>ML677497.1:348201-389605 GCA_007922305.1 Dermatemys mawii | reverse complement strand
TTCACCCAGGGGCAGGGGGCTCTGCTGGACCCCGCTCAGAGAGCCCTGTACAGGGACGTCATGCAGGAGAACTACGAGACGGTGACCTCGCTGGGTAAGAGATTCCCGTCCCCTCGGTTATTAGAAGCCGTGGGATCTGCATTTCTCAATCTGTTTTTTCCGTGCTCACATAGTCCCCAGCTCCGGTGTGGGAGGGAGACTCTCATCTTCATACCCATTCCTATGGGATCGGGGAGTCACAATCCTAATGCACATGCTCATTCATCTCCATCCCTCCAACTTTCAAGGGCGCAGAAGCACTGTATTGTCCTGACTGGTTTAACTCTCACTCTCTCACAGAATCCCAGTTCCCCTCCCTTTCTGGGACCAGCTCCAGCCATGGGGAGGGGTCTCAGATTTTGTAATATGCAGGGGTTTAACTAGGGTTACTATATTACAACAATCAAAAAAGAGGACATGGGGGGAGCCCCACCCTAGCCCTGCCCCCATCCACTCCCTCCCACTTCCCCCCCACCAGAACCCTCACCCTCCACCTCCGCCGCTCCTTGTCCCCTGACTGCCCCCTCCTGGGACCCCTGTCCCTAACTACCCCCCTAGGAGCCTGCTACCCCCTTGCTATTCCCTGACTGCCCCGACCCTTATCCACACACCCCAAGTACCGCCCCCCCAATAGCTGCTTCAAGAATCAGGGCTTAGGGACCAGGACCCCCCTTCCTTCAGAGCCCACATCCCCACACCAGAGCATGGGGTCCAGTTAAACTCAGGAATCTTCTTTGTGACAAATATTCCTCTGATGTGTCCTGACCTTGCCTGATTTCACCCCCTGCGCAGGATTCCCCATTCCCAAACCTGACCTGATCGCCCAGCTGGAACGAGGGGAAGAGCCATGGGTCCCGGATCTCCAGCCCACCGAGGAAAGGGAGAGCCCCAGAGGCGCCCGCACAGGTGAGGCATCGGTGAGACTGACACAAAAACCATCTGAAGGGAAAAGCTGAGACTCCCCAAAATGTGCTGTGAGGTCTTCCTTATCTCCCCCAGGTCAGGCTGTAGTCCAGGCCTGCACAACATGCGGCCTGCATGGGCTCATGGTGCAGCCCGCGGCGGGTGAGTAGGGGTGGGGCAAGTGAAGCGGTGGGGTGGCGGGAAGCGGATGCGGGCGGGGCGAGGGCAGAGCTTTTCGGCCCGCAGCTGTTTTTTTTTTTGCAGTAATATGGCCCTCACTGCTTTCCGAGTTGTGCAGGCCTGCTGTAGTCAGATATCACTCACCGTCTCCCACCCACCTTGTTAGCTGTCAGGAGTTTCCTTCCTGATTTTACTTCCCAATGAGTGTTTGGATGGGGATGTGGAGAGAGAATCCAATTTCTCAGTCACCTCACATTGACTGTGTTGAGTTTTCCCTTTTTGCTACTCCCCTTTCTCCCCGGCACAGGCAGTGACTCCTGTCTGGATTCTCTCTCCCAGCAGGTGGTGAAAATGTGAGTGAGAACAAGGAGGACAATCAACAGCAGGAAGTTCCTGTGGAAGCGGAACCACAAGAAATGTTTTTGAGAAGAGCTGAAGGGAATTTTTCCCAGTGCTTGGAACAGGGAGAATTCTGGGGAAATTGGAGCAGGTCAGAAAAACAGCTGGGAAAAGTGACAAAAATGTACGAATCCACTGATTATGGGGCAGGATGCAAGGATCACAAGGAAACCACAGTGCAGCAGACAAGTCACCAGGAAGAGGAATTCTATGAATGCCCCAATATTGAGAATAGCTCCCATATGAGTGCAAACCTGATTTCTCATTGGAGAAGCCACACTGGAGAGAGCCCCTATAAGTGTCTTGATTGTGGGAAATGTTTCAATCAGAAGTCAACGCTTGTTAGACATCATCAGACAGTGCACACAGGCGAGAAACTCCATAAATGCTTGGACTGTGGGAAAAGCTTCAATAGATGCTCCTACCTCACAGTACATCAGAGAATCCACACGGGATTCAGACCCTATAAATGCCTTGAGTGTGGGAAGTGTTTCAACTGGAAGTCCAGCCTTATTACGCATGAGAGAACCCATACAGGAGAGAAACCCCATAAATGCTTGGACTGTGGGAAAAGTTTCATGCACAGATCTGACCTTATTAGACATCAGAAAACCCACACAAGCGAGAAACCCCATAAGTGCTTGGACTGTGGGAAAACATTCACGCAGAGATCAACCCTTGTTGCGCACCAGAGAATCCACACAGGAGAGAAACCCTTTAAATGTTTGGACTGTGGGAAATGCTTCAGCCAGAGTTCATATCTTACTTCACATCAACAGATCCACACAGGAGAAAGAACCTACAAATGCCTCGACTGTGGGAAGTGTTTCAATTGGCAGTCATCATTTATTACCCATCAGAAGATCCATACAGGAGAGAAACCCCATAAATGTTTGGACTGTGGGAAAAGCTTCAGTAGCAGCTCAGACCTCGCTAAGCATCACAGAACCCACACAGGGGAGAGACCCTACAAATGCTTGAACTGTGGGAAAAATTTCAATAACAACTCAAACCTTCGTAAACATGGGAAAATCCACACAGGTGAGAGACCTTATGAGTGCTTCGATTGTGGGAAATGTTTCATTTGGAAGTCAAACCTTATCAGACATCAGGGAACTCACACATGAGACAGATCCCATACCTGCTTGGAGTGCGGGGAACATTTCATTCAGAGATTGCACCTTATGCAACATCAGACAATGCTCAAGGGACAGGAAACATAAATGCTTGGATTGTGAAAAAAGTTACATTAAGAGAGCAAACCTTATTACTCATCAAAGAACCCACAGGAGAAAATTCCCATACATGCTTGGACTATCTAGGGCCGCTCACCTGTGAGGCTTCTCCGATGTTCAGTAAGGTTTGAGCTCTTCCTAAAGCTTTTTCCGTAAGAGCTCAAACCGCACTGAGCATTGGAGAAGCCACATGGGTGAGTGGACCTAGAAATAACTTGACTGCAGGAAAAGATTCAGTTTGACTTCACACTTCGGTGACCCGCACAACAGAGAGACTTTGAATGTGGGGGAAACTTCATTTGGTTCTCCCGGAATATCAGGCGTCAGCAAATCCACACAGGGAAGAAACCTCTGAGATATTCTCAGAGTGGAAAATGTTCCAAGTGGAGCTAACACCATGTTGGGTATCAGAGACTCCTCTGCACAGCTGGGAAATTCTCTCAGGGCCCTGACTGGGGCTGGCCGTGGTGACAAACCCATTTCCTCATTCCCACAAACAGGCATTTGGCTCCAAAGGATCCAGCTGCCCATGGCTGGGGTGATGATCCAGCAGCAGCCGAGCAGCAGCTGGTCAGTGACCCTCTGGCTCTGCCTGGTCTAAGCAAACCCCAGGCAGAGGAGGAGAAGCCCTGATCAGCCCCTCCTCCCTGCTGCAGCTCTGGGTGCTGAGCTGATGGGCCACAGGTGGGGGAAGGGAGAGAGAGAAACTCCTCCAGCCACTTCCTCTGCCTGGCTGAAGTTCCCCCCTCTCCCTTCCCCTCCCAGACGGGATCCCCCTGTCATGGAGATAAGGAGAAGCACACTTGGGCCAGTCCCCACCTTCACTCTAGACACCTGTCCCCATCTTCCACCAGTCCCTGGGTTGGGCTCCCCCACTAACCCTGGGGCTATTCCCTGCAGGGGAAGTGTCCCTGGGGCTGGTAACTCTTCCCTTCCGTGAATCCCGCAGGGTGCTGGATTCTGGGCGATCAAGTATTGAGGGACTGGGCTGATGGGTTATGGGGAGAACACTGGGGATTGATGGTAGGGTTACCATAAGTCCAGATTCTCCCGGACATGTCCGTCTTTTTGAGTTATAAATAGTGTCCGGGCGGAAATTGGAAAAGGTCCGGATTTCCCTCACCTCCCCATGCAGAGCACGGCATGGAGGACAGAAAGGCTGGCTGGACTGAGTCACTCAGGCAGCGAGAGCCGCTCCTCCTCTTCCACCCCCTTCCCCTGCTGCATTCTCACATCGCCAACTGGTACAGCTCTAAAGCTTTTCCCGTCCTCCTCCTGCCTCCCTCCCCTCCTCAGATCACTGGCTGGCTGGGCTGTTCGCATCAGCCTCTGGCAGCTCCAGAGCTCCTGCTCTCCTGCAGCCTCAGATTGCCAGCCTGGCCCTAGTTTTGGGGCCTCCATAGAGATCCTCCTCCTCTGCTGCCCACCGTGCTGCTCTGCAGCACTCTGCGGGGGTGGGGACCAGGACTGGGCTGTGCATTGCACTGGGGAGCGTGACAGCATGTCGGGCTCCGCGTGGAGTCCAACACGCTGTTTTGAGCGGCACAGTAAGGGGGCCAGGGGGTTGGAGAAGGGGCAGGATGGTTCTGGAGGGGGCAGTCAAGGGAAAGGGAATGGGGGTGGGGGTGGATGGATTAGGGATTCTGGGGGAGTCTGTCAGGGGGCGGGGAGCAGTTGGATAGGATGTGGGAGTCCCAAGGGTCTATCTGGGGGTGGGGGTGTGGATAAGGGTCAAGGGAGTCAGGGGACAGGTGGGGGGGGTTGTGAGTTCTGAGGGGGGCAGGCAGTGGGAGGAAGTGGTTGGGGCGGGGCTAGGGTGGGTCCCGCCTCATGTCCTCTCTTTTGATTGTTGAAATATGGTAACCCTAGTGGTTGGGGCTGGGGGAGCTGGGAATTAGGGGGTGCTGGGGCTATCGAGTGTTTGGGGACCGTGGGAGAAGAGGCGAGAGAGAGCACAGGGATAGAGAAGTGCTGCCTCTCACCACTCACCCCCTCTGCTCCTTCTCCCTGCCCCCTCTACATTCAGACAACACCACTGAGAGGGACTGATTCCCACAAGGCCTTTTGTTAGAAGCCTGGATTTCCCACCTCTGCCGCCACAGCATCAGTGTCTGAGAGTATGTCTATGTTAGGGATTAGCTACCACATTTCTGAAATTCGACCAGATTGCCTAGTCCAAACTGACCCTGACCATTGAATTTATTCTGATCCTGTGACAGTCTGTACCCCAATGTTTACCCCTTTTACAAGACTATGATAAATTGTATACAAAGCCTGCCATGTGAAGTATCATTTGAAAACCAATAATATGCTGATCATTATTGTCCTGTTAAAATATGTCTGGCAATGTGGTATGTAAAGTTTTAAGATTTTACTAAGGGCTGCTACAAATAAGTTCCTCAGAGAGAAAAGTTGATGCCTCAGCCAGGTATCAACAGAATCAAATGGTTAAGCAGCTATTGTTTGGCAGGAACAAGGTTGTGAACGAGAAACCTACATTTTCACAAAGAAACAGCTTGACAGTCTCATCCACACAGACGTTCTGTCTCCTGAACTTCAGCCAGATCAAAGGAGAAAGAGAACTATAAGAAAGAGGACCAGATGTCCCCAAATATTCCTCCCTTTCTCTCTACCCATGGCAGCCAAAACACCCGAAGAACAAAGAAACAGCTTTTTACCCGAGGGAGGGATCCTGTCTGAATGAGATTCCGCCAGTGAAACTGCTGAAGAATGTGGTGAGAGAGCCTTTTGTTTTGAATTGATGTAGCTCATTAATTTAGGAATTAATTGTGTTTTATTTTCTTGTAGCCAATTCTGACTGTTATGCCTCATTACTTAAAAAAATCACTTAAATTACTTAGATTATTTAAAAGCTTTCTGTAGTTAATAAACTTGTTTTATTGTTTAAACCAGTGTGTTTGGATTGAAGTGTTTGGGGAAACGCCATCTGAGATAAAAGGATTTGTGTATTTCATTTTCTGTTAGTAAAATGACGGACTTTCTATCAGCTTATGTCCTCCAGGAGGGAGGCTGGGCAGTACAAGAGGTGCATTCCTGGGAAAGTCTGGAACTGGGAATTTTCTGGTGGTGTTCTGCAGTGTAATTTTAGATGGATCACTTGATGATCACCTGTTCTGTTCATTCCCTCAGTGCCGGAAGACAGGCTACTGGGCTAGATGGACCCTGGGTCTGACCCAGTATGGCCGTTCTTATGTTCTTGATTCAGAAGTGGCTGACTAGAGCGTTCATGCAGTATAACTGGGAGTGATTTATATGCTGAAACAGGGATGAGCAAACTACGGCACACGGGCCCGTCCTGCCCGGCCTGGGAGGCTCCTTACAGCTCCTCCCCCGCTGTCCTCGCTTTCCCGCAGCCTCAGCGCACCACGCCGCCAGTGCTCTAACCCACTGCTCCTGGGCAGCGCGTGGCTGGCTCCGGTGGGGCCTGAGCTGCTGCTTTGAACAGCTTGGTAAGGGGATGGGGCTGCGAGCTCCTGCCGGGCTGTGTGTCTCGCTCCGGTGGGCCTGAGTGGCATGGTAAGGGAGGCCGGGGCCTTGGATAAGGGGCAGGGAGTCCTGGGGGTCTGTCACGAGGCGGGAGTGTGGATAGAGGTCAGGTCAGTCAGGGGACAGGGGGTAGGGGGTGGAGTTCTGGGGGGCAGTTAGAGTGTGGGGTGTCTCAGGAGGGAGTAGTCAGGGGACAAGGAGCCGGGGGCTTAGGGGGTGCGGACCCCAGGGGTGGTTGGGGCGGAGGGGGTTTTGGAGGGGGTGGTCAGGGGACAAGGAGCAGGGGAGGTGGATGGGTTGAGGATTCTAAGGGGGGCGGGAAGTGGGAGAGGTTTGGACAGGGGGCAGAGCCAAGCTTCCCTACCCCACCTGGCCCTCCATACAATTTTGCAACCTCGATGTGGCCCTCGGGCCAAAAAGTTTGCCCTTGCCTGCCCTAAAGAGCGTCTGTAAATGGTTTGCTGGGATAGTTTATAGGAGCAGAAGAGGAGGAAGGTTGTGGCCCTTTGAATCCGATTCATGGAGTTTCAGGCCAGAAGGAACCATCAGATCATCTAATCTGACCTCCTGCACATTCCAGGCCACTGTACTCGACCCAATTAAATTACCTCTGCAAAGAACCCAGTCATCTGGATTAGATTAAACATTACAACCACCTGGAGATTAAACCCTCGTCTGCCACAGACCGGGAGTGTTGCTTCTCGGCCTTTGTTAGCCAAGGTCAAGCCTAGTACCTCTTCTTATCCATTTAATATCTGATGTGTTCTTTATCTAAGGCCTACATATTAAATGGATTTTTGGAACAGGAAGGTGGATTAGGACCTTACTCCATGGATCAACCTGGACTGGTTCCCTTCCTCTATGGGAGAATATCACAGTTAAAAGAAAATGAAGACGTTTGTTGTGGTGTCTGTGTAATGTTTTGTTTGTAACTGGGATATGGTTTGGTTTTGTTTAGAACTCCTTAGCTGGTTATATGTATTGTATTTTCAGAAGGCTTCTGAGTTGAAAAGCTGCTTTTGTGGTTTTTCCATTGTCGTTTGTAGGTCAGTTAAGCAGCTGTTCTTTTATTCTATTCTGTGTAGGTTCTTAAGCCACTTTCATTGGCACACCGTCCAAAATTGTCTGGTTTGGATCATCCTGTCTCTCACTGGAGAGAATTTCTCCATCCCTTTCCTCTTGAGAAAACATCACCGTTTTAACTGAGGTGAAATCTCTGCTGCTTGGAGCTGAGACTGGTGGGTTCGTGGACAAACTTTGTCTTGTGTCCTTCTGTCTTGATCTTATCGCTGTTTACAATGGTTCCAGATTTGTCCTACTATGGGTAGTCATTGGAAAAAATGTTGGGAGTTTTTTTCCTAGGGGAGGGGGCTTTCTTGGGTGACACATTTGTGGGTTTGGTTTCCCACAGTGGATTACCTCTGAAGAGCCAAAACATGCGAACCTTCCTGTTCTTTTTAAAGAGCCCCGTGGCACATCTCTTCAGAGGTGCTGATGGTTTTTCCCGGCAGCTGCTCCCACTGGAGGCCCCGCTGCTGCGCCACCTCTTCTCCCGAGGCCTCGCCCTCACCCTGCCTCTTCCTGCCCCCTTCCCCTCGCACCCACTGCTCACTCCTCTCCATTGCCCCTGGGCACCTCCTGCCAGCCGCTCACCGCTCTGCTGGCCACCCCAGGAACTGCTAGCCACTGATTGGTGGCCAGTCCCGAGGCCCCAGAACCACAGTGGCCTCTGCACTTCTTTGAGTTCAACCTGTGACAGCCATTTTGTTACCTGGGAGTTTCGTTGTCCTTTTGGTTCATTGTTTCTCTGAATCCCAGAGGGTGTGGAAGGGTTTGCTTCTTAGCTGAGGCCGTTGCTAGTCCAGGTGTTTGCAGAGTTGTGAACACCGGCCTTACCCCTTCTCTTCCAATTCACTCATCTGATACATGCTGCGGGGAAGGTGGACACATTGTAGTGATGTCAAAACCCTTTCTCAGACCTCATGGTTTTTTTTTCCTTGCCATGAGTGTTAGAGAGTCACTGACAGCCCCCGCCCCCTATCCGACCCCCCCCGATTCTCGCCCCTGAGGGACGCCCCTGGGGCTCATGCCCCATCCAAGCCCCCCATCCCCTGACCGCCACTGGACTCCCGCACCCCTGAGTGTTCTCTGCTGCCCCATCCAACCCCTCCTCTCATTCCTGACTGCCCCCCCGGGACCCTTGACCCATCCAACCATCCCTTCTCCCTGACCATCCCCAGAACCGCTGCCCCATCCACCCCCACCCTCCCCGACTGCCCTCCGGGACCCCTGACCCCAATGAAACCCCCTGTTCCTCAGCCTCTGACCGCCCTGACCACCACCCCGAACTCCCCTGCCCTCTATCCAACCCCCGCTGCTCCCTGCCCCCTTACCACGCTGCCTGGAGCACCAATGGCTGGCAGTGCTACAGCTGCGCTGCCTAGAGCACCAGGACAGGCACCGCACCGCCCGGCTGGAGCCAGCGACGCCACCGCGCAGCACGGAGATGTTGCCCACTGGCTGTAGTTGACCCACCTCTGAGTTAGCCCCTCTGCTTCCTTGATTTAAATATTTCTACCAAGCAGAACAGCCTCAACAGGAGAGAGCCCGCATCAAACGTCCCACAGCCCAGTGGATAGTGCATGCTCTCCTGAGAAAGGGAACCATCCCCCCGCTCCTATCCTTTCTCCCCACTAGGGAGCAGTAGGGAGTTGAAGCTGGTTCTCCCGCATCCTGGGTGAGTGTCTGCCTACCACATTGGGCCCTGCAGGAGAAGCAGGTGCGTCTCCATCCATCTTCTCCTGCTCTGTGCATCACCCATGGCAGGGGGGCTAGAACTGGGGTGGAGAGCAAAGGCCCTCTCACTTTTTTCCAGTCATAAGGGGGTGTGATGAGGGGACAGAGGCGGAGAGGAGTGGGGGCTTGATGGAAGGGGAAGGGCAGCGCAGGGGAGTGGGGCCATGGTTTGAGTGCTGGTGATCCCCCCCCCCCCACACACACACTTTTAGGATGCTTTCACTACCTCTGACCCCGGGGCTTAGGTGGGAGATAGGCAACTGGATATGTAGAGGGAGGCAGAAAGGGAGGTGGCTAGAAACCGTTTGCTGAAAAATGAAGGTGCTTAGAGAGATTGGGCACCTACAGGGTAAGGCAGCAACTGAGCAGATTTTTGTGGCTTGCACTAGTGCTCAAACTCAGTTTTAGGTGCCTAAATCCAGGGCTGAGGTGCCTAAGTCTCTTTGTGGATCTGGCCCAGTATTTCCAATGATCTCCTGGGGCATTTGTAGTGTGATGATACTGCGCTTTAGAATGTACTCCTTACTCTAGTTCACAAAAAAGCAGGAATAAGAGCCTTTTAAAAACCATTATTGCTTTCAAGTGTCTTGTGGCACCTGGCTATTTGAATCGGCTGGTACTGACACAGTCAACTCAGCCGTGGCTATGTCTTAAGATCTGCATCGCCCGACCTGACAGCATTTGAGATGATTGCAAGTTTCCAGTTCCTCTGTTACTTTCAAACTCATCAAATGCTGCAAGAGGAAAGCGGATGTAGCAGTTCAGAACAAGAAAAGGACTCTTAAAAACCTGCAGGGAATGGAAAAGCTATTATTGTCCATACTCTGCTACTTTGTAGCCAAAATTAACTGTGCAGATTGATAAAATGAAATAGTCCTTATAATATAAACTAACTCAACAAACCAGCTAAAGAGTTTATAAAGTCTGTCCATGCGCTAAAGATCATGACACTTCCCAGAAGAGTCAGCCAGGTAAGTGAACTTTGCCTGAAAACCATTTAGCTAAATGATTCTTTTTAAAACAGGTAATGGACACTCCTGTTTTTCTTGGCTAGATGGTTAACAGCACAAAGATGAAGTAATCCCATGAGAATTGTTTTTGCTCTTTATGAAACACTCCATTGTGTATATTCAAAATACATTTCAGCTCATTTTCCTAGCACTGTGTTGCAGCTCATTGACTTAGTTATTCATTTATTTTGGTCTGGCTTTATTCACGAGCACTGGGCTAGATCCATCACTCAATGAAGTCAAAGGGAGATTTGTAACAAAATAAATTCTTATATTTGGAATACAGGAAGAAACATAGGGTTACAATCCCAACCACCATTCATATTGTTTCCTGCCTGTTGTCACTGGAGTTTTCTACCTCTGACTGAACTTTTTGCTTCTGATACTTTCACAGGGGAGGGGAGGAAGGAGTCTAATTAAAACCAGAATCAATCAGAATTATTCTGAGCTCATTTTAAAATGAGCAGTAATGAAATATGTGCTCACAGTTCAGCACCTGTTATGGAGTATTGCTGAATATGGATGGAATTAATTCCTGAATCCAGGTGGTCAGAATCCTCCATGAGATTAGCCAATGAGTCAGGCATGCCTCCACTTCTAATCTGATATGGGCTTTGTGTATGTGCACTAAATGATCTGCAACAACACCCTGTGTGATCGGTACTACACCTTGTATTTTTATCCTGTGCACAAGTCAACGTTGCCGTGTATCTTTGTGGCCACACTGCTGTGGAAGGGTGGCTAATGGGTGTTTTATTTATGGGGTATGGCTACACTTATAAAAATGCTACAGTGGCACCATCACACTGTTGTAGCACTTCAGCGTAGACACAACCTTCCCCGTTGGGTGGGATTCGCCCATTGGCATAGGTAATCCACCTCCCCGAGAGAGGATATCTATGTCAATGGAAGAATTCTTTTGTCAACCTAGCTCTGCCTACATGGGGACTTAATGCTGTCACTCAGGGAATAGCCTTCTGCTTCTGGACTGTCCCCTCAGCTCCAAGTCTGTTTTTAAAAGGCTTTTTCTTTTTTCTTTCAATCCAAGGTGATGCCTGGTTAGTCAGTGAGGAAACCTCTCTCCCTACTTAATGTTCTGGAGCTAGAATGTGATTTTTGATTTCCAGTTGTCTCAGTGTCTTTCCATTAACTGAGAGTTCACCATTGTTCTCTCCTCGCAGTGGACAATGGATGGTTACTTGAGGCCAGTTCCATGTACACAACTGGATCTGGAAGTGCCTCGCCCCGCTTGACTGCTTCCCACTTTGCCATAAGAGCTAGCTAAAGTTGCCCCACAGATTGTGATCCCAATTTTCTATCTACACAAATAAATAAACTCATAACCACAGTTTGTCTTCATAGATGACGATGACCATCAAAGTCAGAACATTACAAGCATTTGTGAAGGATCATGCTGAATAGAGTTTTATAGTATTATGACACTATGCAATCACTTGGTATAATTGCTTCTTTTTGAAGTTAAACCTTCCATTCTCTGTTTGCGGTCGCTGACCTTAATTGTCACAACAGGTGCCTGTGTCAACATTTCTAGTTCTATTTTTTTAACCAGAAGAGATCCTTGGAGTTTCTTCGCTTTCTGTGAGCTCTTTGCTGCTTTTTAAGCATATAATCGTAGAATATCAAGGTTGGAAGGGACCTCAGATCATCTAGTCCAACCCCCTGCTCAAAGCAGGACCAATCCCCAACTAAATACAACACTATCCTTCCTTATCACCAGAATCAGTGTATTTTTTCTGTAGCCCAAGAACAGTACCATCCTTTCAGTTTGATTTTCTTTACGAGCTGATGATCCAGGTAAAGCCATCAACAAGTTGTGTATCTTTGAATATATTGTTAGCCCTATTGAATTTAATAGGCCTACTTAGATCCATAAAGCACAAGAATCATGATGTCAAACAGTAGGAAACTGATCACAACTCCTTGTAGGACATGTCTACACTACAAATTTAACTAGGCCTAACTTATGTCTGCATGAAGCTGCTGCAGTAATTACGTTGCTTGTGTGAGTCTACACTTTGCTCCTTGCGTCAGTCGTGTGTGTCCTCACTGGGAGTGCTTGTATTGATTGTACTATCAATGGGGGTGGGAATGGGGGGGCATTGTAAATCACCTTCTGAAAGGTAGTAACATTCAATGTAAGAGGTTTCAAAGTGGTAGTCATGTTAGTCTCTATCAGCAAAAACAACTAGCAGTCCTTGTGGCACCTTAGAGACTAACACATTTATTTGGGCATAGCCCACGAAAGCTTATGCCCAAATTTGTTTGTCTCTAAGGTGCCACAAGGACTCCTCATTGTTTTTGTAGTTCATGTAAGTAACTCAGTGTCTCCACTGACACTGCATCGACCTAACTACACTTACCTTCACTCTACTCCTCTCATGGAAGTGAAGTTATTAAATCACTGGAGCGGGGCAGGGATTTTAGTTCTCTAGTGAGGTCGACATCAGCTACCTTGCATCAACCTAACTCTGTCATGTAGACTAGGCCTCAGACTCCTGTCAGAGTGTCAGGAGTGCATCTGCAACCCTAATCTGCAACCCTTCCCCCCGCCACAAAAAAAATTGCAGCTGAAATAATATATAAAGTAGACAGGAGAAGAGCAGAAAAGCAGAAAATATGCCCATTATTTCAAAAGTTCTTTATTTACAGGAAATTAGCGTGAAGTTAAAGAGGAGCTATGAGTGATCTTTATAAACTGGATGAAAGATCGCCTAAAGTTGATGAGAACACGCTTGAGTGAGTCCAAGTGGAATAATGTACCCTTTCTCACAGACACAGTCTGAGATGGCCTCCTGCCCCCCGCTGCCCCCACCTGGAAGAAAGGGAAGACTTTCTCGCCAGTGAAGGACACCGAGCAGAAAGTGTAGAATGGTTTCACATTATCAGCATAGAAATATTCCACCAGCCCCTTGTCGTAGTCCAGAGAAACCCAAATCTTCTCAGGTTTCCTACTTAGGGACAGGGGTGTCATAGGGCTAGTGAGAGCCCACAATTGACCCCACCACTGTTGCTCTACAGCCCAGATCCTCTCCTCAGGCTTAAGGATCACTACTCCTTCCTTCCTCCTAACAGACTATCTTGTGACCCCCACAGCCCAGCCTCCTTTGCTCCCAACTTCCACCCCCCCAATGTCTCCCAGAGCTAAATCCTTCACAGGCCAGCACACAGGGGGAATAACTAAATCCCTCATGATTGGCAGGCTGCTTCTCCTCTGTGCCTTCCAGTCTGACTCTTTTCCCATCCGGAGACATGATGAGGTAGGGATTTGCTGAGTTTGGATCCAGGGTCACCCTCTCTGGAGAGAGTAAGAGAATCAGAGCGTTAGGGGCAGAGCTCAGCCCTGGGGGAGGGTTGGATCGTGTTAGTGACAGAATCTTCCCCAGTGGGAGAGTGAATCACTTTATCTGTTGATTGTATATCTGGGGGAGGAAGGGCAGCTGGATGATGAACAGATTTTAATTAATATTTTTAAATGATTACAAATGTTATCCAAACTTTTCATTTGCCAAAAAACAAGTTTTGGATACATGTAAAAAAAAATCAATTTTTATTTTAAAATAAAAAACATGAAACAAATTCCTAGTAAAAACATAAAAAGAAAAATGTTAAATGAAAGCATTTTAAAAAATATTTTGCAATTTTTTTTTTCCCCTTCCCATTTCCAACCAGTAAGGTTCTGCCATTGATCACACTTCTGCTTTCTCTGAAGCTGAGAACAGGGATCATTGCTGGATCCCCTCAGGTAAGATCATGAGACAGAACAGTATCATTATGCTGAAATGGGTGTGGGTGTGTTTGTCTGTTATTGAACGGAAAAAAAAAAATAAAAGACCTCCTTAAAGCCAGTGGTTTTGCTGAGCTCACTATCCCTGGGAGGACCAATCAAGCCTCTTTGTGCAATAAACACATCTGGAAATAAGGAAAGCTATAACTGCAGGACAGAGATAAGTTTCATATTCGGGAGGGTTTCCTTTGTTGCAGATGCAGGGGAGTAGTAAAGGCCTCGATAGCTTTCATCACCATACAAATGTTGGCAGGTTTCCACATCCTGTTTGGGGCTTTTATCCCACCTTCCCACCCCATTTCCGGTGGCACCGAAAGTTGGTGCCGTCGGCCATTTTGAAAAATGTGTGTATATGTTTGAATGGGGGAAGTGTTCTGTTTGGATACATTGTGAGAAGTTTGGGTAAGGAGAGCTGTGTGTAAAGGACTAGTTTGAAAGAAGTTATTAAAGAAAAGAAACTTTGATACCTTGAGAGAAGGTTGGGTAAGGAGAGCTGTGGGTAAAGGGAGGCAATAAAAGAATAGAAAGTTTGATTCACTGAGAGAAGTTTGGGTAAGGTTTATTGACTAAAGAGAGCTGGTGTTACTGAATATCCTACCCCACTGCCTGTGGGTAGTGAAATGATAGCTGTTTTGGGCAGCGCTCCTAGGGAGCTACACCCTTCTTTTGGTGGGCCAATCAGAGGCAGCTAGGTCACAGAATTCCAAGGGCCAAAAACTAGCTAAAAACAGGATAAAAATGAAAATATAGTAAGCACACGATAAAAAAGTGATTAAACAATATCAAAAACAAAGGCAAAGGCTGTTTAGTAAGCACCAAACCAAAAACTAGCTAAAAAAACATTAAAAAGAGGACAAAAAAGTAATTAAACAATGTCAAAAACTTGTTTAGTAAGCACAGGGTCCAAAACTGGCTAAAAGTTATAAAAATAGAATTAAAAAAGGGGGAAAACATAATTAAGTAATATCAAAAACCTGTTTAGTAAGCACATGGCCAAGAACTAGCTAAAAACAGGATAAAAAAGGATAAACATGGCTCTTCTCTGACCCCCAGCAGACCCATGCTGTCTGCCTGCCCATAGTCCTGTCTTCTAACATGGCCCAACAGGTGCTGTGAAGAAGGCACTGCAGGCTCTTTCTCTTCCTTAGCTGGCTGGGAGCAGCTGCTCTGTTCTATGGCAGAAGCTATTTTCTGCACATAAGAATGGCCATACTGGTCAGACCAAAGGGCCATCTAGCCCAGTATCCTGTCTTCTGATAGTGGCCAATGCCAGGTGCCCAAGAGGGAATGAACAGAACAGGAAATCATCAAGTGATGCATTTCCTGTCACCAATTCCCAGCTTATGGCAAACAGTGAATTTATCACCCGGCTTACTTTCACCTCTGGATGAGGGACAGTTTGTGAATCCATTACTCACACTAGAAAGCACTTATTCGTGTGGGTGATCAGTAGAAGGTATAACTGATACCGGAATTTCTGAAATCCCAATGCTCATGGACACACACAAATGTGAACAAATATTTAAAATAATGTCACTGAGTCTGTGGGAAATATTGTTGTCTAAGCATAGGAGCAACTGAGCGCTGAACACCTCTGGAGATATGACTCCTTCATTCAGAGCAATGGTTTAAATCTGTATGACTAAGGGGTCCACAAAAGGTTGTCATTACTGTGACGGTGCACCCCATGGGGCTTTATAAGGAGATGCTTATGAATGTATATATGACATGACTGGAATATGTTTTTGTTACATATGCCATGTAATATATCTGTAAAGGTTATAATCTACTGGTTATGTTCATCCTATTTGTATGCATGTGCCATTTTTGTACTCGAAGTTATGAATACTGACTATGTACTTGGTTAATTTTAAATTGTCTCAGTGAAGCAGTTGGCCAGCTTTCTGAGAAAAACCTATTCTCAGTAAATGTCCAGTCAAGAACTAATCAAGCCAACACTGAACATGGAGATGCCAATCCATATCTGAGCTTTTCCAGGCATGTGGCTTGGCTGGTAAGGAACTCAGTCTTTCAGGGACATGTGACTTGCCCATGTGACTCAAACTCCATTTTGTAACTGGATTCTACACAGAGGAAGGGAGAGGGTCCACCCAGAGGAGAAAGTCTACAAAAACCCCTGGGAGACCCCTCCATTTTGTCTTCAGCTGGCTTAAGAGAGAGACTCTCCACCCCCAAGGATACCTGAAGGAAACTAGAACAAAGGACAGCGACTATAAGAGGTGTGTGATTGCTAAACTCAGGCTAGAGGGAGGCTGGTCTGTAAAAGGAAGCTTGCTGGTGAGGTTTTTATCTGTATTTAGTTTAATACTGTATTGGAGATAGATCTGTGGCGTGTTTTGTTTTATTTTATTTGGTAATTCACTTTGTTCTGTCTGTTACTACTTGGAACCACTTAAATCCTACTTTCTGAACTTAATAAAATCACTTTTTACATATTAATTAACCTGGAGTACGTGTTAATACCTCGGGGGGGGGGGGGGCAAACAGCTGTGTATAGCTCTCGATCAGTGCTATAGAGGGAGAACAATCTATGAGTTTGCCCTGTATAAGCTTTATACAGGGTCAACTGGATTTATTTGGGGTTTGAACCCCATTGGGAGTCAAACCCCATTGGGAGTCGAGCACCTGAGTGTTAAAGACAGGAACACATCCGAAGCTGCTTCCAGGAGAGCCTACAGCTGTTGGGGGACATGGTTCAGACCTGGGTCTGAGTTTGGAGCAGGCTAGCGGGTCTGGCTCAAACCAGGCAGGGCTCTGAAGTCCTAAGGTGGAAAAGACAGGATAGTAGGGGCAGAAGTAGTCTTGGCACATCAGTTGGCAGTTCGCAAGAGGGGTTTTGTGATCCAACCCATCACAAGTACCAGAGACCAGTAGTTTTCAACCTGTGATCCTTGGGACCCGCAGACTATGTCTAAAACTTCCAAAGGAGTTTTCACTTCCATGTGAAATTCTTAGAGGTCTGCAAACAAAAAAAGGTTGAAAACCACTGATTAGGTACTTAAGTGGGATCTGAACTCTTTGAAAAACTGGTGTGTATATATTTTATATATATATGTACACACACACGTACACATTTTTTAAAAGTCTACCTGGTTTCCTGGTTACAATGTCAAAACAGCAGAGGACAAATGTTCTGCTTTATCTAAGGGTACGTCTACACTACCTGCTGGATCGGCAGGCAGTGATCAATCTATCGAGGATTGATTTATTGCATGTAGTGTAGATGCGATAAATCGATCCCCGAGTGCGCTCCCCGTCAACTCCTGTACTCCACCTCGGCAGGGGAGGAGGGGACACAACCAAGTAGGGAAGCAAATCCCACGACTGTGCCCCTAAGAACTACAACTGGAAAATTCAAAAGGTACAGATGGGAATTGTCGTTCATGCTTTATTTACTGTAAGTATCTGTCAGGTGGAAAGGTGCCGAGAAGCAGCTTCAATCACAACAATGGAAAACAAACCCACAGGTTTTGGAACAGTGATTTTTAATGCAACTAAAATGGCAACAAAGTAACATGAATTTAACGAGTGACAGTCTCACCTTCAGTGATATTTTATAAATCTCTGTCCCTTTTCTTCTCCCTTCTCTGCCATAAGGTTCATTTTTACTCACTGTTTTTCTAGCCCTCATTTCCCATCCCTGTTTATTTCTCTGTGTCTTCCACTCTCCTCTGATCCCTGCCAGAGATCATCCCCCTCATGTTCTCCAGTCTTTCCTGGGAGTTTATCCCGTCCCCTCTCACTGCCTCTGGCTCCTTCCCCTCTTCAGAGTGTTTTCCTGTCCTTGTTTTTATATTTAAATTTTCACCATTTCTCCAGGACTCTGTTTATTTTCTTTTATCTCTTCCTTCTATTTTCTTTGGTTCAGCCCCCATTTCTGCCCCTCTGGGCCTGTCTGCCCCTCCTGCAGGGGCAGCAGGGATGGGGAGTAGCTTCCAGGGTTCATGGACACGTGCAGCCAGGGGCTTGGTAGATGGGAGTCCTCCAAGATCATAGAGACATGGCTGTGTGAGGCTAGAGAGGCTGATTTCAGGGTCCCCGGGCTCAGGGACACAGTCTGAGCTCAGATCCCCGCCCCACCCGGAGCCAGGGTCGGATTCTCTCCCCAGGGACGGAGCCCGGCGGGAAAGTGAAGATCGGGGCCTCGTCACCAGCATCGATAAATGTCACCTGCCCCCGCTCACAGTCCAGACAAACCCAGATCCTGCTGGGGACCCGGCTCAGGGGCAGGGGGGTCTCAGGGGAGGTGAGAGCCCAGAACTGACCCTCCCAGCCCCGCTCCACAGCCCAGATCCCCCCCTCAGGGCTAAGGCTGATCTCTCCCTTCCTCCCCACAGACTCTCTGGCCACCCCCACAGCCCAGCCTCTCCCACCCCCCACCTCCACCTCCCAACAATGTCTTCCCGAGGTGAATCCCTCACAGCCCAGCACACAGGGCCAAGTGTCAAATCTCTCAGGGTTGTTGGGCTGATCCTGCCATGTGTCTCCCCATCTCACACTTTTCCGATCCTCAGACAGGACGAGTCGGGGATGAGCCGTGTCTGGATCCAGAGTCACATTTGCTGGGGAGAGAGAATCAGAGCGTTAGAGGCAGAGCTCAGCCCTGGGGGAGGGTTTGATGGCGTCAGTAACAGAATCTTCCCCAGCTGGAGAGTGACTCAGGAAATCTCCTTCCTCCATGATTTACCCGTCAGCTCTGAGATCTCAGCACAGGGCTGGGGAGAGTCACTCCCCGGCAGAGACGGGTCAGTGACAGGATCAGCTGGGCCAGGCCTGGGACTCAGAATCTCTCCCTGGGGATGGGACTAGAGACTCTGGGAGCCCCAGCAGATGGTACAACTCAGCTCCCCTCCCGCTCCCCATCTTAAATCTCACTGTGTCCCAGTTGCCCCTGTGCTGGACTTTAGTAGGAGGCCTCCCCACTGCACCCTGCCTGCTCTGAAATGTCACAGCTCAAACAGGAACAGGCCACGGTACCAGGATTGAACCTGCCCAGAATTTCACTTCTCAGCAGCAGTCACAGCACAAAAGTACATTAGTGTTCGCAGAGTCAGGATGTGAACCCAGCCCTTGTTGCTGCCGACTCTGATGGGCGGAAGAGTTACATTAGCATGAGGCAGGGAGTGAGGGGTTAACACAAGGGAAGGGGGTTCGTGGTGGAATGAGACTGAAGCTACAAGTGTGGAGGGAACAGGGGAGGATTAAGGTTTTGTGAGGCCCTGGGCCAGAGCAAATGGGGACCCCTCCCCATCCCTTCTGCCTGCAGTCCTCTCCCCATGTCCCCTCGCACTTCTGCTGGGGAAATGGGGTCGGGGCACCGGGGCTTACTCTGCTCCACCCACCTCGTGCTCCAGCTGGAGAATGGGGCAAGAGCCCACGCCCCGACCCCATTCCCCAGCTGGCATGGTGGGTAGGTGGAGTGGAGCAAGCCTGGCAAGACCCCGAGCCCTGACCCCACTCTCTGGCAGGAGCATTGGTCAGGCAGAGCAGGTCAGGTGCATAGGCACTCATTTTTCATGGGCTCCCCCCCCGCCCCGCATTGGCCAGAGCCCCTGGGCACAGGCTCTGTTGGTCCCGTGGCTAATCCACCACCGGGGCAGGGGGCTGGTGGAAAGAGGGAGAGGGTCGTGCTAGTGATGGGAGGCTAAAGTGACATCCTGTCTACCAGAGACAGGAGCGTGCTGGGATCATGGTGGATGCAGCCAGAGAAAAGAGACGAGCTCACAGCTCTGATCACAGGAGCGCCCCAGACGTGTATAATGGAGCCAGGGGAGCCCATCTGTGATCAAGACACTGTTCCTCCACTTGAGACAGGAGCAAGACACAGTCTCTGTTCATTCCATCAGCATGGGGTTATGGCAGAGCTACTGGATTTCTTCAGAGGGGAAAAGATGAAGGAAGGAACAGAGAGAAATTGGAGATCAGCCCAGGGAGAGAAAACAAACTCCCCCTGGAGAAGTGGTTGTGGACGTGCATGTCCCACTGGAGCTGTACATTGGGTGACAGCTGGTATCACAGATCTCTGCAGGGTGCAGTGCACATGCGGGTGGTGGAGGGGCAGGAAAGTGGATACAATATGATGTAGATTCATCATGGTGTGGTAGGACATGGGCACAAACCCTGCCTCACCTTGTGACGTGCCGTGAAATGCAGAGGGCTGAACTATCACATCCACTTCCATATTGAAGGGAGAAGAGGCACATTGCCTCATAGGGACTGATATTTGGACATTGATAAAATACGATCTTTAATTACCTTCTTCTATAGGTGCCACAGATCTTCGCCACCCTAAAGACAACCACATGATTAGAGATGAGCGTGGATCTGAACAAGTTTTGCATGATTCAATATTGTACAAACTAATACACTGATGGGAAAAGAAAGTTATAATTCCTCAGACCCTCCACTGGGTTGCATGTGTGTGTCTCTCTCTCTCTCTCCAAGGGTGGCTCTTCACTGCAGAGTTAGCCCAGGATCTTACCTGGCTGTTGCTCCAACCTGTTTATTGTGCAAGCACAAAAACTCTGACTCAAGTTTGGTGGTGCTTTACACCCAAGCTGGCTGGCAAGACTTTGGGTATAGGCCAGGAGTGGGCAAACGTTTTGGCCCGAGGGCCACATCAGGGTTCAAAACTGCAAGGAGGCCCAGGTAGAGAACTGCTTTCCAAACAGCCTGGCTCCACCCCCATCTGAACCCCTCTCACTTTCTTCTGACTGTCCTCCTCAGAACCTCCAACCCATCCAACCCCCCCTTGCTCCCTGTCCCCAACCGCCCCCTCCAGACCCCCCCACCCACCCTAACTGCCCCCCCCAGGACCTCCCTTTCCAGCCCCCCTTGCTCCCTGGCCCCTGAATGCCCCAACCCCTATCCACCCCCTCACCCTATGACAGGCCCCCAGGACTCCCACACCCCATCCAAACCCCCCCTGCTCCCTGGCTGCCTCCTCCAGAGACCCCCTGCCCCTAACCACCACCCCAGGAACCACCCCCTATCCAATCCACCCTGCTCCCTGTTTGCCCCTGCCCCTTATCCAATCCCCCGGCCCCCTTACCATGAGGCTCCTAGCAGCATGTTTGGCTCCGTGCAGAGCCAAACAAGCTGCCCTGCGGGAGCATGCAGTGGCTTGGCTCCGGGGGTGGGGGAACATGGGGATGGAGGCAGCCTCCCCAGATGGCGGTTCCATGGGCCGGATGTGGCCCGTGGGCCGGAGTCTGCCCACCCATGGTATAGGCTGTAGCCCAGGTACCACTTTAATTCAGGTTGGTTACCTGCCCACTTTGCAATGTGGAGGCGATTAACCATCTCTGGGGCTGATACTCCTTCAGTGCCTTCCCACAATTCCTCCCAGGCCACATTTTCTTGGCCACTACCTACTTTACTACTGTATTGCTTATCAATTTTTAAAATTAGCTTTTGGTGTGAAATTCATCCAGTTTAGTCCTTCCCTACATTTTATAAAGTTACAATAAAAAAGAACCCCCCACATCTCCCCAAAGTATAATAATAAATAATAAAAAAAAAAAAAAAAAAAAAAAAAAAAAAAGCAAACAAACAAAAAGGTTTCGTATTGCAACAATTTTGAAAATTAAATTTAAAAGCAAACAACTCCACCACAATTAAACAAATGCCCACATGAGACTCCCAAATGGTACAAAAAGTTTCTTTTCCAAGGAAGGATAATGACACTTACTTATTTCGTTGTCTCTTTTTCCTAAAAATTAAAAGAGAGATATATATTTATTTTGTTAGGCATTTCCCTTTTCTTATGTTTTATTTCTCTTTATCATCTATATGACAGTGAAGGCTCTTCAGGACATCAGATGAGAGGATCCAGTGGTACCTTCTGATCTTAAATTCTGGGTGTCTCCATGACTCTATTGCTTATGAGTTTTTCAAAATTAGCTTTTGATGTGAAATTTATCCAGTTTAGCCCTTACCCACATTTTACAGAATTACATTAACTCTTCCAAAAATAATAGTAATAAAAAGCAAGAAAAACAAAAAGAGAACGAGGAGTACTTGTGTCACCTTTGAGATTAACAAATTTATTTGGGCATAAGCTTTGGTGGGCTAGAACCCACTTCATCAGATGCAGAGAGTGGAACATACAGTAGGAAGATATGTATATATCTTCCTATTGTATGTTCCACTCTCTCTATATATATACACACACATACAGAGAACACGAAAAGATGGGAGTTGCCATACCAACTCTAAGAGGCTAATTAATTAAGGTGAGCTATTATCAGGAGGAGAAACAACTTTTTGTAGTGATAATCAGGATGACCGCCTCCTTAGAGTGGATCTCTCGGCCTTCAGCACTCCTGCTTTGCACTCTCAGCTCTGTTCAGTGATACTCCTGGTAGAGACTCACGCACTCTTCAGGGATAAACGCACCTCACCAAAGCATTTGCAGTGTCACGCAAAGAGCATTGCCAAGACAGTTGGGTGTATTAATCAACTGGGCACAGCACAGGAAGGCCATAGGTTATCCTAGAGAATTGAAGGCTAAAGCATAGACCATTCTGGTCAGCCCAGAGCCCAGATTCTGTAGTGAACCCCACTGTTCAAGCTTTGTCTGTCTCTCCATCCTGCCTCCTTGTTCAGACTAAAGGTCAGAGCCCTGACTCCTTCCAGCAGACAGCTCTTATCTCCCACCTCACATTTCTCCAGTCCTTTGTTCTTGAGCTGGGGAATGTTGCTCAGCTTCCCTGCTTAGCTGTGGGGGAATCCATCTCCCTCTGGGTTGTTGGTTGCTAGGTGTCAATATCTGATGACTGGATTTGCCACTGTCTTCTTAGATGCTCCATCGATATGGGGACTAAGGCCAATAACACCAATACTGATGTCTCAGCCTCAGAGACAGTCCTTTTCTCCCCACTGGGAAACAATGTCATATACAGAGGAAACTGAGGCATACACAGAATTCATAAAAATATTGCAGAAAATTCCCATTTCATTACACCTTCATGGACAAACCAGACATCTGTAGATTCTTCTGAAGGACTCTGAGATTGAGGACTGGTCTGCACTGAAAAACTTACACCCATCAGACATGAAGCTATGCCAACCTCACCCGCTAATTGGAAGGAATTTTAAAAGAAGAGGATTCTCTGGAAACATCCACTCAGGCCTTAAAATGGTCCAGCCTATAACGCACAAATCAACCCTCCCCAGCCCAACAAACACAGAGAAATAAAACTAAATCCAAGAAAACAACAGGTCTCTATACAATTGTGTGACTGTAGTCAAAAATTCGTATTTGTGGAAAAAGGGAAATTGAAACTTACCAATTTCTTCAGTAAGTTTCCCTTAAAAATACAGAAATAAAGATAAATTATTTTCCTCTCCCTGCTTCATGAAATAGTGTTTAAAAACTACACCCTATAGATACAAAATTAATTAGGATCATGGAGGGACAAGTCCAATTTATTTGGAAATTTGGCAGATATTCTTTATGGATAGAGTGAACCCAGCGCATGGACAGGTGTGTCTGAGTTATGTGAGCTGATATTTCTTCTTCAGTTAGGAAACAAAATCATGTTCATTTACTGATTTACCACAGGGGCATTTCTATTGGGCCCATCACTGTAATGTTGAGGTGCACTACACTTTGTTAGCAAAAATGATCTTTGAACTACAAATATGACAGGCTAGGCTCAGCAGAACCTTCTCTCAAACGGGACAGAGACAGACAGTGATAACCCCTGAGAACTGGAAAAAGGGGGAGACGGAGGACTGAGCAGAACACAGGTGTATTTGCTATGATCTGATTATTTGGTTCAGTGCTATGGTCTAAAACTCTCCTCCCACCCACAACTCTGCCACCACCTTCTATCAATCTCCCTCCCCCACTGCCACACACACCCCTCTGCCCCCAAACTTTATCAATAAATTCACATGAATTCTTCTTTATTTAGGACAAGATCAGCAGATCACTCATTCTTTTAATATTAAATTCCAAAAATCCTCTTATTTCTTTATTAGAATAAAACTTTTATATACAGTCTATTTCTCCCTCTGATATTTACCTTTCATTTTAAAGAGATGAACAGTGAGGCCAATGAAAGCAAGCAAAACCAACAGGATCACACTGAGAGCCCCCATCCAGGGATTCACCCTTGGGAAAAATGGATCTGAAAAAAACCACACCCAGAACTTGCCTTTGTTTGGAAGCGATGATGAAAATCACATGGTTTTATTCCATACAAATACATAAATCATACCCAGCAGGATTTCTCTGAGATAAGAGTAAAAGAATGGTCATGTCTACACTACACAAAATACCAGAAGCTGATTTTAAAAATGGCTCCAGTCAACACAGATTTAACACTGTTTTATCCTGGAAAAAACAGATCTGATTTAATCCATTGCTATTCAGAGAGCCATAGAATTCAGGGGCAAATTCTCTGCTTACAAAACCCCAATAGAGTTACAGCAGCAAAGAATTTAATCCTAAATGTTCAGCAACATTTGGAAATTGCCAGATTAATTAGAATATTTTTGAAAAATCCACTATTACCCCCCAAATATTTGAAGGAATCATAATCACAATTTCTCCAGACAATTCTGTAGCAAGCTAATTAATCTTTATTTACTGTTCTTGTGTTCACAGTGATTCAGACATCCACCCAGCATGGAATTTTGAAAATGTACCTAAAGCTTTCTCTGCCCAGGGTTTGTGCTCTGATACAGTGAAACTGGGGCAACTCTTTTATGTGGCCATTCTCAAATTGGTTCAAGAATTAACAACATATGAGGGTTGCACCAATATGAATAAATTGATGCTTTAAATCATAAATCTCCATTTAGCTGAAGTTGGTAAGGAATTGACTGGAGCTAAATCTATACAGGGCACTCTGAAATTTAAATGAGTGTTCACCCAAGCAAGTGTCATCCATTAACTAAATAGTTAATCAGTGCAACTTTTGTGTGGAGACAAGGGAAAAATGAGTCCCTTTGTGGATACAGACCAAAGTGACTTCAGGAGCACGTGTGTGTGTATGTGTGCTTGCTACAATATCAGGAAAGTCAGACTTAACATTAAATGTACATGAAACCAAAACTTTGATAGACTGAATACTCCCAAAGAAGGGAATCAAATTGCCTAAACTGTGACCATGTAAAGATACCAGCCTCCCATCTTCTGTGTTTTTATGTGGATTATGAAATATCCACCATAGAACAACCAGTTCTTGTTTTCCTATATTTTGTTTTGTTTCTTGTGGTGGTGAGTTCAGTGTGGGATTTGGATGGTAACTGACCTGCTATAGAAACAGCAGATTCCTTTTCTTGATTGAGAAAGGTGTTCCTGATGCAACAGGACAAGTTTTGGTTTGAATGTTCTGTTACAATGATCGCAGTTTCTGTTTCAAACAGGCCGTTATTCCCTCGGGATTTTGTTTGAGAGAGTGATAGCAAAGGCCGCCCACTGAGATCTTTCCACATCACCTCAGGCTCTGGGTACCAACCAGCTGATCGACAAACCACCCGAATCCCTCCATCCTGGTGACCCTCAACAGAGATGAGAGGAGTAGAGCCCAGATCTAAAGGGAAAATATATAAAGGTCACAATTCCATGAATTAACTTATAAAGCAGAAGGAATGAGGGACAGTTTGTGAATCTCTTAGTTACACTAGAAAGCACTTATGCCTTCTACTGACTATCCGCATGAATAAATGAAAACTGGAATGTCTGAAATCCCAATACTCATGGACACAAAAATGTTAACAAATATTTAAAATAATGTCACTGAGTCTGTGGGAGATATTGTTGTCTCAATACAGGAGCAACTGAGTTCTGAGCACCTTGGAGATATGACAACGTAGATTCCTAAACTGAAAATCTAATCATTAGTACATTGGATAGATATATTTATTTTTTAAAAAGTCTAACTGGCTTCATGGTTACAGTGTCAAAGCAGCAGCAGAGAAATGTTAACTCTTGTCTAAAAGTGCTAAATACATAATTTTCCTTCCCCACTGTGACACTCTGCACTCTCCATATTCACCACAGTAATAGGATTGTGGTATGATTATGAGTTAATTATGTTGGATCGCATACAAGATATGTCAAGTAAGGTGTCAATGGAAATGTTATGGTTTGCTGAGTATGGTTCTCCTATTTGTATGCATGTATCCTTTTTGTTTCTGGTGTTATGAATATTGACTATGCATCTATATTTCTAATGTGCTTGTCCTGGGTAACACTGACAACTAGTCTTTCAGGTACAACAGTGAAGAAGCGAGACAATGCTAATGGCCAATCAGCAAAAACAATGGACCATGGAAAGGTCTTGTCCTCACCAGGGGACACTTCAGACAGCCTATGGATAATGGCTGCCATGGCTCATCAAGCATGCAGGACCATGTAACTAGATCACATGATACTGAACTCCATTTTGGTATCTGTATTTTTCCACAAACTGGGCTGGGAACCTGGCTTGGAACAAAGCGGTTCCTACCATATGGAAGAAACTATAAAAGAGGAAGTGACATCACCAGCGGGCATCACTTTCCCCACAACCCAACATCTGGATATACCTCTGGAAGAGCACAGACTTTGAACCGCTGAAGTGCTTGTCCCAGGTGGGAAAGAAGGTAACCCTGCCTGTGTATGAAACATCTACAAACTGCTTGCACTGTCTAAGAGGGTGAGACAATGTTTGATTCAAGTCCTGTGTCATATATTAGGCTTAGATTGTGTGTTTGTTTATTTGCTAAGTAATCTGCTTTGATCTGTTTGCTATCACTTATAATCACTTAAAATCCATTTTTCTGTCATTAATAAATCTATTTTATATTTTTTACCTAAAACAGTGTGGTTTGAGTGAAGTGTTTGGGAAATAGCTCAGTTAAAGGTTTGGTGCATATTCCTCTCCACATCGAGGGAGGGGATAGCTGTATAACTGTAATAATCTTTACTGGTCAGGCTTTTGACCAGGGAAGGCCAATACAGCTCCTAAGCTGAGGAGAGGATATTTTAGCTGAAGCCTCACTACTGTTGTTTCATGAGTGCCTGGCTAGATGCATTCATGAACACAGCTGGGTGTGGACCCTGCCTGTGGATGTTGGTGTGAGTGCAAGTGTGGAAGGTTTTGCAGCTTGTCACAACATCACAGTGCAAGAGGGAACCCAGATTGGTGAGACAGAGGGTTCATCTCTACCCCAGTTTCAGGTGGCACCTGGGGGGAACCCACCACACCCACCATCACCACCATACAGTCTCAACAAATAAAAACACTGCATTTGATTTTAACTACACCCCGAAGCAACAAACAACAATGAACTGATAAGAATGCTCTAAAATTCTGGCATTCCCACCTTAGCCACACATCCTAGAAATGACTGCAGAGCAACTGGAAGGCCTTATTTGTCCAGAAGTCCTTTTCCTGTTAACTAAAGACCCAGTTTAGAGTCAATTAAGATTGAGCAAGAAAGTGCCTTGGCCATCCTGAAAAAGTTTTTAGTAACATGTTGGGAAAATTTCCAGCTATTTTCTCTAGTATGAAAGTGGTTGTTTGCTGAAAGTTAGATACACAGTATTACTGTAAAATATTTCACAAGCAGGGAGTCACAGTTGTTGTAATAGGAAAGAAAAAAGTCTGCAAACCGCACAAAGCTAAAACTGTCACAAGCTACTGACCTGCTATCTGAAGTTCCAATATGGTTTCTTCATAAAAAGTATCGTCTTGAACAAAACAGAGGTATTGTCCTTCATCAGAGCGTGTGATATTGAGAATCCTCAAAGGAACATTCCCATCTGTGAGTCCAGCTTTCAAAAGCTCTGTCCTTCCCTGATACTCTGGTATCTGCCCATCATACTGATCCTTCCCATCACGATACTGGTGCACAATGGATAAAAACTGAGATCGGAACCATCTCACCTCCATGTTTGCAGCGCTCATCGGGGGGGACAGGTGACAGGGTAACACAGCTTCCAGACCCAGGACGGCAATGACAGGATCATGGGGTCCAATCACTCTGAACTTTGCTGGAAAATGCACCAGGACAACAACAAAAGCAGCTCAGAGGAAAGAGGGAATTTGATATGAAGGACACATCCAACAGGTTCCATTTCAGACAAACTTTCCAAAACCTTCAGCCAGAGGCAGACACTCAACATGGAACATTTCAGCCTGAATGTTTAAAGGAGAGCAGAGCTCATTGGCAGCGGGTCTGGGGCTCTGTTATAAGAACATTCAGCCTCAGCGTATGGCACAGGCACCCAGCACTGAGATCGGGTGTGGAGCTGTTTACAGGCAAGTTTGGCTCATGGCCCAGGAACAGAGCATGGGACAGAGTGGGGAGGTGGGAACTGGTAGGTTCAGTGCATGGCACATGCACACAGCACTGACACAGGGTGGGAAGCTGACGACAGGAGTGTTCAGTTTATGTCACAGTCACATCAGAGAAACTGAGGCAGAGAGCTGAGAATGGACGTGCTCAGTGTATAGTTAAGACAAACTTCCTGTTCAACGGCCTGTTTTTCTAAGTGCTCTTCAACTGACACGCTTACTGCCATTGCCATGACATTTGCTGGGCCTCTCCAGGAATAAGGGTAGGGTTGGTCGGCCATGTTTGGTGTTTGTTCACCAAAGTGTTCTTGAGACAAAGCCCTATTGCTAGAGCCAATTTTTGGATTATTATGGTTCAATATTTCACATGGTCAAGAGACCAAATAACCAAACGTAACAAAAAATTATTACCTAAAGACAAAAGACTACACTTCGAAAAGGAGACATCCAGACCCTCCTCCTGGGAAGCAATTCTTATCTTGCAGCGTGCTCGCCTTACACAAAAGGTGTACTTGGACAATACACTCCAAACCCACCTCTACTTATCTAAATGGCCCCAGAGCATAGCGGCAGCTGGAGCCCAGGGCCCTTTAAATCGCTTATCGAGCCAGAGTCCGGAAGGGCCATGCTTCTACCGGAAGAGACAGGGCCGGCTCAGTAGGCGATTAAAGGGCCCCGGGCTTGGGGTGGTAGAGGCAGCAGGACCCTGGGCTCTTTAAATAGCACCCGAGCCCTGCTACCAGAGCATTGGGGAGGTGGTGGTGGGGCTCCGGTAGTGATCTAAAAGGCCCAAGGCTCCCCTGCCTCTACCGCCCCGGGATCTTTAAACTGTCGCTGGAGCCCTGGGGTAGCGGGGCATACCGGCTTATACATCACCTAAGATCCAACACACCAGTTTCTTAACTTCTTGCTCTGTACCTTCCTTAACCCTGTTTGGATACCACATTGCAAACCAGGTGGGTATAGAGGTACAGCCCAACCAGTGCTAGTGAGGATAAACCATTCATGGCTTTGATAGGCTTCCTGTTTTCTATTGCGAATGCTGATGTCAGATTTGTAAAGTGTTGTGGGATATTAGATATTGATGAACAGACTTTTGGGAAGAGCATAATACATTCAGTTAACTGCCCAACACTGTCTCTCTCTCTGCGTCTCTAATGTATATTATAGGACTATCATGCACATAATGCCTAATAGTATGGTGTATAGTACACCAAACATAGATGTATTAGCTAACAGGCTCAATTAAAAAAGTCACATGACATCAATATATTCTGGTTCTTCTTATGTTTTTGTGTACATTAGTCTCAGACTAGGGCTCTGATTTTTTTACATCTGAAACCCAGTAAGTTATTTGATTTTATTATTTATTATTGTTATTATTAAATTCTTCAATAAGTGTCCAACCAATGCTTTGGGCATCCTTGACAGTCTTTTAAAACTATTGTGTGAAGAAACGTACTTGGGCACTATCCCAGAAAGAAATAAAATAACCCAGCAACAATGCAATCAGGACAGAAAAATGACTAATGAAGGTGCTGATCTTGCTGTGTGGTTAAGTTTACACACTGGGAGTAGTTACATTGATTTTGGGTGAAGCCTGTCGTTAAGACACTTCAGGGGCCTAAATAATCCTCTAAGAAACAGCAGACACGGGGCGGATTCCTACCTGACTCCATCTTGCGAACATAACAAGTAAGGAAGAAAACAATAAATCCAAGGAAAGGGAAGCTGCCCCGGGAGCTGTGGCAGAATGAAAGAATCTTCATCTTCACTGTACCTTGATCTAGACAACAGGAAGGAGGAGGAAAAAAACCTCATCATAGTGAGCATAACACTGGCTAACATTAAATTATTAAAGTCAAACATTGAAGAAGAGGACACACTAAATAAAAAGGAACAAATGCATTGTTAAGTGAACTCTTTCATGTTATGGAGTTAGAACAGCTATTCAATTACAGTTGAAAATGTGTTTCTTTTAGGACTCTGATTTTGTCCCATCCCTACAAAATCCACATTTTCAAAAAGTCAGATCAGAGTTAAAGTTAGTAGTAAATCTATCAATGGAGAAAAAAGTTTTACGAAATTAGAAAGTAAGAGTGTGTGTGTGTGTGTGTGTGTGTCTGAGAGAGAGAGAAAGATTCTTGGGGGTTTTTTTACCCATTTTTTTTCTGTCAACATAGCCAAGGCAAAATGATTCAGTCCCATAAACAGTTATTCAGTAACAGCGACCACAGAGAAAGACCCTTCCCATAAACTTGAATTTGCAAGAGTTTGTAACTTACTTTACAAAACAGAAATATACCATAAGGTAACTCATATCAAATCTCCCTTTGAATGCATTGAGAGCAGGATCAGGTCCAGTTTTCTTGAATAAAATATAGGAGCAAAGAAATAAATTCTTATACAGTATCAAATAACCAGAATAGTCTGGAGTTACATTACAATGAAAGGAGAGGGAAAAAATAGCTCACATATCATTTTGAATATATAGTTCAAAAGCAAACTATATATTCAGAGTAAGACACATTTATCCTGGGATTATTGGATCATTTTGCAGTTAATAATTCACACACGGAATAAATGTCTACTAGGAGATCTCAAAGAGCAAAGGAGATGATATACAAGTGACAGAAGCTCACCTACCTGATACATCCTGGAAATCAGCTTTGGAACAGTTGTGAGCTCTCTCTCGTGTTCCCAGGTTTTCTAAAATCCTCATCCATTCTCCTCTAATTAGTTCACATTGTCAATGACTATGTCAGTGATGAGACTGTAAAATTAATTCTTAGTAAGAAATTACAGAGACAAAGAGCTGAATCCTGGTCTTTCCCTCCATATTTCTGCCAAAATGGCGTTTATTTTTTGTTGATCACTGAAGTGAAATGTGTCTCTCTCGATAACTTCACCAAGACAGAAAGCGAAAGTAGAAAAGGAACTGTAAAGCTAGAGTGATTTCAGTCTGTATCACACCCTCATCAGGGCCGGATTAACTTTTTGTGGGCCTGGCACCAAACATATTTGTGCGCCCCCACTGGGGAAATAGGGCATGTGAAGAGGGGTGGCCCGCAGAGCGAGGGGCTGGTTGGGGGCAATGAGGAGCAGCGGGACGGGCCCCACTCAGCCCAGCACAAGGGCACTGTTTACAAACCCACAACTGCTAGACACATACTGGCCCATCCAGCCCTGCGCTGCCAGAGTGCCCCTTCCACACTGACCCCTGCCCAGTGCCCTGCCCTTATGCCCAGCATCACCTGGCCAAAGACCTCCCTCACAGATCCCTATGCCCAGTGCCTCTGGACCCGCTATGCCCAGCACCCGCTGCCCAGAGACCCCTCCTGCTGACCTTCCACCATAATTGCACAGCACCTTGCACACCATACCCCCTGCCCACCATACCCCCTCCCCAAATCCCCCACCCATAAATCCCCTACTGTCCAGCATCCCCTTCACAGTCCCACCATCACAACTGTACAGTGCCCCATATTCCTGAGGGAATTCTGCATCTAATTCTGGGCATAATATTTTAAAATTCTGCCATTTTATTTTATTTTTTTTACTATAAATAAATGTGGAAGCTCCACCATGGCAGTGGGGGGCACAGGCCACTGAGGTGGGCGAATACGCTGCAGCCTCCTCTACCTCACTGGGACAGGGACTTGGCAGTGAGACTGAACCTGACCCTGACATAACACAAGGGCCAGGCCTGCCACAGAAACACCCTGGGGCCCTGCCCCTTTTGCACCAGGCAACCAGATGTGGGCAGAGAGGCTGAGCCTGGCAGCAGGATTCAAGTGCAGAGGGACTTAGTGTGGGGGATCCAGATGGGGGTAAGAGGATTCTGTGGGGGGCAGGAGAGGTGATGGTGCTGTTCCTGGCGGGACCCACCTGAGAGTGCCAAGTCAGGGCAAATTGCTTCAAACAGAGCAGCTACAGCCCAAAGCTTGGGTTTCTCCACCTCTAAGGCAAACCAAACCAGTTAAACAGAAAAGACTTTGGTTTCGCCCCACTGGCTAACAGCACAAGTCACACAAGCAATTCCCTTAGACACACCAGTTTTCCTGAGTCACCACCAAACAGCCACTCGTTCTGGGGACTAATGGTTATGAAAACCAATACCCCAATAAAAGAAAACAGTTCTCCCCAATTCCAAAGAATCAGGCCCCAGACCCAGGTCAATATACAAATCAGATCTTACCCACAAATCACGCTGTTGCCAATCCTCTAGAATCTAAAATCTAAAGGGTTATTCCTAAAAGAAAAAGGATATAGGTGAGGGTTAGAAATGCTTAAATGAAATCAATTACATGCAGAAATGGCAAAGTCCTTGGTTCAGGCTTGCATCAGTAACAGAATAAACTGCAAGTTCAAACCAAGTCTCTGCAGTATAAACATCCTCAGCAGGGATGGGTCCTTCAGTCCTTTGTTGAAAGCTTCTGTGTGTAGCAAAAGTTCCTCCAGAGTAAGAATGACAACTGAAAATAACTGAAGGCACAATGGAGGGCCTGCCACAGCTTTTCATAGTCTTTTCCAGGTGCAAGAACCTCTTTGTTACTGCTGTGGAAAGTGCAGCCCAATGGCGTTCTGGAGTCACATGGGCAAATCACATGACCATGCATCACTTAGGATTTGCAGGTGGCAGCCATTGCCCACATGCTATCTTGCATGTCTTCTGGTAAACTTCTCATGTGGATTGGAGCTTTCCAAGCTCTCAGTGGGTCCACTGTGTAGCTGATGGTCCTTAATGGGCCATCAAGCAGGCTAGGCGGAGACAAAACCAAGTTGTCTGGAATGTTACCCAGAAGCAGAGCACAAATTTGAAATACAGACAGGAGAGAACCAAACATCATAACTTCAAATACCAAAATGATACACACATACCGATAGCATAATCATAATCAGCAAACTATAATCTAGCCTTAGACACCTTATATGACCCCCCCTTACACAAGATTTGGTGCCCCTACAGGACCTTGGTTGCACCAATGATCGATATGATCCCAGATTATTTCAGTAACATGACAAGATCCAGATGGGGGTAAGAGGGTTCTGTGATGAGGAGGTTAAGAGGTTTCTCTATGGGGCAGTTTGGTGCAGGCAGCTCAGTGGGGGATCCGGATGCACAGAGAGGTTCCAGGTTCTCGGCAATGGGAGTCTGCAGTGGAACCAAGTAAAAGTGGTGGAGCTCAGCAGGGTGTGTGGGGGGGTGTCTGGGTGCAGGGGAGGTGGGGTTCATTTGGGTGGGGGTCCAGGTGTAGGTGGTTGAGCTCAGTGGGGAAGGTGTCTAGTGGGGGCTCATCGGGGTGGTACAGATGCAGGGGAGGTGGGGCTTGTCAGTGTGAGGGTTCGATGGGCCTGCTTAAGAGGGGAGCCCCAGCTTCTGCCAAGGGGATCCACATGCTGGGCCCCCGCTTCCCCATCCCCTTCTCTTCCCATCCTATCATAGGTGCTGACTTTTGGTTTTACCAGTGGGTGGTTAAGGCTCAGGCCTGGGGCCCAGATGTTCTGGGTTTCGTTCTCTGCTCTGCCACAGACTCCCAGCTTAGCCTTGGGAAAGTCACTTCACTTCTGGGTGCCTAGATCCCACCTGTCAAATGGGGCTATTGCTGACCCCGCCTCCTAGGCTAAACCCATTCATGGCTGTGTGGTGACGGGGGAAATGAACATACCAAGGTTGGTAGATTTGGGCTGAATTTCTCCAGAGGCTGAGAATGGGAGCCAGCTCCACATAGAGGGGGAATGGGAGAGAGGGGCGCAGGCCAGAACCACACAGAGGTGGGTCGGGACTTCAGGCAGCTGCAGCTTCTACCAGTAGAGCAGCTGGGGGCTTCAGTGCTGCATCTCCTGCCATTGTCTGGGCTTCTCCTCCTCTTCCCAGCGCAGCTCCGGTCGGGGCTTCTCCTCCCCCTAAACCGCCACTGAACCCACCAGCCCTAGGCTCACTTGGGTCACCTGATGGCTCCTGTGGCTGGAGTGGCACCTGAAACCCCACAGGTGGACGTCATGGCCACCAGCCTAAGAGAGGCGAGGCTGGGGTAGAGCAGGGGCGGGGGCTGGCCAGGGCCTCTTCTGACTCTGGGCCCGGCGCCATGGTAAACCCGGAGCTCAAACACACACACACAAGCACCACATTGTATCCTAGGATCATGAAGCAGCAGACAAAGGTCCCCATTCTCCACCAGGAAGGAGCGGAGCAAGAGAAATCAACACATCACAGCCAGGAATATGTGGCTTTATTTAAACTTGAACTCAGAACAGTAAACAAAGATCGCACAAGAGATTCCTAGAGACATAACTAAACATTCTCCAAACTCTGGGCTGACAGAGGCTGGAAACAGTGAAACTACAGAGTGACCGTGTATCAGTGTGCGTGTGGGAGGATTGTTCTAGTGCACTGGATTTTCTAATTCAAAATTCTGTTAGTTCATAAATATCAAGTTACCTATAAAGAGATTTTAATTAAGCGGCGAGGAGGGCAGCGGTGAGCAGTGGGGTTGGAGTGAAGGAGGGGAGGGAGTCAGCCAGGCAGCGGTGGGGGGGTTTTGGGGAAGGGGCAGAGCAGGGAAGGGAAGAGGGGCGCAGTTGGGGCAACCCCTGGCCTATTATATCTGCCACCTATGGGAGACTGGGCCGTGGACTTCCCCTCGTATCTGCTGACACTCCAGCACCTGAAACATTCCCCATAGAAAAGTTTGGGCACCTAAGTTTGCGCCATGGAAAATGGACAGTTTTGAAATCTGGAACGGCGGCCGCCCATGACAACCTAACAATCGTGATGGCCAGTGTAGGCAAACACAACGCTCTTTACTTGTCCTCCACTCCAATCCCCGGTTGTTTCTCTCTCCATCTGCTGCATATCGTCTTTGTTAGATTCTGACTGTGAACTCTTTGCCTGACTTGTCTGTATGATGCCTGGCACAACAGGGCTCTAATCCCTCATTGGGGCTCAGAGATGCCACTGCAATAGAAATCAGTACATTATGTTGTTTATTAATTATTATTAATTTGTATCATTAATAATTATTAGTATTAATTATTGATTAATATAAATTATTTGATTATTTAATTATTGTTAATTACTTTATTATTAATTTTATTAATGTCTATATTTATTCTATATGTCTATATTTAAAAGTGCCAATTCTTCAACAAAAACACTTCAAAAACAGACTCCAGTGAGAAACTGCAGAACTGGAATTAATTTCCAAACTGGACACCATCAAATTAGGCCTGAATAAAGACCGGGAGTGGATGGGTCACTGCAAGAACTAAAAACTAATTTCCTCATGCTAATTTTCCCCCTCCTGTTACTCACCCCTTCTTGTCAACTGTTTGAAATGGGCCGCCCTGATTACCACTATAAAAGTGATTTTTCCTCCTGCTGCTAACCCCAGGTGGAGACAATGGAATATGTCTGGTGACCTGGCAACCTCCTCTCAGAAAGTTGGATTAAAGAGCAATGGAAAAACAACTTCCATCAATGCAGGAAACATCTTCAATACCACATGGGACTGTAGTGTAGACATACCCTTATTCTCTCTGAGGCCTGGTCTACACCTACAACTTTTACACCCTGTGTGATGTAATTAGGTCAATCTAACTCCGATGTAGATGCAGATAGGTCAATGGAAGATATGTCATCCTAACTACCGCCTTTCCCAGAGGCGGATTAACTGCACTGATGGAAAAACCCCTTCTATCAATGTAGGAAGTATCTACACTAGCCGTTCATTTCTACTGGATATTGGGATGAATGCACACTCTCCAATCCCTGGGTTTCCCTCTCCCAGGCTCCCGGTTGCTGCGGAGCCTCCAGCTTCTCCCACACTGCAAATAATTAATTTTATGTCCCTGTCAACCCAACATCTGCCTGTCCCCAGCCCAGACTGTCAATTTTGACTCCAAACCTCACATCACTTCTGCCCCCAGCCCCTCTTTCAGCCCCTCGGGTCCCTCTGCTCCTCCTGAAGCTCCAGGGGTTCTTCCCCACTCCCTGTCCCATCCCTGGTTCTGCACAGAGAGGGGGAGGATTTTCCAAGGGCCACAGAGCTTAAGGGCCAGAGGGTTGGGTAGACAGGAGTCCTCCAGGTCACAGGGGCTAGGATAACTGTGGCTAGAGAAACCCATTTTTCCATTCCCATTGGGCTGTTCCCTCCCATGTCTCGGTCACACTGTCGGACCCAGGATCCCCAGAGTCCTCCTGGCTCATACAGGACAGTCGCAAACAGGCTTCACAATCCCTGGGGCAGTGATGACATCGGCTTCTCTATCTCGCTCACTCAATGTGCTCTATGGTTTGACAGTCCAGAGCCTGCACAGGGTTGAGACTGGAAGCAACCGCCAGGGTCATAGAGATGACATGATAGAAAGTCTACAGGGAGAGGTCATAGAGACTAGAGAGGCTGATCTCAGAACCCACAGTGCAGGCGTGAAAGTAAAACTAAAAACTTACCAGTACAGGGCCGGATGCGCCCCCGACCCCGTCCCAGAAAGAGGCGGGGCCTCAGGCAGAAGAGGCGGGGCCTTGGGTCAGCATTCCCCCGCCAGCCCTTCTTGGCTGTCTGATCTGTGCTGCCCAGGGCTCCAGTGGCTATTTAAAGAGCCGGGGGCTCCTGCAGCAGAAGCCCCAGGCCCTTCTAAGTTGCTGGCCCCAGGGCAGCTGCCTCTTTTGTCCCCCTCCCCCACCCCCCGCGCCTCGTTGGCAGCCTGGGGCGGCAAAAGGTGAACGGAGATTAAAGCGATTTAACATTGTTGCCCCTTTTGTGCTCTGCTGTTGGCAGCCCTGCCATTAGGGACCCAATGTTAAAGCGCTGCCCCCACCTCCACCTTTTAGCAATGTCTCCCCAAGGTGAACCCCTCACAGCTCAGCACCTAAGATCAAGTGTCAAATCTCTCAGGGTGGTCGGGCAGATCCTGCCGTGTGTCTCCCCATCTCACACGTTTCTGATCCTCGGACAGGATGAGGTTGGGATGAGCCGCGTCTGGATCCAGAGTCACAATCACTGAGGAGAGAGAGAATCAAGCCTTAGGGGCAGACCTTGGCCTGGCATGGTGTTAGTGACAGAATTTTTCCCAGCTAGAGAATGATTCAGGGAATCTCCTTCCTCGAGGATGTACCTCTCAGCTCTGAATGGGGAGCAGCTCTGAGATCTCAGCATAGTGCAGGGGAGATTCACGCCCCTGGCAGAGATGGGCTAGCTATGAAGCAAAAGGTCAGTTGGGCCAGGCTCTTATGTTGGCTCCACATCTCTTCAGGGAGGGGACTAGAGACCCATGTGTCATGTGGGGGTGGGGCGGACACAATAGAGTGGTCAGAAACTGAGCTCCCACTACTCTGTGCTCCCTGAAGTTTTTCATCTTAAACCTCACATTCCTAGACGATAGGGCTCCCAGAGGAGAGAGAAAACCATATTGGATGAGGAGGAGATGGGGTGGAGGATGCCCAAGGCAGCAGCAAGAGAAAGGTTATAGAGAGTTTGCTGTGTAATTGTGAGTGTGAAAATAGCAACTCACCTGCCTGTTCCCTCCAACTGGCCATTGTCACCAAACCCCCAGTCCCTTCCACCTGTCTCCACTCCTGCTCCCTCCACACCAGCCCCATTCAGCTGACTGCCTGCTGCTCACCCCGTCCTCCACCCTCCTCTTTCTTCCAGGCACTGCTTGCCCTCCAGTCCCTTCCAAATGCTGCCCCATCCCTCAATCTTCTGGTCCCTTCCCAATCCCGATGTGTCTCCCCCTCTGCACTCTCATGACTTTCCCACTGTACTCTCTCTGTCTCTAGCACCAGGATCCTTGTTATTGCAAATAGTCTATTTCCTTCTTGTCTCTCCATTTTGTCACATGAAATATCTTTGTTTCCATCTCTCTAATCTCTGAATTTTAGCACGTATCCTTCATTTTCACCCTTTCCAAACTCCGAATTTTTAATGCTCGGTTGTTGGGCATTTAAGAACAGGCACCAAATTCAATTTGCTCCTCTTCCACAGACCATGGCTCTGTCCCCCAGGGCCTCAGTCAGTGAGGGTGATGTGAGCAGGAAAAGCCAGGGGGAACTTCTGGGTAGAAGGAGAGCTGTCTTTGGCCCTGTGCAGGGGCGACAGAAAGTCTCTAAAAGTGGGTGGGCCACAGATACCTGAACCATGGCCCTGCCCTCTTGCACCGCTCCTTCGCCCAAGACCCCGCCCTCACACCATCCTTTTTCCCTGAGGCCCTGCCCTTGCACTGTCCCTTCCCCGCAAGGCCTCTCCCTCGTGCCACCTCTGTCCAGCACTGGGTCAAAACTAGATGTGGTTTTGACCAGTATTGAATGGGAGACATCACTCCACCCCATCCACCTCTTAAAAATGTGTCCCCCATGCAACATGACCTCACGCTCACTGTCACGCTAGTGAGGCTGAGGTCACACTGGTAGGGATGTGTCCTTGCTGTGCCTGGAAGGATAGAAATGTCTGGTATTCTGGGAACATGTGAGTGGACACCTTCATTGTATAAAATGCTACAGACCACTTCGTCAGATGCATAGAATGGAACATATATATATATATACACACACGTACACAGAACATGAAAAGGTGGAAGTTGCCATACCAACTCTAAGAGGCTATTTAATTAAGATGAGCTATTATCAGCAGGAGAAAAAAACCTTTTGTAGTGATACAAATTGAATCTATTTCCCCATGTTAAGTATCCTCACACCTTCTTGTCAACTATCTGATATGGGCCATCTTGAGTATCACTACAAAGTTTTTTCTTTCTCCTGCTGACAATAGGTCATCTTAATTAAATAGCCTCAGAGTTGGTATGGCAACTTCCACCTTTTCATGTTCTCTCTATGTGTGTGTGTATATATATATATATCTTCCTATTATGCATCTGATAAAGTGGGCTGTAGCCTACGAAAGCTTATGCTTAAATAAATTTGTTAGTTTCTAAGGGGCCACAAGTACTTCTGTTCTTTTTACGGATACAAATTATCAAGGCTGCTACTTTGAAGTGACATTGCAAGACTGCTAACAAAGACCTGGTCCTCCTGACATTCATGTCAATGGCCAATCTCCTCTAGGATTGAATGGGAGTAGGCCTGGGACCAGGAAGGGGAATTTTCAAAGGAGTGCAAGAAAAGTGTTTTCTTTTGGCTCCTCTGAATATAATATGAAGGCAAGAGGGCAGCTGGGGCATGGGAGGAAATTTGATATTTCCCCTTGTGACTGGGTGTACCTGCCCCCACACTGATTCAGCAGGGCTTATATGCACTCTGTGGGCAGAGGAAGCCACGCTCCTTTGTCCCTGCTGGGCACGCTCCAACTAGGACCAGGGTATAAAAGAGTAGCTCAGCTCAGTTGTGGGAGCAGACATCTGTCAGAGTTGGGGGTCGCTTTCCTTAACTAAAGATAGAGAATGAGCATGAACTTGTTGGCTTTGGCTACAATTTTCAAAATCCCCAAAGTGCCCAAATCCCATTTTCCAAAGAAGCCTCAGAGTCTAAATCCGGTTGAAACCCAGTCTTCTCTCCCCACCATCAAACGCACGCCCATGTTATCCTACCCCAGGGGTCGGCAACATTCAGAAGTGATGTGCTGAGTCTTCATTTATTCACTCTAATTTAAGGTTTCGCGTGCCAGTAAATACATTTTAATGTTTTTAGAAGGTCTCTTTCTATAAAGTCTATAATATAGAACTAAACTATTGTTGTATGTAAAGTAATTAAGGTTTTTAAAATGTTTAAGAAGCTTCATTTAAAATTAAATTAAAATGCAGAGACCCCCAGAGTGGTGGCCAGGACCCGGGAAGTGTGAGTGCCACTGAAAATCAGCTCGGGTGCTGCCTTTGGCACACGTGCCATAGGTTACCTACCTCTGCCCTACCCCAATCTACTGACCCTGACCTCCTTCTCAGGCTTCTATCTCCTTGTGACGGAACGGCAACTCACCCCTGCAGCGCCTCCTGCTGGCTGTTTGGGGAATTAGCGTTCCAGCCTCCAGAGAACCCTCTGCAGACCAGTTTGCCACTGGCCCTGTGTCCCTCCCGGACCCCGGTGTCCTCTGCCCTGGGGTGCTGCACCCTGGCAGTTTCGCCCTCAGATCTCTCGGTCTCCCCTTTCCAGGGAACCCCAACCCGCTATCCCCACCTTACCTCAGCCTGTGGGCTACTGACAGTTACCATCGAGTCCCCTTTCACTGGGGACAACTGCAGTCTGTATAAGGCAGTCATCATAGACAAGGGAGATTTGGGCCTGCTACTTCTGTCTACCCGTGGGTGGCCCCTGCAACTCCAGTACCCCTTTTGGCCTTCTACTAGGCTGGCACCCTGCGGGAGGTTTCCAGGTGAGAGCTCTCCAGCTCCTCTGGCCTTCCCCCAGCCCTGCTCCACTCCAGGTACCTTCGCAAGCTCCCCAGCAGCCAGGCCCGTCTCCCTCCACAGCTAGAGGAGACTCTGACTGAGCTCTAAACTAACAGCCCTTTTAGCAGGGCCAGTTGCCTCCTAATTGGGCCTGGCTCCAGCTGGGGCTGCCTTCCCAATCAACCTCTCCTCCTGGGCTGTTTTAAGCCCTTTTAGGCCAGAACGGCATGATCACCCCGCTACACTCCTCCATTGACAAATATGTCCCACCCCAGTCTGTGCCGTACAGTTTAGCGTAGGTGCCTTTTTTAGTGCACTGGTTCTTCACAAAAGCAAAAGATAAAGGAAACTCTCTAGCAAGCGAATGATTTGTGATACAAAAATGAGCAAATGCAAATAACGGGTGTCCATTTCTTTTGCTCACGTTCGTCTGCTGGCTTGGTGATTTCCCAAGCTAGATGGTTCATCGCCCTGTCTGACACTGGCAAAAGCCTGATTAACTCAGCAGACACGTTAACACGCACACACCTCACACACCCATTGGTTCAGCCCAATGCTGGATTGGCCCCATCACTGACTGCAGAGACCACAGGCCACACTGCAGAACCAGAGCTGCACCAGCAGAGGGAATAACTTAAGGAAACTGAAATTGTTCCCACCAGTTCCCAGGATCTTGACCTGTTATTGCCTATACAGCTCCTTTCTCCTCTCTCACTACCCTTCTGTTGTGTTCTCTGGCAACATATTGTGTCCCTGGGGTTGGACCATTAACCAGTGTCCCCTGTGTGTGTATTATGATACAATCTCCAATTACATGATCACAAATTGTTTTTGCCACAGGACCCCTGCCTCATTCTTTCACTGCCCAGGATG
>ML677497.1:172878-299743 GCA_007922305.1 Dermatemys mawii | reverse complement strand
TCACCCATTCACCGAATATGGGTGCCTGCACGCACACACACACCATGTCTACACCCCCCCACCAAAGTCCGTGTGTCTCTCTACACAAACACAGTCTTTCACACTCACTTCCCATCACACACTTGTGTTACTGTTGTTTGTTATTACTTCTTCATATTTCCTGCAATGCACATATATTCTCTGTCATTTTATTCTTTCAGTGCATGTTAGTTACGTGTTTTGACTGGTCTACAAAAGCAACAAAGAGTCTTGTAGCACCTTATAGACTAACAGATCTTAGGGATCATGAGCTTTCGTGGGCGAATACCCACTTCATCAGATGACTGGTCTATGCATTTCATAATTTTTATTTCTCTCTTACATTGAAATTAAATTCTTTCTGTTGTTAGTTCTAAGACCTGTCCTGGCTGGAATAATTATCCCTATCACAACTTTTAAAAATATATACATTACAGCTAGGTTTATTGTTTCTACTGGTGGCGTACATCCACACAAAACAAAACTTATTCTGCATATGGATGGAAAAAATTAAAGGGAACATTGCAAGGAACATTCCCTGAGTTTAAACTGACCCTACATGGGATTGTGGTAACTCAGACTTCTTGGGAGAAGCAGACATCCTGGGGTGGGGGTGTTGTTACACCCTCACTAGGAGGTCTCCAGGATAGGTGAAATCTCAGGGACATAGCTCGGATGTTAAACTCCTGCCTATTTCCAAGCCTGCAGAACCTAAAGCCCACCCCAAAGATGGAGCAAGAACGGTGTGTGAAGGAGAATAATACAGGCAGGGCAATACCCTGCTTCTGACCTCTGGACAGCTGGAGAGATGGGGACGAATGAGCATGTCCATTAGGTTTCTGACTGTCCCGTTCCCTTGAATGGAGTATGGAGATTCAAGTCTCTTTCACCCTGGAGCTGGGGACTATGTGACCCTCCTCTTCCAATCTAACTCAATAGGGAAGAATCTGCCCAAAGTCAGATACACAGACCCCACAGCTTCTAATAACCGAGGGAATGGGAATCTCTTACCCAGTGAGGTCACCATCTGGTAGTTCTCCTGCATGACGTCCCTGTACAGGGCTCTCTGAGCAGGGTCCAGCAGAGCCCCTTGCCCCGCAGTGAAATACACAGCCACCTCCTCGAAGGTCACCGGCATCTGGAACAACAAGAGTCCCCCACTCAGCACCTGCTGCCCCAGACACAATCCCACTAGTCAAGGGAGAGGAGAGCTGGAGAAGCAAAATCCCCTGCCTCCTGCCAGCTCAGAACAGCCAGGAGGCTTCAGGGGGTGGGGGAAGGTGAGAGCTCCTTGTACCCCCAGCACACGGAGCAGGGCAGGGTCTTCTCATTTCCCACACGCCTGCCAGCCACATGCTGATCCGGGCAGCAGAGCTCTGAGCCGGGGACAGGGACAGGAATCCCGACAGCTTCCCCTCGGATTTCACAGCAGCCTCTGGCCAGGGGGGGTCAGGCTCCAGACCTGGGAGTCTGGTCAGTTTTCTCAGCCCTGCCCCGGGTGTGTTTCCCATTTCAGAAATGAGGGAATGTTCCCCCCCCACCACCACCACTACCAATGGGCCTGTTCAGAAAATCAGGGTCCAAGTTGAATGTGTCCCAGGAGGTTTATCACACCCTGTCCCCTCCCTGCCTCACCCTGTGTGTTTCCTGCCCCTTCCCCTCCAAAGCAACTGCCACCACAGCTCCCTGAAACTCCCCTACCTGAGCTGGCTCCATCACGGCCATTTCCCGTCCCCTGGAAGACGGGACGATCTGGAGCGACACGTGGATGTGATTCCTCAGTCTTTGGGGGTGAGAGGGGCGATGCGGGAGGTCACAGAAGGGGCTTGAGTCCATTTCACACCCCGATTCCCCCCAGGCTCCCTCCCTGCAGACAGACGCTCTGGGCTCTGCCACACTGGGAAAACCCTCAGTCACTTTATTATAACACAGACCCGGCCCCTCCCCCCAGCACTGAACCCCTGAGATGCTTTTAAACCCTCCAGGGACAGAGTCTCCGAGAGAAACGCTAGAAAGGAGCAGAATCAAAGGAGCCACTTTGGGGGGTTCCCCCTGACATTGGCCCCAAGGGCAGCGCGTCCAGCTCCTTCCCTTGTTCCCAGGAGAGTCAATTTTGCTGTGGTACTGAGGGCAGCAGCTCGGGGACCCACAGACACGGGGGAGCCCCTCCCCTTCCAGTACAAACTCACCAGCTGGTCCCTGAAAGGCCCTTTGTGCAGAGTCACTGTCCTGCCCAGCCCCAGTCCCTTCCGCCAGGTCTCCCCATCACCTGCTAGCTCCGGCTCAGAAGCTGGAATAGACAGAGCCCGGGGCTGCCCCAGGGGGCTAGTTCCAGGTCCAGTGAAAGTGCCCAGCTGGGCTGGGCACAGAGGGGGGGTGTTAATGAAGGTCTGTCCCTGGCACAGACCTCACTGAGGGCTGCTCCATTTCCCACTCTGGGCTCTCAGGAGAGGAGGCAGCGTCTGACCCAGGGAGCTCAACTCAAGGGCTCTGACATCAGGGGCAGAGAGAGACTCGCACCCGCCTCCTCCTCTCCCTGGGCCAGAACCGGAGCCCTCTGGTGTCAGCGGCTAATGACTGAACCTCCCTGTCCTGCCCCTGCAGCCCCCAGGGCCAGGCAGGCAGAGACTGATCCCATCGGCCCATCCGCACTCACCCCCCGCCAGAGCCAGCAGCGACTCCGGTCTGACTCCGGTGTGGCTCAGATCTGAATCCTGCCCCCAGCCGCCAACACTCAGGAGACAGACCCCAAAATCAGGAGTGTGTCTGGAAATAATACATTGGGAGCACGGTGTGTGTGGGGGAGGGGGGTTGGATATTTCCCTTGTAGCTTCTGAGCCCTTAGGCAGAAGCCTCCACCGACCCCCAAAGCTTCAATGACTAGTTGTGGTAAAAGAACTCCCTTCTGGCTGTGGGGTGGGGCAGCCCCTCCCCCTCTCTTGCCCCACGGGATGGGGGAGCTGCCCTTGTATCTCTCCCCCCAGCCTCCCCTCCCCACATCCCCCCCTTTCCTTCGCGGTGCCCCCCACCCAGCGATTCCTTCTATTGCAGCCCTGCTCCCACCCGCCCCATAAGTCTCCTCTTAGTTCCCTACATCGCCCCATCCCCTTCACCCGCTCCTACATTCCTGATCCACCCTTATCTGTCCCCGTCATCCCTTCACTACACCCTTGATCCGATCCCATCCTGAATCCGCCTCCGGCCCCTCACGCATCCCTGATCACCCCTTATCTGAACCCCCCCCCCCGTATCCCCCCCCCCGCACCCCACGTGTGTCGCTGTCCCACCCCCAGCACGGCCCGGCCCGGCTCCCCCCCCGCACACACCGGGGCCGGCGGCAGCTTTCCCGGGCCCGGGCGGGGAATCGCCGCCAGCTCCGCTGGGAGCAGCCCGGGGCCAAACCCTCCCCCTGCAGCCCGGGGGGGACGGGGGGGGGGGCGGGTCTCTCTCACCTTCCCTCCGAGCGGGGCCCCCGGGGCAGGGACCGGGCCGGGCAGGGGGCCCTGGCCGGGCTGGGGGCTCTGCCCGGGGAGAGGCTCCTGGGGAGCAGCGGGAAGGGCCCCGCTGGAGATTCCCCTCTCCCGGCTGCAGCCCAGGCTCCGGGCTCCCCGCCCCAGCCGCCGGGGCTCGGGGATCTCGCCACGAGCCTGGGAGCCGGAGTCACCGCAGCGGCTGCGAGTCACTTCCCGGGGCCGGGCCTGAGCCCCGCGCTCGCTCCCCGCAGAGCCGCCCCCCGGCCGCTCCTGGGTCCTAGCGAGGAACCAACTTCTGCCCTTTGTCTCTCTATGTCTGTCTTTTGTTAGACTCTCGACTGTCCAGTCAGAAGGGCCCGTCATGATCATCTAGGCCAGGGGTTCTCACGACCAAATATTTGGTTGGCCTCAGAGACTGGAGCCAGCAGTTCTCCCCAGTGGCCGCTCTGATGCTTTTCCCTAAAATACTTAATTAACTTCAGGAAACATCAATAACTATGCCCAGAGGTCAGCAGGGGAATTGTCCTGATGTGATGGGGAACTTTCCCGGCTTATACACCAGCCTGGTGGAAAAAAAATAGCAAAAGGATCTGAGTCCTCGCTCCCACTCCCTTCACCCTGACCTGGAGGACTCTCCTTCCACTCCCACAAGGCTGGGCCGTGCGGGGGGATGAATATCAGGGCAGTTCGGTGTCTGGTCTTCACACATCCCAGGCCTCCCGCCCAGACCCTGGTTGTGCTACAGGTTGGACGTTTGTTCTGGTAGGGCGGCCTCGTGCCCTGAGGCTCTCGGTGGCAGGACCCTTCTTTCTAGCCTTGCCCCCTCCCAGTCCCGCCTGCAAGCCCGCTTGGCTGGAGATGTCTCCCTGGGCTGTTTTCCCTGCCCAGGGTCCCCCCTCACTCTCCCTAGCAGCTCACTGCACTTGGCTCTGGGCTGCTCCAGCTCCAGCTCATCGCTGGGTGCTCTGCCTCCAACCCAGCTCCCTGGGCTGCACCTCTCTGCTCCCACCATAGCTCTGCTCTCTCCTTAGGGCCGCCCATCCATCCCGGGGCTCCTGACTTCCTCATGGGTCTCCCTGCCCTGTCCATCCGGCTGACCTGGAGGGTTGACCCTGCTCCATTGTCAGTCTCTGGATCTTGATTTCTCATTAGCCCTTCCCCTCTCTTTTGTACTAGGAGAGGGCCAACCAATGACCCCATGCCTCCCCGCCCCTCCCAGGAAGTGGACTTTGGGTGTCTGGTCACTAGATCTGACCAGACACGGTCAGCTCCCTTTTGGACTGGACTTCCTGGCTGAAAGCTGGGCACCCGGCCACCCTAGTAGCAGCACCGAACATGCAAAAAGTTCTGGGAACGCATCAGGGACAACTTCTGCTTTCTGATGGGGGACACACCCCAGCGACCCAAGGATGGTAGTTTGGACTTTGGCTACTGCAGTAATTGCCGTGGTGGCTGCAAGTCAACCTAATATAGGTCAGCTTAGGTTTGGCATGTAGGTGTCCTCTTAGAAGCAAAAGGATTTCGCTCCCCCAAGAGCTTCCAGCAGTCCATATACTCACTGGAAAGCCTTCCAGTTAGGACCATTCCCCCCCATTCAGTGATGCTCCTATGGTCTTTCAAGTGACCTTGCTGTGAGTAGAGATGGGGGAAGGGAGGCGGACAGAACCCTTTCCCCCCTTTTCTTATACTCCCACCCCTTATACCAGAAAAGTCTTTGCTGGGTCATGGCATCAGGCAACTCCATGGCCTACCTGAGCTCCAAACCGTCCTTCAATGAATTTTAAATCTCTTAGTTTTTTTACCCCTCCTTCTTCCTATTGGTGGACGGCCAGAGAATAGTTTTCTAACATTGACGGCCGGTCCTTTGTCGTCTCTGAGGAGTTAGTCTGTGGGCCTTCCCCAGAACGACGACATGTTTCAGTAACAAACAGGGTTACCCTATGTCTGGGTTTTCCCAGACAGAGCCTCTTTTATGAATCTGCGAAGCAGGGTTTTCCTGTTGTCCCCTCACTAACACTCAGTGGGGGGGTTTGGTTGCTAGCTCCCAGTACTAAAAGAAAGGGGAAGGGTCGACGGGAAATCAGGACTCTGAGACTGAGGGTCCCCAGGAACAAAGGGGAGAGGCCAATGGTCCAGGTCAGCCTGATTGATAGTGTGGGACAGCTAATCAGGGAGCCAGAGAGCAACACTGGGAAGAAGGGTCCTGCCACCTAGAGCCTGAGAGCGTGTGGCCACCGCCAGAGCGAGTGTCCAACCTGCAGCATCCCTGCAGTACAGCCTGGGCCTGAGAAGGAGGCCTGGGACGTGTGAGGAACAGACTGAACTTCCTTTACATTCCAGAGATGCTGATTGGGATGTTCCCGTGCCACAGAGCGGGTGACGTGTTTTCCTTTAACCTTTCCCATTTTTTCCATAACTGATTGCTGTTTAATAAATTGTATTTGCTTTGAACTGTATGTAATGCTCAGCAGGTCAGGGAAGCATCCAGTGCAGAGAGAACACCTCAAAGTGGGGACACCCTCGCCCATGCCCTCGGTGACCACAACAAGGTTGGGAGTTGAGCCCCGTGGGAATCCTGGGCCCAGCCTTATTGGGGTTATGAGGATTCTGCCACACAGGAGAGTGGAAGGGGAACCCTTTAGCTCAGGCAGAGTTCTGGGTAAAGGAAGGGGGAGTGAAGACTCAGATCCTTTCGCTAGCCCACTTCACTGGAGTAGTTTATAAGCCAGGAAAGTTTCCCACAAGAGAGGGACCATTCCCCTGCTTACATATAACAACAAATGTCCGGGGGTTTTGCAGAGTAGATGGGTTGCAGCTCAGAAACAGCACTGATTGGTCAGCTTCCCAATTGGTCCAGTACCTTTCGTCCGCAGATGATTGGTCCATTCCCCTGCATCTGCAGCTGACTGATCCCGCCCACCCATACCCCGGCTCTCAGCCCTGGAGAGGGGGTCCTGCAGGTAGGCACCGAGTGATAGCTGTCACTGTGTTCTGGGCTTGTGGCAGCTCCCTGACACTGACAGCAACCGACACTGCCCTCACTTTGTGAGTACCCCCACATCACTCCATCCAGCACCCAAAACTCCACCCTCCCCAGCTGACCCCCCGCCACACACACATCAGCATCCTCTTTTGGGAACCTGGAATATGGTCACCCTAGTAACAAACACAGAGTACAATCTGCCCATTCTACATGCACGGGTGTTACACACATTTCAACAGGGTAATATTCAGCAGATCATGAGTTTTCCAAGGATCCCTCACAAGGCGCACTTTGTACACTCTATATCAGAACCAGACACAAGTGGTGAACATGGGGCACAGAGGGTTAGTTACAAGAGGGATGCAGTGGGGTGAGTGGGGCAGAGAGAGTCTCTCTTGCCCCACGCAGGACACTGCGGTAGTTGGGGAGGGGGTTGTGACAGGTTCCTCCCAGGGTGCCATCTGGAACTGGGGTACCACTGAGCCCACCTAACCCACCAGCTTGGGCTTCTTATATACTATACTGCTGTGATCAGCCTGCCAAGCCTTCTCCCAGGCTTCAGACTGTACTTTACCAGCACACGTACAGGTATGGACACACCCAGCTGGAGTACATACAGACGCTGGGATTGGTTCTGCATGGGAGGGCACAGCTAAGGCACCTCCCACTTCCTGAGGCACATGTTCCCTTCTGGAATGTAATCCCAAAATTCTACCATCTTGCGCCGCCTCGGGAACTGTACATCATGAAATTCTCCCACTCCTCAGTGTAGAGAGGAATATACACAGCTTTCTGCCCCAAGTGATGACTCCTACACACACTGTTTTAGACAAAGCAAAAACAAGTTTATTAACTACGAAAGATAGATTTTAAGTGATTATACGGATGGCAAACCAATCAAAGCAGATCATCTAGCAAATAAACAAAGTGCAGTCTAGACTTTATATACTAAAGAGATTGGATAGGAGGAGCAACTTCTCACCCTAAGTAATGATTTAAGCCAGTTACAGAGATTCTTAAGCTGCTCTTGCTTGCAGCTTAAAAACCACAGCTATTCCTTTCACAGGCTAGAAACCCCTCTAGTCTGGCTTCAACACTTCTCCCCAGTTCAGTCCTTTTTCCTCAAGGGTTTCCCAGAATCTCCTTTGGGTGGGGAATCAGTGAAGAACCATGATGATGTCTCATCCCTGCCTTAAATAGCTTTGGTATATGACGGGAACCCTTTGTTTCCAAGCTTGGTTCCCACGCCTTTCAGTGGAAAAACACTGGTTTTTCCAAGATGGAGTCCAGTACCAGGTGATCTGGTTATGTGACTCTGTAGTGTCACAACAGCCATGACTCCAGGCTGTTTGTATGGTCTTCAGGAAGGCTTCCTGGTGGGAGATTAGCTTCTTTTAAAACCTATTGCTCTCCCTAATGGCTCTTCGCAGCCAGCCATTTAGACTGCCATTTAGGGCTGTCAATTAATTGCAGTTAACTCACATGATTAACTGAAAAAAATGAATCACAATTAAAAAATTAATCATGATTAATCACAGTTTCAATCATGCTGTTAAACAATAGAATACCGATTGAAATGTATTAAATATTTTGGATGTTTTTCAACATTTTCACATATATTGTATCCTGTGTTGTAACTGAAATCAAAGTGTATATTATTTTTATTCTATTTGCAGTGTAAAAATGATAAAAGAAATAGTATTTTTCAACTCACCTCAACACATATTGAGGTGAAATCTCTTTATCACGAAACTGCAACTTACAAATGTAGATTTTTTGTTACATAACTGCACTCAAAAACAAAACAATGTAAAACTTTAGTGCCTACAAGTCCACTCAGTCCTACTTCTTGTTCAGCCAATTGCTAAGGATACGTCTACACTACCCCCAGGACTGGCGGGTAGTGATTGATCCCCAAGTGCTCTCCCTGTTGACTCCAGAACTCCACTGCCACGAGAGGCGGAAGTGGAATCGACAGGGGAGCAGCAGAGGTCGACTCACAGCTGTGAGGATGCCCAGGTAAGTTGACCTAAGATAGGTAGACTTCAGCTACGCTATTCACGTTGTGGACCTGGCCTAACGCACACAAGTTTGTTTACATTTACAGGAGATAATGCTGCTGGCTTCTTATTTACAATGTCACCTGAAAGTGAGAACAGAAGTCCACAGGGCAGTTTTGTAGCCAGCGATTCAAGGTATTTAATTGCCAGATATGCTAAACATTCATATGTCCCTTCATGAAGACATGCTTCCATGCTGATGACGCTCATTTAAAAAATATACATTAATTACATTTTTGACTGAACTCCTTCGGGCAGAATAATATGTCTCCTGCTCTGTTTTATCTGCATTCTGCCATATATTCCATGTTATAGCAGTCTCGGATGATGACCCAGAACATGTTGTTTGTTTAAAGAACACTTTCACTGTAACAAAGCGCAAAGAAGGCACCAACGTGAGATTTCTAAAGATAGTTACAGCACTGGACGCAAGGTTTAAGAATCTGAAGTGCCTTCCAAAAATCTGAGAACCCGAACCACCACAAAATCCAAACCACCAAAAAAGAAAATCAACCTTCTGCTGGCAGTATCTGACTCAGATAATGAAAATGAACATGTGTCAGTCCACACTGCTTTGCATTGTTATTGAGTAGAATCCATCATCAACATGCAACGATGGTTGAAGCATAAAGGGACACGTGAATCTTTAGCATATCTGACACGCAAATATCCTGCGACGCCGGCTACACCAGTGCCATGAGAACACCTGTTCTCACTTTCAGGTAACATTGTAAACAAGAAGCGGGCAGCAGTATCTCCTGGAAATGTAAACAAATTTTTTCATCTGAGCGATTGGCTGAACAAGAAATAGGACTGAGTGGACTTATCGGCTCTAAAATTTTACACTTTTAGTTTTGAATGAAGGGTTTTTTCTACATAATTCTACATTTGTAAATTCAACTTTCAGGATAAAGAGATTGCACTACAGTACTTGTATTAGGTGAACTGAAAAATACTATTACTCTTGTTTTTTTACAGTGCAAATCAAAAATAAATATGAAGTGAGCATTGTACACTTTGTATTCTGTGTTGTAACTGAAATTAATATACTTGAAAATGTAGACAACATCAAAAAATATTTAAATAAATGGTATTCTGTAACTGTTTAATAGTTAAATCGTGTGATTAATTTTTTTAATCTTGTGATTCATTGCAATTAATTTGTTTAATCGCATGATTCATTGCGATTAATTTTTTAAATCGCTTGACAATCTTTTTCCCAGTGGGTGTTTCCCAAGTGTAAACACATTTCTAATACAGCTGCATAGCCAATATTCCTAACTTCAGATACAAAAATGATAGAAGCATACAACAAAGATAATCATACTGAGTAAATCATAACCTTTTCAGTGATCTTTCACAGAACCTATCTTGTATAAAATACATCATAGATATGCCATAATCAAATCTTAATAGTATCTCTGTGAAGAATATGTGATGCAGTGTCACAATGAGCAGATGGACTGTCAGGTTCCCCATCTCTCTCTGGCCTCAATGCTGGGTTTCGGCCTGGCTTAAAGGCTGCCCAGGTCTGTTGACACCCCCGGCTTCCTTCTGGCCTGCGCCCAACCTCTGCATCTCAGCAATAATGAGATGCTGCTCCTCCCCCTATAATTTTTTGGGTGTCGTTCATAGTCCTTTAGATTTCAGGGGCAGCTTCACACGACACTCACAATCCAATTCAAGTTTTTCTCTGGCACTGGTGCAGTGAGTTCACAGTTCTCAGTCTCAGCCATCTGGCTCTGAGGAGCAAACCCAGCAGTTTCCCAGCTCTGTCCCTCTCACTTCGCCCCCTTCCAAACAGTACCTCACATCACTTCATTCCCTGTTTCAATCTCGGACTCGGGCACTGTGAATGTACAGATATTGATCACAGACATTGTTCAAGCCACACACAAAAATCTTATGACAAAGGGTTAGATAAAAATTGAAATAAAATTGAAAAAAGGACGATTCTGGCAAATGATCACTTGTCTTGTGAAGCCCTCAGTGAATCTGAGCTACATCCTGTCAAACTAAATATCAACGTATGTGACCAAAAGGCCTTCACAAAGAGAGAAAAACCCACAATGCAGGGTGGGCTATAAAATACTGTCATGTTCATAAAGTGAAATCCCAGCCTAGAATTTAAGACTCAAAATCAGGAAAATAGATGTACCCATTTTCTTCTGAAGTGGCTAAACTGACTTCACTTCTCCCTCATTATTTGGTTGTATTAGTTTTAGCAGCATCATCATAATAAAAGCGTCATAGCCAGGGCTACAGCAGGGAGAAGGGGCTGATGGGGGCTTCTCTTCTTCTGCCTGGGGTTTGCTTAGACCAGGCAGAGCCAGAGGGTCACTGATCAGCTGCTGCTCGGCTGCTGCTGTGTTCTCACCCCAGCGATGGGCAGCTGGATCCTTGGGAGCCAAATGCCCCTGATGCGTGTGGGGTCGAGAAAATGGGTTTGTCACCATGGCCAGCCCCAGTCAGGGCCCTGAGAAAACTTCCCGGCTGCGTGGAGTCGTCTCTGATGTCTGACACAGTGTTAGCTCAAATTGGAGCCTTTTCCACACTGAGAACATTTCAGAGGTTTCTTCCCTGTGCAGATTTGCAGGTGCTTCCTACTCCAGGAGAACCAAATGAAGCTTCCCCCACATTCAAGGCCTCTCTGTTGTGTGGGTCACTGATGTGTGTCTGCAGTCAAGCTATTCCTAAGATCTCTCACCCTTGTGGATTCTCTGATGTTTGGTCAGCTCTGAGCTCCTGCTGAACCTTTCCCCACACTCAAGGCTTTAAAGGTCTCTCTCCCATATGGATTCTCCTGTGTTTAGTAAGGTATGAGCGCTGACTGAAAGTTTTCCCACAGTCCAGGCATTTGTAGGGTCTCTCTCCTGTGTGGGTTCTCTGGTGTGTAATAAGCTTTGAGCGCTCACTAAAATCTTTCCCACACTCAAGGCATTTATAAGGTCTCTCTCCTGTGTGGGTTCGCTGATGTGTAATAAGCACTGAGCTCCGAATAAAACTTTTCCCACATTCAGCACACTGAAAGGGTCGCTCTCCTGTGTGCAGTCTCTGGTGTAGAATAAGTTGTGACTTCTCAATGAAGTTTTTCCCACAGTCTAAACATTTATAGGGTCTCTCTCCTGTGTGGACCCTTTGATGCGTAGTAAGCCTTGTTCTCTCAACAAAACTTTTCCCACATTCGAGACATTTATGGGGTTTGTTGCCTGTATGGATTCTCTGATGCTTAATAAGGTGGGAGCGACTACTGAAATCATTCCCACACTCAGGGCATTTAAAGGGTCTCTCTCCTGTGTGTACTCTCTGGTGTATAATGAGTTGTGAGTTCTGAATGAAGCTTTTCCCACATTCAAGGCATTTATAGGGTCTTTCTCCTGTGTGGATTCTTTCATGTTTAGTAAGGGATGAACTTTCAATAAAACCTTTTCCACACTCGAGGCAATTATAGAGTCTCTCTCCCGTGTGCAGTCTCTGATGTTTAACAAGATAAGCCTTCCTACTGAAGCTTTTCCCACAGTCCAAGCATTTATAGGGCTTCTCTCTTGTGTGGGTTCTGTGATGTGACATCAGGTGTGATGTCTCATTAAATTTTTTCCCGCATTCCAGGCATTTATAGGGTCTCTCTCCTGTGTGCAGTCTCTGGTGTGTAATGAAGTGTGACTTCTCACTGAAGCTTTTCCCACAGTCCAAACATTCATAGGACTTCTCTCCTGTGTGGGTTCTCCAGTGTTTAATAAGGTTTGCACTGAAACGGAATCTTTTCCCACAGTCAAAGCATTTGTAGGGTTTCTCTTCATTGTGACTTGCCTGCTGGACTGTGGTTTCCTTGGGATCCTTACATCCTCCACCACATTCAGTGGATTCATCCAGTTCCTTCCCAGGATAGTTTCCCAGCTGCATCTCTGATCTGTGTCGATCTCCCCAGGCATTTCCCTGTTCCAAGCCCTGGGAAAAATTACCTTCAGCTCTTCTCAAAAAGATCTCCTGTGGTTCCATTTCCTAAGGAACTTCCTGTTGCTGATTCTCCTCCTTGTTATCACTCACTGTCCTATCACCTGTTGGGAGAGAGAAAATTCAGAGAGGAGTCACTGCCTGTGCCGGGGAGAAAGGACAGAAAGGGGAATAGCAAAGAGGGAAAACACAGCACAGTAGCTATTCGGGAGAATTATACCTCCACATCCCCCGGAAACACTCCCTGGGAAGCAAAGTCAGGGAGGAAATTCCCGACAGCAAACAGGGTGGGTGGAAAGCCATGACTGATATTTGCCTTGATGATACGATAGCTGCTGACTGCAGCCCTGACCTGGGTGACGCAAGACACAACTGAGGCCTCTCACTCACAGAGCGTTTTGGGAGTCCAAACATTTTTCTTCACTCACTAGACTGTTTCTCTGTCAGTTTCCCTGACTCCTCACCTGTGTGGGTGCCTCTCGGGCTCTCCCTCTCCTTGGCGGGCTGGAGATCAGGGACCCACGGCTCTTCCCCTCGTTCCAGCTGGGCGATCAGGTCAGGTTTGGGAATAGGGAATACTGCGCAGGGGGTGAAATCAGGCAAAGTCAGAGCACGTGGAGTCTTGGCAGGGCCGGCGCTATCCATTAGGCGACTTTGGCGGTTGCCTGGGTTGGGGGAATTTGGAGGGCATCTTTTCATCCCTCTCGGCGGCAATTCGGCGGCAGCTCAACGGCTTGCTGCCGTCCTAGTGTCCTGCCGAACTGCTGCCGAAATGACGGCGGCGTGTAGAGCTAGCGCCGAATCGCCGCCGAACCTTCAGCAGCAGCTCAACAACTCGGTGGACACTAGGACACCCCGTCACCGATGCCCCATCCTGTGCTTCCTGCCTAGGGCGGCAAAATACCTGGTGCCGGCCCTGAGTCTTGGTAGAGTATTTGTCAAAATGAATATTCCCTGAGTTTAACCTGATCCTATATGGGACTGTGCTAACTCTGATCTCTTGGTAGCAGCAGAGATCTGGGGGAGCGGAAGTGTGAAGGAGAAATAATACAGACAGGGCAATACCCTGCTTCTGATCCCCTGAAAGCTGGAAAGATGGGGCTGATGTAGCATGTCCATTAGGTTTCTGACTCTCCTGTTCCCTTGAAAGGGGTATGGAGATGCAAGTCTCTCCCTTACTGTAGCTGTGGACTTCGTGACCCTCCTCCTCCAGTCTAACTGACCGAAGACGAACCTGACGAGATTCAGACTCACAGACCCCATGGCATCTAATAGCTGAGGCCACAGGAATCCCTTACCCAATGAGGTCACCGTCTCGTAGTTCTCCTGCATGACATCCCTGTACAAGGCTCTCTGAGCGGGGTCCAGCAGAGCCCCCTGCCCCTGGGTGAAATACACAGCCACCTCCTCGAAGGTCACCGGCATCTGGAACAACAAGAGTCCCCCACTCAGCACCTGCTGCCCCAGACACAACCCCACTAGGCATGGGGGAGGAGGAGGGTCAAAGAAGCAGAATCCAACCCCCACCCCGCTCAGAGCAGCCAGGAGGCTTCTGGGGGTGGGAGAAGGTGAGAGCTCCTTGTTCCCCCCCCGCCGCAGCACACGGAGCAGGGCAGGGTCTTCTCATTTCTGACATACCTGCCACTCACAGGCTGATCCGGGCAGCAGAGCTCTGAGCCGGGGACAGAGACAGGAATCCCGACAGCTTCCCCTTGGATTTCACAGCAGCCTCTGGCCAGTGGGGTCAGGCTCCAGCTCTGGGAGTCTGGTCAGTTTTCCCAGCCCTGCCCAAGGTTTATTTTTCTTTTCCTGATTCAGAAATGGGGGAAATGGAATGGGCCTGTTCAGAAAATCAGGCCCAGATTGAACATGTCCCAGCAGGTTTATCACACCCTGTTCCCTCCCTGCCTCACCCTTGGTGTTTCCTGCCCTTACGCCCCAAACAACAACCTCTCTGAAAAATACCCTACCTGAGGTGGCTCCATCACAGCCATTTCACTGCCCAGTGCCCTGGAAGACGGGACGACCTGGAGCAAAACATGGACGTGGTTCCTCAGCCTGTGGGGGCGAGACGGGCGATGCGGGAGGTTATAGAAGGGGCTTGAGTCCATTTCACAACCCCGATTCCCCCCAGGATCCCTCCCTGCAGATGCTCTGGACTCTGCCATGCTGGGAAAAACCTCAGTCAATTTATTAAAACCTGAGCCCTCCCACTGGGGCACTTTTATACCCTCCCAGGGACAGAGTCCTGTAGCCAATGATTTTAGTTTTTTGGTCGTTTATTGTGTGATGTTCTGATTAATTCATATGTTATGTCATATATAATCATTTTATGTTAAAATGAGGTAAACTGTAGGATTATAAATGTATAATATTGATTAGTAGTATGCATTAGGTATCTAAGTAAGTAGGATTGAAATTCAAGGTCTACAGGCTGAGAGCTGTAAGATTTTACCTCAGCCATATTAGGCCTTGGAGCTAAGTACGTCACCGAAGAAAGACCTGATGCCACAAGGTTACGGACAAAGATGTACCAGTAGACAATATCGTGAAAAGTTAGCCAGAAAATTAATTTTAAATCACAAAAATGTAATGGCACATGTGTTTCCAACATGTATCTTAACCACAGGATATAAATTGTGCATCAATGCTAATGAGAATAGATAGAACAGGGTTAGGCAACCCGCAGCACGTGAGCCAATTTTCAGTGGTACTCACACTGCCCGGGTTCTGGCCACCGGTCCGGGGTGGCTCTGCATTTTAATTTAATTTTAAATGAAGCTTCTTAAACATTTTAAAAACCTTATTTACTTTACATACAAAAATAGTTTAGTTCTATATTATAGACCAGCCGTGTCCAATATGTTCACCACTAGCCACACGTGGCTAATAAGCTATTGAATTGTGGCTAATTCATGTAACTTTTTTACAATGTGGCTTAATGTGGCTTTTTTATAATGCGGCTAATAAGAAAAATTCAAAACCACAAGTGTGGCTAGCATCGAATTTCTAGTGGCCACCGCTGTTATAGACTTATAGAAAGAGATCTTCTAAAAATGTAAAATGTATTACTGGCACGCAAACCCTTAAATTAGAGTGAATAAATGAAGACTCCGCACCACTTCTGACAGGTTGCCGACCCCTGAAATAGAAATTACCCGACTAACAGAAATTGGGGTCCCTTGTGCTTCTGGGGGACACCAGACTGATAAGAACAAAGAGGGTTAACTCTTTAATGAACATGCACAGAATGTAGGTATAGTCAGAATCACCCTATAAAAAGAGACGAGGAAGACTTTGTAGCACCTTAGAGACTAAGCAGTTTATTTCAGCATAAGCTTTTGTGGGCTATAGCCCACTTCATTGGATGCATCCGATGAAGTGGGCTATAGCCCACGAAAGCTTCTGCAAAGTCTTTCTCGTTTTATTTACCGATACAGACTAACACCGCTACTAATCTTAAACCTATCAAAAGCAGGTGCCCAGATTAGGAAAACTGAGTTCCTTGTGGTGTGATGGGGTGTGCATTCCCCCCACTAGCAAAGACAGAGCTAAACCCACATTATGGACAGCGAAAGTTCCCCCCCCACACCTCCCAACAGACCAGCCCCTGTTCAGTCTTGTCAGCTTAGGAGTCAGACCCCAACCCCCTGCATTTCTGGACTCTCCTGCCCAATTGGGGACAGAGGGTCACCCTGCCCCACCCCCACTGCTGCTTTGCCAATTCCAGGGGCACAGATCACCGCTGGACAGGGCAGCCCCCTCCCCCTCCCTTACCCCTGGGGTGGGGGAGCTGCCTTGTATCTCCCCCCCCTTCTCCCTGCCCCCGGGGTCTCCCTGTTCCTGACAGTCTGCTCTTGCTTGCACACTCTCCCCTCCCCACACCCCCCTTTCCCTCGCAGTGCCCCCCCATCTTCCCTCCATTCCTGCCTTGTTCTCCTCAGCCCTATAATCCCCCACCCCATCCCTCTGCGTCGCCCCGCCCCCATCCCCCCCGCCCCTGCATCCCCGCCTGCCCCCAGCCTCACACATCCCTGTTCCCCCGACCCTTATCTGCACCCCCCGCCCAACTTCAGCCCCCTTTCGGCTCCCATCCTCCTCTGTCCCCCTCCAGTGTCGCTGTCCCACCCCAGCCCTACCCAGCCCGGCTCCCCACCCCCCGCACACAGCGGGGCCGGCAGCAGCTTTCCCGGGCCCGGGCGGGGAATCGCCGCCAGCTCCGCTGGGAGCAGCCCGGGGCCAAACCCTCCCCCTGCAGCCCGGGGGGGACGGGGGGGGCGGGTCTCTCTCACCTTCCCTCCGAGCGGGGCCCCCGGGGCAGGGGCCGGGCCGGGCTGGGGGCTCTGCCCGGGGAGAGGCTCCTGGGGAGCAGCGGGAAGGGCCCCGCTGGAGATTCCCCTCTCCCGGCTGCAGCCCGGGCTCCGGGCTCCCCGCCCCAGCCGCCGGGGCTCGGGGATCTCGCCACGAGCCTGGGAGCCGGAGTCACCGCAGCGGCTGCGAGTCACTTCCTGCTGCGGGGAATGAGCGACCCCAGTATCGCTCCCACCCGGCTGCTCCTGGGTCCTAGCGATGTCCCCCCGGCTCTGTGCTTTGCCTCTCTGTGTCTTGCTTCTATTAGACTCCCAGGCTCTAAGTCTAAGGTCAGAGGGTCCATCCTGATCGTCTAGCCCAGGGGTTCTCACGACCACATTTTTGATGGCCCCAGAGTGCGGCCAGCAGTTCTCCCTAGAGGCTGCTCTGATGATATTCCCTAAAATACTAATCACCTTTAGGAGAAACCAATAAACAGGCAGAGAGGTAAGGGGGGGGACAGTGGGAAACTTTCCTGGTTTATACACTGCCCCTGTGGAATGGAATCGCAGAAAGATCCGGGTCCTCGCTCCCACTCCTTATACGCAGGGGCCTGCTTGACCTCTTCCCCTTCCACTCTCCTGTAGCAGCGTCCTTGTAACCCCAACAAGGATAGGCCCAGGATTCCTGAGGGGCTCAACGCCGAACCTTGTGATCACTCAGGACAGGGGCTCGGCTGTCCCCACTTTTCTCCACTCTCCCTCTTCCCTGACCATTGCACAGAGTTCAGAACAAATGCAATTTATTAAACAGCAACTAATGAAAAAAAACAGGAAAAAATGGGAATGGTGAAAGGAAAACGCAGAACCTCACCCTGCGGTATGAACCACAAAGAGTGTCTCTGGAATATAAGGGCAGTTCAGTCTGTTCCTCACATGTCCCAGGCCCTGACTGTGTTGCAGGGATTCTGCAGGTCGGGCACGTGCTCTGTCGGTGGCCTCACACTGTCAGGCTCTAGGTAACAGGACCCTTCTTTCCAGTGTCCCCCCCACCGTCGTCAGACTTATGATCCCCCTCCCAGTCCAGCCTACAAGGCCTCTTGGCTTGGGGCATCTCGTTGGATTGGGCCCACTTCCAAGGGTCCCCCTCGCTCTCCCTTCCTGCTCACCATACCCGGCTCTAGACTGCTCCAGCCCCAGCTCCAGCTCCTGCTGTCTCAGCTCCGCTGCTGCTCTGCCTTCAACCCCGCTCCCTGGGCTGTGCCTCCCTGGCTCTGGCTGGGTCTGCTATGCTCCCAGCACAGCTCTCCCACCCTGCTGTAACCCAGCCAGCTCCAGCTCACACAGAGGACGGGACACTAGCGTCCTGACTTCCTTAGGGGCCTGCCTGCCCTGCAAATCAGGCTGACCTGGAACGCTGGCCCCTGCCCATTATCAGTCTCCGGATCTTGATTTCTCATTGGCTCTTCTCCTTTCTTTTGGGACTAGGAGAGAACCAACCAACCCTCCCCCCTCACTAAGTTTCAGTAAGGGGCCCACTGTCCCCTTACCCATAGACTCATCAAACTGTATTTATATATTTGTTTACATTTTTCACAGCCTCTTAGCCAGCTACTTGGGTTACCAGCTTGGTAATATTTAAATCCCAGACACTCCAGCAGGCATGCTGGAACCTCCCCCGGCCTGCCCTGCCTCCCCCCGCAAGGGTCCCATCCTGCCCCATCTCTTCCCCCAGAGTTGCTCTGACACTTTACCCTAAAATACTTAATTATCTTTAGGAGAATATGCAATAAATATGCACATAGGTAAGCAGGGGAACAGTCCCACTATTGTGAGGAACTTTCCTAGCTTATACATGGCCCTGATGGAACTGACTAGTGAAAGGATCCAAGTCCTTGCTCCCTCCCACTTTACCCAGAGCCTTGTCTGATCTAGAGGGCCTCCCTTCCACTCTCGTGTGTGGCAGAGTCCTTGTAAGCGGACAAGGCTGGGCCCAGGATTGCTGGGGGACTCGCCCCCCAATCTTGCTGTGGTCACTAAGAACAGGGGTTAGGGGATCTGAAATCCAGGGTTCTCTCCACTCCACCACTTCCCTGACCATTTCATAGCGTTCAGAACAAATACCATTTATTAAACAGCAACTAATCAAAAAAACTTAAGGGGAAAAAGGGAAAGGTTAAAGGAAAACACGTCACCCCACTCCGTGGGCATTGGGGAACCACAACCAGCCATCTCTGGCACGTCGGGGCAGTTCAGTGTGTTCCTCACATGTCCCAGGCCTCCCTCCCAATCCCCGGCTGTGCTGCAGGAATGATGCAGGTTGGATACGTGCGCTAGCATGGGCCGCACGCCCTCAGGCTCTCGGTGGCAGAACCCCTCTTGCCAGCATCCCCCTCTCCCCTGGTCAGGGTTATGAGTGCCCCTCACGTGTGGCCCGCAAGGCCTCTTGGCTGGTGGTGTCTCCCTGCACTGGGCCCTCCGCCCAGGGTCCCCCCTGGCATGTGCGGTGTAGACGTGCCCTCAATCGAACCAGGCCATTCTTAATTCACAATGAGGGTGTCCACAGTCACACAGGCTTGCACTGAAACAACCCGAGGTGGGAACTAAACCCCCTTGAGTTATTACAGTGACAATGCACGTGTAGAAGAGCCTTGGCTTGACTGGGTTTTGCTGAACATCCAGCCACCGCCCCCAGGACCAGCCAGGCTACAGGGGCTTCCTGGGTTAAGGTGAGAGGCAGCTGCTGTGTGCTAGTGACAAGGCACGAAAATGGCAGCAACTCATTAATCCAGAGGAGCAACCCTTGAGCTGAAGGGTGATATTATGGTAAATCCTCTAAGCTTTATGTCATCGCAGTGTAAAGGTCACAGGCCAGCCCCTTCAAAACACCAGCTAAGAGCTGGAAAGAAGATTGTAGCTTTACTCTTTGGAAAGCTCCACGCACAGAAGGAAAAGTAACACTCCTACACCCTCCCCACAACTCACCCTGTTCCAGCTGTCACAGTCTCTTTCTGTCTTTTTTTCTCATTGGCCCAACACTGAGCCCACAGCACTGTGTGGGCTGGTTCTGCTGGAGAGAAATACGAGCCAGGGATCCATGTTTGGGTTTTGTCCGACTCTGGGCAGAGGAGTATCAGGCCTGAGAGCAGGGATAATGGAGGCTGCTCAGTACCCAAAGCAGGACATGCTCAAGTCCACGATGAGCAGCAATCTGCTCCTCTGCACAGGCTCTTTGCTGCTGGAGCTCCCTGCAAATGTTTTCCACCAAAGCATTTGCCAGCATAAGTCTAGATTCTGACCCGGGTTGCACCATTGCTCCTTTGACCTCAGCAGTTAGCCAATGTTTGAGGCCTTGCTAAATTCTTCCATTGGCAGGAGAAATTGATTATAGTAGTCTGGTATTTCTTTGGTGCAATCTTTATTATTCACAAACAGTGTCCACATTCCTGTGCCCTGAACATGGCACAAGAACAGCAGCCGGCAGTTTCCTTACTCAGAAATCCACGTTTGAGTTCCCAGGGAACCCTGTGCCTGAAGCAAGTTCTGTCCCTCCGTTTCCTCCCGGGATCACACTCACGACTGCTTCTCTTGGCTTTCTGCCTCACGCACACCAAGCTGCCAGCCAATCCCTGAGTCCCCGTTTTTGCAGCCTGCTCCAGGGAAACCCCTCTTAGGCCTGCTCTACACTTAGATCAACTTGGTGATGTCACTCAGGGCTGTGAAACATTGCCGTCCTCTGAGTGCCACAGTTAGATCAATCTAACCCCTGGTGCAGACAATGGCTTGGTCTACACTGAGGGGGGGAGGAATGTGTCAACCTCATCTACGTGAATAACGTAGCTGAAGTCGGCGCATCTTAGGCCGACTTACCTGCCATCCTTACGGTGGCAGTGGGCTCCCCGATTGACTCTAGGGTGACCAGACAGCAAGTGTGAAAAATCAGGACAGGGGGTGGAGGGTAATAGGAGCTTATATAAGAAAAAGACCCAAAAATCGGGACGGTCCCTATAAAAATCGGGACATCTGGTCACCCTAGTTGACTCCAGCTTGTACCTCTTGGCGAGATGGAGTTCCGGAGTCAAGGGCTGGTGACTGATTTATCGCATCTTGAAGAGACACGATAAATCGATCCCCAATAGATCGATCAGTATTCGCCAATCCAGTGGGTACTGAAGACATACCCAACGGAATTCCTCTGGAGACCTGGCTACAGCCTCTCAGAAAAGGGGATTAACTAGAGCAATGGAAAAAAAAAACCCCACTTCTATCAATGTAGGAAGCATCTCCACTATGGCACTTCAGGGACACAGCTGTGCCACTCTGGCCCCTGTAGTGTAGACATACCATTATTCATCTTGAGGCCTAGTCCACCCCTAAACCTTAGGTCAGTCTAGCTACATTGCTCAGAGCTGTGAAAAATGTCACACCCTGTGCGATGTAGTTAGGTTGATCTAACCCAGATGCAGATAGGTCAGGGGAAGAATTCTTTGTTGCCCTAACTACTGCCTCTCCCAGAGGTGGTTGAACTGCATTAAAGGAAAAAGCCCTTCTATCAGTGTAGGAAGTGTCTACGCTAGCCACTCATTTCTACTGGATATTGGGATGAATGCACACTCTCCAGTTCCTGGCTTTCTCTCCGCTAGTATCCCTGCTGGTGAGGAATCTCCAGCATCTCCCCCAAACTCCAATTAATTCCCTCCACATCTGCCTGCCCCCAGCCCCTCCTTCAGTTTTGACCCTGCAGCCCCCACATCTGTTCCTCAGGGCCCCTCTGCTCCTCCTGCAGCTTCAGCGGTTCTTCCCCCTTCTCTTCCCATTGCTGGGGCTGCAGAGAGGGAGGAGGAAGGAGCTTCCAGGGGTCACAGAGCTAAGGGGCAGATGGTTGCGTAGACAGGAGTCCTCCAGGCCATAGAAGCCAGGATAACTGTGGTTAGTTTCCATGACTTGTTTCATCCCCAGTGGGCTGTTCCTGTCCCTCTCCACTCCCCCCATGTCTCAGTGGCACTGTCTGACCCAGGATCCCCAGAGTCCTCCTGGCTCGTAGAGGACAGTGGCAAACAGGCTGCGCAGTCCCTGGGGCAGTGACGTGATCGGCTTCTCTACCTCACTCACACAATGCTCTCTATGGTTTGACTAGGCAATACACAGATTTGAGATGGGATGCAACCTCCAGGATCATAGATGCAATAGAAAGTCCACAGGGAGAGGTCATCGAGACAAAGGTGTGAAGGCTAGAGAGGCTGATCTCAGGGTCCCCAGTGGAATATTCCTCTCCTCGTGTCTCAGAGACACAGTCTGAGCGGGGATAGTGGCCACACCTCCAGCCAGGGTCGGATTCTCTCCCCAGGGACGGAGCCCGGCGGGAAAGTGAAGATCGGGGCCTCGTCACCAGCACCGATAAATGTCACCTGCCCCCGGTCACAGTCCAGACAAACCCGGATCCTGCTGGGGACCTGGCTCAGGGGCAGGGGGGTCTCAGGGGAGGTGAGAGCCTGGGACTGACCCCACCACCACTGCACAGCCCAGATCCCCCCCTCAGGGCTAGGGATGATCCGTCCCTTCCTCCCCAGAGACTCTCTGGCCACCCCCACAGCCCAGTTTCCCTCACCTTCTACCTCCACCTCCCAGGTATGTCTCCCTGAGGTGAATCCCTCACAGCCCAGCACACAGTGATCATTGTCAAATCTTTCAGGGTTGTCAGGCAGATCCTGCCATGTGTCTCCCCATCTCACACTTTTCCGATCCTCAGACAGGACGAGTTGGGGATGAGCCGTGTCTGGATCCAGAGTCACATTCACTGGGGAGAGAGAATCAAAGCATTAGGGGTGGAACTCAGCCCTGGGGGAGACTGAGACCATTTCTCACACTCCCCAGCAGCTCCATCCTGTCTGGGACAGGCCTGGATCCCAGGGAGCTGCCTATGTCCTGGGCACCTGAGACTGAACAGAGATGTCACTGCAGCTCCTCAGTCTTTGTAATGGGACCCACTTCATTAGTTTCTCATTTATTGCAGAGGCTTCAGCTCCCAGCTTCCCATTCTGGAGCTGCTTCATTCTAGTGGCAGAGACAAATCCAGGAAGGTGTCAGAAGCTTTTATTGAGAACAGAGCAGAAGAGGCAGGTACCAGCTTTAAACGGCAGAGGGAAACTCCCTCCCCAATGCAGCCTCCAGTTCCAGATCAGGGTACAGAGAGGAAAGTGCAGCACTGAGGAAGAGCCGCTTAAAACCAGAGAGTAGGAGGTGGGATTGGGTGAGGTAGCCCCATCCCCAGCCCAGGGAGAAGGGAGGAGCATCTCCCCAGTCCAGGAAGCAGTGAGCAGCTCCAATAGGAGAGCCCAGCCCTGTCCACAGGAAAGGCAGGATGCTGGAGAAGAGCGATGGGGAGCCCCCTTGCACTGGGGTGAAGTTGAGGGCTATGTCAGCCCTCAGGACAGAGAGCTCGGCTCAGGTGCTGCTCAGGGAGAGTGTTTCTGTCCATCAGTGTGGGAATGAACTCAGCACTAAGGCTCGTGTCAGGATTTTTTGTGTGCTATCAGCTGGGGATCTCCCCAGGAGTTCTAGAGCCTTGGTAGTCAGGGTCATGAGGTCCCACAGCCTATGTCCCCACCCCCTCCATGGCCCCGCCCTAGACGTCTTCTTCCCACCTAGGTGCTGTCCCCTGACCAGGCTGGGTGCTTTGGCCACTGTGGAGAGTCCCTGACCCTCCACCTGCTCTGGGCCAAGCCCAGCCCAGCCCATGTCCCCACTCCCCAGAGTGTGCCACCCAGGGCAGGTGGACAGTCCACGGGTCCCTCATGTGGCCTGGGCTCCCTGGGTGACAGCCCAGGTCTTGCTTGACTAGGGGGCAGGGCTTTGGAGGAAGAGGAGCAGGGGTGGGGCCACTGAGAGGGTGTCGTGGTCGCTGTTGGTTTGGTTGGTAACTTTAGCTACAATCTTATGAAGATGTTTTCACTGGAATTTTCTCATAACTGAAAGAATCTCCACCTGCAAACTCACCCTGTCTGTGTTCTCTTAGGGATTTCTCTCTTTTTGTCTCCAGTGCAGATGGCAGAGTGTCTGGAGGGGGAAAAGGAGAAGAGAGGTGAGATTTCAGATTTTCATATTATAACAGAGTCCCCACATTAAACTCATAGAACTGTGTTTTCATCATGACAGAGAAACAGACACACACACACTCAGGTATTTAATATAAAAAGGTCTGAAACCGTCTCTTCCCTCTTTTTTTCAGTATATCTGTCATTTTTTACTTTCATAGTAGTTGTAATAGCAAGACATGCTTTTGGAAGAAATAAGGGGTTGAATTAATCATTCTGTGTGTCCTGGACCCCAAGTGCATGATATTCTCATCCAACAGTTAAATAGAAACATCATCTAATTATGAACCAATTGATCATCGCCATTCTCTTCCCACAGTCCCAGACACTGATCCCAATTTCCCCTCCTAGATCCCTTCTAGGTACCTTTGAACTTCTTCAGAGCCTCCAATAGTGCAATAGTTTTCTGGGAGAAATCACTGACTTGCTCTTCCAGTTCAGGATAAATCTCCTCCGGCTGCTGGAACTTCCCCTTCTCACACCTGGACAGAAACAATTTCACGTGATTATATTTCATTTAGTGACTCATAAGTTATGGCTGGTGAGTTGCTGCTCTAATAGGCCTGGAGCTAGAATTCCTCAACTTCTACCACCCTCACAGCAGGTGCGACACAGGCCATGGCTGTGCAACCTTCCTCTCCAAGGTCTCATGAATGTTCTTCAACTCTGGTCTGGAGAGATCAGCTCTGGAGACAAAAGAGGAATTGAGTCTCTAGGACCAATTCACTCCTTGGGCTCCATGCTCTGAGGGAAAGGAGGTTCCCAAGTGAAGCGCTGTAAACATCTGCCCCCTAGGAACTAGACAGACACCAACTCCCCCCTCCCTAGCTCTTTCCACACAGGTCTTCAGGTGGGAAAGACTCTTGACCACTGCTGCCCTGGGTTGAATGGGAACCAGGGCCCCAGCAGTGACAGGCCCATATTCCATCCCCACAACCCTAAGGCAGCCAGTCCCCCAGGGATGTGACATCTCTGGAAAATACTTTAGGTCCATTCTTCCCACTCAGTGGAGAATTCCAGAGTCTTCTGTACAAGGGTGAGGACCTCAGGATGAAGTTGACAAGAGAGATTTGTATTCATCCTGTGACCTTCACACATTTTGTTGTAAAGCGCTGTGGAGATGTGGTAGTACAGGCTCCCTGGGGTGCAGCCTGGGACTGTGGGATGCTGCCTCTCTTACCTCTCTCCAGCCTGGACTGTCTCTCACAATCCTGTGCTAGTGACAAGCAGCAAACCCCTCCAGGCCTTCGTATCACTCAGCACAACAGCATGTGGAGCCCCACATCCAGCGAGATTGTCTGAATGCTCCCAGACCCACTCAGGAATCACACAGAGAAAGGCACCAGCCAAATTCCCCCCGCCCCCTCCTCCCAGTACTGTACCTCAGGAATATACTGTCTAATTTATTAATTTCTTCCCCACTTCGTCAAGTTTCAAGTGACAATGACTTCCTTGTTGTTCTCTCTGGGAGCTTCCCAAGCCCACAGCCTGTTTTAGTGACAACCATACAACGCATTCTCGTAACTTCATATGTATTCATGCTATTCCTATTTAGATGGAACAATGAGTTTCAGCAGATCATTACCTTTCCCGTGATATCTCACCTGGGATTTTTTATAGGCCATATCACAATATGTAAATGAGGCTGAGGGAACTAGGATTGTTTAGTCTAAAGAAGAGAAGACTGAGGGGAGATTTGATAGCTGCTTTCAACTACCTGAAAGGGGGTTCCAAAGAGGATGGATTTAGGCTGTTCTCAGTGGTACCATATGACAGAACAAGGAGTAATGGTCTCAAGTTGCAGTGGGGAAGGTTTAGGTTGGATATTAGGAAAAAAACTTTCCCTAGGAAGGTGGTGAAGCACTGGAATGGGTTACCTAGGGAGGTGGTAAAATCTCCTTCCTTAGAGGTTTTTAAGGTCAGGCTTGACAAAGCCCTGGCTGGGATGATTTAGTTGGGGATTAATCCTGCTTTGAGCAGGGGGTTGGACTAGATACCTCCTGAGGTCCCTTCCAACCCTGATATTCTATGAGGACTCTGGGGGTTACAGAGTGCTTCCCCAAGATAATGTGACTCTCTCTATCACTACCACCAAGCTCTTTCCAGCATTGTGAAGTGTGAGGGGGAGTGAGAGAGAGAGAGAGACAGACACATACCTGCTCAGAGTGCTTCTGACATCCTGGGGCAGCAGGGTGGGAAGAGAGAGAGAGAGAATCTCAGTCCATCTGACACACACACACAGGGGATCCCGGGGAAGGGATTCTACAAATATGGGGAAAGAGAGGCCCTGCCCTCGCCCCAGGGCCATGGATTCCCTGAGCTAACAGGACTTTTCCATCTCTCTGTCTGTGACTCTGCAAAGAACAATCGTCATTCACATGTCAGCAATGTACACGCCGAGTTACACCGAGATCTCTGACTGCTGGACTCAAGTGCTTAGGATTCAGGAGCCCTCCCTTCACTGTGTGGGGATCTGGGATGTTTCTAACCACAGGTGCCGGCTTCCAGTTGTCCCTGGGGGTGAACAACCCCAGGCTCTGCCCCCACTCCACCCCTTCCCCCAACGCCACACCCCTGCCCCCACCCTGCCTCTTCCCCACTTCATTCTGCCTCCTCCCCCAAGCACACCCCATCCCCAGTCCTCCCTCTCCTTCCCAGCACCTCCTGCTGAACACTGCAGAACAGACGACTGTGGCAGGCAGGAGGTGCAGGGAGGGAGGGGAAGGAGTTGATTGGTGGGACTACCAGCAGGTGCTGGGGGCAGAGTGAGGGGGTGGGGGGAAGCTGGCTGATGGTGGGTGCAAAGCACCTGCTAATTTTTTTCCCATGGGTGCTCCAGCCCTGGGGTACCCACAGAGTCGGCACCTCTGTTTCTCCCTCAGTCTCACCCGCAGGAATTCACTCGCTGGCTTCTGACACTTCCCCTCCATCTCACCGATCAGCTCACTGAGACGGGAAATCTGCTTGGAGAGTTTACTGACATTTTCATTCTGGATCCTCACAATCTCCTCATCCAGCTTCTCCAGCTGGGTCAGCAGGAGTCGCTCTTGTTCCTCCAGGAACTGCCGCAGTTGCTGAAATTCGGACACAATCTTGTGCCTCTCAGTTTGTGTTTGTTTCTGTATGAAAATAGAAAAAGGGCTGGTCAGGGACATGGATGAAGTCTGGGGGTCTTTCATGGAGAGCTGAGTGTGTAGGAGGGAGAATCTCTTTGAAAATCCTAAGATTTTGGACATTTGACTCTACCTTATGGGTAGTAGGGAGATGATTCTCTCACAGCTTCCCCTTTGTCTCCTCTATCTCTGAAAGGGAAGTTTCCGTGTCTGTTGTGGTCAGCATATTATGTTATTTATGGTCTCTGGGAATTCAGACTCAGAACCGTGGGAGACAGGACCCAGCAGTACACTGACAGAGACAGCAAGGGAGAAGAAAGAAAGAAACATGTTAATACATGAAATGAGCAGACACAGGGGACAGCACTTCACGGGGACATTCAATTCACTTGGGGGGGATTTCTGGGAAAGCCACAAGGGCTAGATATTAACTCATCAGCTGAAATGGAAGCTGAGAGCTTCTCTACACATGAATCTAACCCAGCAATCCATGATGCTGGAGAAACACACAGAAGCCCATATTCACCAAGGCCACAGAGGAATCTGCCTCCAAACAGACCTCCCATGGCCAGTCCCTGCTGGTTCATACCAACAGTCACCTACCAGATATGCCTGGCTTTTCTCCTCTCCAGCCATTTTAAATCCCAGCAGCTTTTCTCTCTCCTCCCTCAGAGTCTTCAAATGGGCCTGGATTTTCTCCTGAAGAAACAGAAGCGAGTTGGAAAGTTTTATTTGTAGGGTTGAGAGGGGTGTGGAGCTGGGTGGTTCTCCATCCAAACCCCCAGACTGGTTGGTTCTAATCCCTTTGTGACATCAGTACGACCAAGGAGATGAAACCTTATTAATGGAAGCTGGGAGTGTGTCATTCAGACTTGTTACCAATTCAGGTTCAAATTATTATTATTATTTTGTAATTAGAGAGAGATCTCAATTATAACCAAGATTCATTGGTATTTGTGAATTGATTAGTGGTCTAGCGCATAACAGGACACTGGAGTTACAGGGGGGTGAATCAATAAACCTGCGTTTGAGAAAGTTTAATGAACAAAGTGATACAAATCCCAGAAGCCACCGGGGTTTCAATACAGGCTGGGATTTCTGCCCTGAAGCCCCGGGGATGGCAATGGTTGGACAGAGCTGGTCTAAGCACCAGGGCAAATCCCATGAGACATTTGTGGGAAGAGTTGGGTTCTATGCCGAACACAGCCGCTGACATGCTGGGTGACCTTGGGTAACTCAGTTCCCCGCTTTGTGCCTCAGTTTCCCTTAACCGCCTTTGTGTGTCTTGCTTACTTAGACTGTAAACTACTCAGGGCAGGGATTGTCCCTCACTGTTTTGTGCAGGGCCCAGATCTCATTTGTGGTCTGTTAGGGTTACTGGGATGCAAATAAAGACAATAATAGTAAATTCTATTGAACAAATGTGGAACAGCTTGTACCTTCCCTTTTCCAGTCCGAAGGCAACAATCTATGACAGTGTGGCCTGCAGCTCTTGTGATTTAAACCTTATTGTTCAATTAACAGCTTCAATGAACAGTGGAAGGTAGTTTTGAAAAGGATTGAGACTCTTAGAGGAAAGTTTCCCACATCAGATATCTGTAGACACTTCATTTTTTGCCTTTTTTATAACATCACGCACACAATGGAAGCTTTACAGAGCTGAATGATGCACCACACCTGTGCCAGGTAACTTTCAATGAAATCAGCCTTAATTAAAATCCAAAGTTATTACCTATTAAACTTGACAGGTAATTCCCTACCTTGTACTCCTGAGCAGCTTCTTCTATGGGAACCACTGTGTGAGTGCGGTGAGCCCGGGATCTGTCGCACACCACACAGATGGGTGTTTGATCCTCTTCACAGAACAGTTTCAGAGTCTCCTGGTGTTCCCTGCACACCCCGTCCCCTCCTGCTCCCTTTACTGCCTGTAAACTCAGTCGCTTGGTGATTTCTACCATATTTGCTAGTTGCCTGTTGGGCCTGAGGTTTCTCTGTTGCACAGTTTCTCTGCACTGAGGGCAGTTGGTGGCTGTATTGGATCCCTCCCAGCACTGGCTGATGCAGGCTCGGCAGAAATTGTGCCCACACTCCAGAGTGATGGGTTTCGTGAAATACTCCAGACAGATGGGACATGTCGCTTCCTCCTGGAGACTTTCCAAGGGACTCTCTGCAGCCATGGCTCCCTCTGGGCAGTGGAACAGGGTTAGTTTCAATTTCCTGAATTCACACTATGCCCCCCTGCAGCAACAAGGGGGTATTTCCTTTCTTGGAATTGACTCACCCTGTTGGCTGAATTGGAAAGAGCCCACGGGTAATATTACAGCCCTGGAGGCTTTGGTGAAAAATGTAGCACTAGGGCTCTGATCCTGCAATCAGCCCCCTGTGCTGGTGGGTAGGGTCACTGGGGCTTCACATGGACATCAGCATCCATCCACCTGTCCTGACAAGCTTGCAGAACTGTGTGTCTAAGGAGTGATATTTCGGCTTGGGCAAGATTCAATATATAATTTTGACAGATAAATATAAAACAATATTTAAAATAAGTTTTATCTATGTAAATGTTCACAGTTGCACAGTTTTTAATCAATCAAAATGTTCACTTTTGTGGGAATTTATAGGGTTTGTGTGTGTGTGTGTCAGACAATATTTTAGTCACCCAATAATTATTTCATGGACAGTAGAAACAGATTCAAAAAGTTAGAACTTCGTAACAATTAAAACACCAAATGTCACCACATTTCAAAATATACTAAATATCCTTAACTCAAACTCTAGTAAATTCTCATGCAGCATTTTTCTTGCTGTGCCTGTTTGTAAATGTAACTTACTATCAATGGAAATAGTTTTTCAGCAGGTTGTGTGTGCAAAGTGAAATCAACGATTACAAACATCTATTGACATAATCTAATCCTTCCAAGTCTAGTCATTAAATTCATAGGCCAAAAACTTGGTTTAGCTGGAATCAATGTTTGAAAGGCCTGATTCTCATTTACACTAAAGCTGCTCTGGATCAGTGTAAAGGGCCACAGCATGACCAACACTCATGATTTTATAAGGAGTCTTATGATATTTGGTGTATTTGTTAAAGCCCCAGCTCCTGGAAGCATGTGATGAGGTGAGACTCTTGGCTTTCATTTCCTAAAGAAAGGAAGTTTCTAGTTCTCTTGGTTTCAGAGAAAAAAAATTTAAAATGTGATCCAAATGCAGCCTAAAGGTCTGAGAAACTAGAATGCAAATAGAAAGAACTCAACATTTATTAGTATTTTTGTGTCTCATCAAAGGCATCACATCCTTTTGGGGGTCCTGACTCATGATTTTTAATAGTTTGGGATTGGCAAGACTGTGCCACTGAGAATTCAGACCTTAAATCGCCATCTGCTACGCATGGAAAGCATAGTTAACAGAAAGGGAACTAGACAAAGAGGCCAAGGTGTGGGAATGCACACGGAGCCAGGCTGTGAGCCCAAGCAGCAAATGAGCACAGCCTCCCTGGATTGGGGATGAACTAAAGAGATACATTGGAATGTCCATTTTATCTGGAACTTAGGCTTTTGCTAGATTTTAAAAGAGCAAATCCAAAAATTAAGCACCCAAACTAGCTTTCTTAGGGGCCCAACTTAAAGGTTACAAGCAAACAAAAACATCTGAGGGGTTTCACAGAGGAGTCCACAAGCCTTACCTAAAATAAAAGAAATAACCTTAATCGTGTCTATATAAACATTCCCTGTCCCAATCAATTCTTCTAGGTATGGACAATGAATTTTCATACCTGGTTCAAACTTCACAAAGCATTCCAGCTACCTCTGTCCCTTCAGCTCAGAGAGAACCACAGAGAGACAAAGGGAAAGTTTTTTACATTTTTTTAAAAAAGTTCTAGCCCTCCCATTGGCTCTTTTGGTCAGGTGTTCACCTGGGGGACTTTTTAACCCCTTACAGGTAAAGCAGGCAGCCACCAAGAAATACTTTATGGTTAATTGGCTGGCTGGGTGTCCATAAAAGGGAGCTATTCCCACCCTTTTCATTTATCACAGCTAGTAAATCTGCTTCTGTGAAAAGTGATGTTTGTTAATATCACAGCAGCAGACTTGCTAGCGAGCTGGGAGGCAGCAAAAAGTGATTAACAAACATACAAATATCACTTTTCATAGCAGACTTACACAGACCCAGCAAGCTGGGGGACAAATTAAGCCTGGGATAGGAAGTGGGTAGGGAGGCGGGGGTGGGGGGCAATGGGGGATTTTGAGCCTTCCCCCACTCACCCCAGGGCTGAAGCCGGAGACCCGAACCCCATTGCCCCCAAGATGGGGAATCTCACTGGGTGCCTCCTCCTCCTGTAAAGAGCTTGGCTTGTTTAGCTTCATCAAGGAGGGTATGGTAGGCCCACCTATGATGGTGTGTAGCTCATCGGCGACTGCCAGTAGCAAAAATCCCTAATGGCCAGAGACAGGATATTAGATGGGGAGGGCTCTGAGTAGCTACAGAGAATTATTTCCCGGGTGTCTGACTGGTGGGTCTCACTCACATACTCAGGGTCTAATTGATCACCAGATTTGGGATCAGGAAGAAATTTCCCCCAGGTCAGACTGGCAGAGAGCCGGTGGGGTTTTCGACTTCCTCTGCAGCATGGAGCACGAGTCACTTGCTGGTTTAAACTCGTGTCAATGGTCAATTCTCTGTCACTTGAAAACTTTAACTCATGATCTGAGGACTCCAGTAACTCAGCCAGAGGTTAGGGGCCTGTTGCAGGAGCAGGTGGGTGAGGTTCGGTGGCCTGCAATGTGCAGGGGGTCAGACTAGATGACCACACTGATCTCTTCTGACCTTAAAGGCTATCAGACACACCGCAGGCCTTTACCTGTTCTGTTACATGGTCCCAGCCCCTGGCGTGTGGCTAATGCCCTGTGTCAACTCCCAGTGCCCCCTAAGGTCTCGGCTTCCCACAGAGAGGCCCCCCACGGCTCCGTCACCCTCTCCTGCCAGAGATTCTTACTCGCATCCCATCCACATCTCCTGGATGCAGGGTGGAGAAGACATCCTGGCAGAGAAAGATGCCATCGGGATTCTGCCCAACGCTGATGGCACCTACTACATGCAGTCGTCCCTGGAGATCTCCCTGCAGGCGGCGGACAGGCACCGCTACGCCTCCCAGGTAGAGCGCAGCAGTCTGTCAGAGCCTGCACTTGTCTGGGGTAAGGGTGGGTAAATGGCAGGGCCTGGGAGGAGGGGGAGCAGCCCTCTAGGATGTTCAGAGATGGGGTGAGGCCCTGTAGCAGAAGGATCAATATCCCTGCCCATCATCAGTGTGAACTCTCCTAGTCTGGGTATTTGGGTGACCCACAGAAATAGCCAATCCTGGCCAGGGTGGCATCCAGTGACGGTGAGTTCCACCGGCTGATGATATTACAAGTGAAAGGCCCAGCTTCTGTGTGGAGTGCATGGCTGGCAGTGCCCGGCAGAGTGCCCCATTCCTGTCCACCTCCTGGCTCAAGACTTTCCTCTCCTCTGGAGGTCAGGCCTCTGCAGAGGCCCTTGGGGAGAGGTTCAAGACAAAGGCCTGGGGCCGCCCCAGGAGGATGGGCCAGGGGGTGGTCCCCTCGGTGACCTGAGCCCTTCTCCACCCCACAGCCCCTGGGAAGAAGGGCCCCCTGCTCCTCTGGGTCCTGACCATCACCCTGGCTGTGCTGGTTCTGCCTGGAGTCATAGGAGCCAGCATTACCTTGTGGAGGAGAAAATCAGCAGGTTAGAGCTGGTCCCTGTGGAGCTGGGGTGGGGAGGGGAGGCAAGGCTGTGGAATGGGGCAGCCTAGCCAGCCCGAGGGGGAACGGCTGCTTCCACCCCCAAGGAAAGGTGGGGCATGGCTGATCACCATAGCCTGGCCCTGCTGGGTGCAGAGTGGGCTCTGTCGTTGGCTGGGCATCTTATTGTTGGGGGGGGGTCACTGGGATAGGGCTGGCCTGGGCGAGGTGCAGTCGGGGTCATGGGGAGCCTCGTGCCTGGGGAAGGGGAGGTCAGGATTACCATGGAGGAGGGGTTGCCCTGCTCCCCTGCACTGATCCTCCTTCTCTGCTTGTGTTTCAGGCCCATGGAAACCCAGCTACACTCTGTCAGCGAGTGAGTAAATCTGGGGTATGGGGCCCAGGTGCCCCAGGCATTATGGGGAGAGGAGAGTAGTGGCTGGAGATTGCTGGTTACTCTGGGCCTGACAATTCCTGGGCCTGTGGAAATCTGCGAGGCCGTCCCCAACCATCACCCTTCCCTGGCTGCCCAGGAATCTGTCTTCGCTCAAAACCCAGGGAACCCCAAAGAGCCGAAACAGCATCCAAAGTCACCCCTCAGAGCAAAGATCGGCCAGCATCTCAGCATGCACTGGGCGCCCCTTAGCATGACTCTGGGGATGGGAGTGCAGGCCTGTACCCGGAGCCCTGGGAGATGGTGTGTAGGGTTGTTATGCTCTCCTGGAGGCCTGCCCATTGTCAGGACAGTGGGTTTCTGTGCTGACTGTAATTTGAGGTCCATCAGGAGGCATGGTGAGGGGAAACCCATAGCTGAATTCCCATCCTCCTTCCCCAGCAGGGGTCCCCCACAGGAAAATCTGCCTCTGAACAAATTTCTTCTCTCTTGGTCCCGCAGCAAAAATTGGAGAATATTCTGCCTCTAACTTTTCATCGGGAACAGACACCTGGAGCATGGGAGCCCGGAGGTAGGTACAGAGTGACCCTGCCCATCCAGTGAAGAATTTTGGGATGCCAGCGCTATCTGTGAGGCAAATGGGCCCGCTTGAAAAAACTGAATGCAAGAATTGTGGTTTGTAGGAAGAAGACTCTGCTCTAATTGAGCTCCAGTCTGGGATACCAACAGCTTCTTTGACACATAAAAATCTGCTCCAAACTGAGCCGCTGAGTCTCCAGATATCAGAGGGTGGTTTGTTAGGAAAGAGGAGGATCTATCCCTCTCTGTCTGTGGGGATGTGGAATGGGTTTTTTCCCTATTTCTTTTCCAGTTCCAGCTCTTTGCTGGCTTTGCATTTTTAAGAAATGATTTCCGGGGGCTGACCCATGACATCCAATGTCTCAGATACCTACAGACTTGTGGACTTCATGTATTTTTGGATCCAAGGGTATTCCAACCTGAAATTACTGGAGTGAGGAGCTCCTTCATTTGCATAAATATGTCCTAATCAGACCCCACTGGGTGATGCCAGTGACCTTAGAAGGAGAGTGCCATGTTTTGATTGGCTACAGGAGCCCTGAGGTTCCAAGTAGGAGGGGCCAGCTGGGTCATTCTCTGCAAAAACCAGAGGAAAAGAAGAAACCTTTGTTTTGGCTTTTTGGCTAAGGTGACCAGATGTCCCATTTTAAAAGGGACAGTCCCATTTTTGGGGACATTTTCTTATATAGGCACCTATTACCCACCACCCCCTGGCCTGTTTTTTCACAGTTGCTATCTGGTCACCCTATTTTGGCCATCACTTGTTAGGGTGGTTTGCACTGGCTGCTGGCCTCTGGCCATGCCACATAAAGTGCCCTGTGCTTCATTCAGCCCCTCAGCTGGCTGAGAGGTAGGAGTGAGCAATGTGGGGTGTCCAAGATCTGACACCTACAAGTGAGTCACTGCTAGTGAACCTGCAAGTCCATCGACCTTAATATATGTGAGCTAGGCGCTGACACTGAGTGCTCCCTCCAGGGCTGGATTAGCTCCTCCCGCTCCTTCCCAGCACCTACCGCCATCAGCTGTTCAGCGACGTGCAGGAGGCACTGGGGAGAGGAGTCAGAGGGAGGGGCATGCTCAGGGGAGGAGGCGGAATGGGGCAGAGCACCCTGCAGGAAATGAGAAAGTTGGCACCTATGCAGGAGCTCATGAGCATGGCACCTATTGCGTAGTTGCTCGGGTACCTCAAACTGCCTTGTTTTCATGCATGCAGATATGTCAGGGGTCAGGATCTGTACATTGAACCTTGAGAAACCCTATTGTTTTGCCCTACGTTTGTTGTATGACCGTTCAGTGCAATCAGCCTTATTGGAACGTGACTTTGTGGGACGTGGGGAAGAGATCGGCTGTTACCTGATCAGCCATCATTTGGGCAGGCTGCCTTCATGGTACCCCCAGTTCTGACGGCAATTTTCACTTCAACCAGAGACTTGTCTGACCCTCCCTCTATCCGCTCATTGGCTGGAGCCGAAATGTATCACTTGGTGTTTGAGGTGAAGGTTGCCCTGTGACTGCGGTACTGTTAGCTACACAGATCTGCTGCTTTCCTGGCTCGTTACATAACACTTAGTGCTGTTAATTTATTTGGGATGGTTTAAATCATCAGTTTACTGTACTCAGGTTCATTAATGATATTTCACTTTTAAGTGTTTTTTTGATGCTTTTGCTCAGTTATTCGGCTGATAAAATACGTACCATGGAAAGGTGGGTGGTTTGGCTCTTTGTTCCCCAGAGGGTTGGAGCTGACTCTGAGCCCCACAGAGGGCTGGTCCCTAGAACTGCCGCAGCGTCCTCCATGGATGGGCACCAGAGCTGGAACCAGTTTTCCATCAGCAATAGACTCTCGAGCGTTAGGGTGGTGGATACTGGCCTGGTAAAGCCATAGGCCAACCAGTCCCCCACTTAATAAATCTGTACTCCTCACACCTCCACCCCCCTCAGTTAGGGGCACTTATATCTGTTCTATCTTTGACTCCTTGTGTACAGCTCCTTGTTCTGAGTAGAGTGAAAGGGTGACTCCAGAGGTCAGGATGCCAGCCTGGGAGACCTGATTCTGCCATGCGCTTCTAGAGGGACCCTAGGTTCCTCTGGTTATTTACCCACCACTGCACCCTAAGCAACCCCCCCTCAAGTCCACCATTCCTTCTGTGATGAAGGCCACCCCACCGCCCCTCTCCTGGCCAGAGTAACACTACAAACTGCTGCTTGTTGCTACCTGTAGTTGTTACTGACATCTCTATTCTGCCCTGAAACAATATGCTTCCTTTGCCTTTCCCATCCTGTAGTCCAGAGGTAGCATTCCCATCACAATTTGCTACCGGTTGCCTTTCCCCATCCTCTACCTTTCCCCAGCTCCTGGTCTAGGGGTAACAAATTGTGATGAGAGGGATTCCCCTATCACAGTGATGCTACCTCTACCTTTCCTCATGCTCTGGGCCGGCGGCAGCACATTATGACAGACTGGGGCCTTCCTGTCACCATTTGCTGAGTGTGACAGTTCTATTTTAAATTTGGACACAAAGTATCTTTGTGATTGGGGAAAAGCGTTCTACAGCGTTAAACCTCAGGGCTAGTGTATGTAAACCCCAGAATGAAGGCGGTGTTATTTCTTTCTTAGTTTCGTTCCATTAGAGATAAGGTCACAGAGTTTAATCTGATCAGGGTTTAAACTCTGAGAGTATTTCCCAAAGCCCCCCATGTCCTCCTCCAATCTGCTATAAAAACTCCAGGGGGGTTGAAAATATTTACCAGAGCTCTGCTCCGGACAGCTCGAGCTGAATCTAAGTCCTGAATCTGACAATCGATCCCCCGCTCGCCTGTGTCCGATTCTCCTCCTCAGCGTTGCCTGCGGTGGCCCATGACTCCAACTCCTCTGGTATCCATGGAGTTCGGGGTGACATGGCATCACTGCAGAGGATAGCATGCAGCTCCTTGTAAAAGTGGCATGTCTGTGGAGCCGCATCAGAGCGACTGCTCATCTCCCTCGCCTCCTGGTAGGCCTGGCCACCTCTGTGGCTTTCCCGTGGCAGTGCTGGGGGACCCTCTTGTAGCCCTTCTCCCCCACGCTCCTAGCAATCTGCTCATAGAAGTCCACCTTTCTATGGCTGGATCGGAGCTGGGCCTGCAGCACCACTTCTCCCCACAGACCCAGGAGATCCAACACCGCCTGTGCAGTGCAAGTAATGGAGCACGGGGAGCCTGCAGCTGGCACGCACAGCTGGGCAGTTGCTAGGTGAGCTCTCCAGGCAGAGAAAGCAGGAAATGAAATTTCAAAAACTCCCAGTCCTTAAAATGGGAGGGGCTTGTTCCTGGACCTGGCTGATGGGCAGCAGAGTTCAAACCAGTGACCAGAGTGGGTCACAATGGGGCATTGTGGGACACGTCCTGGAGGCCACTTAAGCTGATGTAGGCAACGCAGCGTTTACACTGCCACTGTGTTGACCTCACTATGTCGACATAAGCGCTGCACCTCTTGCTTCAGTTGATGTTGTAGGCAAGTTATGTCAGTGGGAGGAACATTGTGGTATGGACGCTGCCATTAGTAGGTTGGCGTAAGCTGATGGACTTTGACCTAACTCTGTAGTGTAGACAAGGCCTTAATTGCTTAAGTCCCTTTGTGAATCTGAGCATCTCTTTTAACATTGCTCATATCCTTTCTCTTCCCAGTTTAGTAAACTGGAGGCTTATGTAAAGAGTAGTGGGAAGATGACACTCAATTAAATTCATTTATTGGCTTTCAGGGGAACAGTTTTAAGATACAATCTCAGTGGCAAAAAGAAAAGAAAGGGAAGAAAGTCCAAGACCAGAAGAAAGAAAGAAACTTTATTCTGTAAAATTTCTCATCTGAATCTACAGCAGCCAAATAACTAAACAGAGCAAAATAAGAGCACTGAGCTGGGGAATTGTGGGGTGGGTGTGTGGAACATCACTATGCGTGTTACATTCATAAGTAAAGAGCAGAGGACTTTGATGGATGACCCTAAGTGAGTCAGAACTTAGGCCAGGTCTACACTGTAAACTTCCATTGGTAGAACTATATCGCTCAAGGCTGTGAAAAATCCACACCCCTGAGTGAACACAGTCATACTGACTGAACTCCCGGGGTAGACAGCGGTATGCTGACAGGAGAGCTTCTCCCCTTGACCTAGCAACCACCTCTCACACAGAGGTGGATTAACTACAATGGTGGGATAAGTTCTTCTGTCGGCATAGCAGCATCTTTACTTAAGCGCTACAGTGGCACCGGTATGTTTGTGCCGCTGCAGTATTTTAAGCGTACAGCTGCCTGAAGACAGGCAGGCTCTGCGGTGACTCTGGGAGTGGCTGCTGGTTGGCCAGTTCATGTGTATCTGGAGGATCACAGAGATACAGACACAGACATGGAAGAGGGTCGAGAAACTCCAGTCACCAGCAGAAGGCTGAGCAAGTCAGTCTTGGTCTCCCTCACTATTTTATTGGCGAGTCTCGCAGCACTCAATGTTTTCTTTAAGTCCCAGCTGCTGGCGGAGATAGATTGCAAGGGAAACTGAGGTTATATTACAGATAAGATTCTAGCCTGCACATTTGCTTTGAAGAACTTGAAAACGGGAAGCAAAGTACATCCAGAAACCAAAAAAAAAGCTCAATATTAAAAAAAGATTTTTTAAGTCACTCTCCTGATTTTGGGGGCCTGACACACAGTTTTTGAATGTTTGGCGCTGACAGGTCTGTGATTACAATGGCAAAGTGCGACAGCTGTAATTTATATATTTCCAATCTCTTTGCTCCATGGGCTTGTCTTCACTAGAGCCGGGAGAGATTGATCTTATGGCGATCAATTTATCGCATCTCATCAAGACGCGATAAATCGATTGCCAGTGGTGCCCCCATCGACTCCGTAACTCCAGCTCGCCAAAAGGCGCAAGCTGGAGTTGACGGGGGAGCGCGCCACTGACCGCCACCACCGTGAGGACGGCAGGTAAGTCGGCTGTAGATACGCCAATTAATAATGTAGCTGAAACTGCGTATCTACAGTCGATCCCACCCTGGTAGAGAAGACCAGCCCCACACTAGATGTCTCATACTGAGTGATTCCTCCTTCACAGGTATACGTTCTGGGATCACCCCCGAATAGATTTGGATATTCTACACGCCGGCTCCCAGAGAAGGGGATGATCTTCTCAGTGAAAGAGGATGTGAAAGTAATGATCAGCTCTCTGCCAGAAGATGTAACGTCATAAAATGTAACTTTCTCCCCTTCGTAATCCAGATAAACCCCAATGTTACTGGGGCTACGAGGTAGGGTCAAAGCAGTCACAGGGGAGGTGAGGGCCCAGTACTCATTCCCTGAACACTGCGAAGTCCAGATCCCCTCCTCTGGCATACAGCTTATCGCTCCCTCCTGTATCACAGACTCTTTGGCAATGCCCAAAACCCACTCATCTTTGTCCCCCACCTCCACTTCCCAGTAACATCTCCCTGAGGTGAAGCCTGTAGAGCCCAGCACACAGGCAGCAGAATAAAACCGGTTCTGTTCCTCCAGAAATTCTGTGTGTTCATATTTGTATATCACACTCTCATCTGTGGACCAGACAGACCAGGGATTTGCCAGGTCTGGATCCGGAATGGCCTGCACTGCAAGAGGGGAGAGAGACACACACAAGAAGAGAGTGTTAAGGTCTGTTCTCATTGCAGAGGTAACACTGGCTCTTATTCGGCTGCTAACCCTAATGCCCTTCCTGTCCAGACTCAAACCCCTCCCTGAGTTCAATGGTGCTTTCCCCCCAGGCCAGCTGGCTTGGCTGGGGAGCTGAGGTATAGCCAGGGTTCTATTTTCACTCGGGCTGGTGCCCTGCCCACTTTGCGGTTAGAACACAGGCTAAAGCACTCCAGTAAAAAGCCTCCAGAACCTTTTTCTAAAAATTAATCCTGAGATTTTAATGAATAATTGCCGTAGTAAAATATCCTTATGGAAACTTACCCTCTTTCTCTGCCGTTGAGATCAGAAAGTGCAGCTGATAGGGCAGGGCCTCTGGAGAAAGAAAAGATCAGAAGACAGGTGATTTCCCCCTTTCTTGTAGGAAAATAGCCTCATGAAAACTTAGAGCTGGATGGATTCACAAAGAAACAGGAGAAGTGATGCTCAGCATCACAACATCCAACATTCAGACACCTAGAAAGTCACTGTAATTCACAAAGCCTGAGTCAGGCTCCCCAGTACCATAAATGGGTAGAGAGATGTGCCTTGGAATGGGCTGAGCGGGGGGCTTTGTGAATTCCAGGGAGTCTGATTCTGGGATTTAGGTACCTAACATGATTGTTAGACCCCCAAGTGCTTTTGTGAATCTAGCCTGACCCTTTCTCTCTGCCTTTGGGCTCAGAGGTCAGTTCACAGGGCCAGGTCTCTAGAGAAAGGAAGGATTGGAAGAGCAGTGATTTCATGTGGTCTTGACTCTGGTTACATTCATACCTTTAATTAATGTAACTGTGCTTGAGAGAGACACGCTTTGGAGCTTACTCAGAGCTTTTATTTAGGTCTGTCACTTGAAAGCTGTCTCTACCCAACAGGAGTTGGTCCAATAAAAGATATGACTCCGCCCACCCTGTCTAATATCCTGGGACCGACATGGCTACAGCAGCACTGCATGTAACTGTGCTGTAATTCTGAGAACCAGCCCAAAGGAAATGACCATAGACTGAGAGGCAGATTGCAATGGGGAGACCTCTCCAGCGAGGCCAGACTAAAGTGAAATCATCGTCCAAAAGTAGAAGATCTTGCATCTCTTCATCTCCCACCTTCCTCCAAGGATCTCAAAGCACTGGGGGGCAGTCACTAATTAGCACAAGTAGGTTGGCCATTATTTCTCCTTTTTAAAGACGGAGGAACTTGAGGTACAGACTCTGGGATTTTCAAAAGGGCTGAGGCCAAGTGGTGGTCAGCTCCTATTGACAGTCAAAGAGAGAAGGGTGCCTAAATCCCTTAGGTCCTTTGGAAAATCCCAGCCAGGGAAGGTCAATTCAACATTTTCTAAAACATCTGGTGATTGTGTGTCTCTGAAATTCTGAGTGGCCAGTTCTGACACCCAGGGTTGGGTCTGAGACAATCCAAGTGGAGGCCTCATGAACTGGCATCAGCCCTGAGCCCTCCCCATTCCCCACACAAAGACGTCTAGTTGGGATGAGCTGAGAACTAGTAGGCCAGAGTCCATCGCCTGCCTTAGTCAGAGGCACATCTCGATGTACCATCACCATAGCATGAACCCAGATAACTGTCAAGTTACCTTTGAATTTCTTCAAAGCCTCCTGTAGACAAACGTTTCTTTGGGAAGAGACGCCAACTCTCTCTCTCAGGTTGTGCGGCACAGCCACTGGTTACTCCAACTTCACCTTCTCACACCTAGAGGGGAACAAACAAACAAACTTTCTCTAAATCTTTTCTTTCTTTTGTGAGAATGAGCTACCAGAGGCTGCTCTCTCGTGGGCTCATTGTGAAACCTCTAACTTCCACTGGTGAGTCAACTGCCCTCCTCATTTTAAATACTAAGATCCCCCAAATAAGAGTTAATGAGACTAAGGGGTTCGCAAGCTGCCCCTCAGAGAGAGGGGTGTAATTCTGTCAGAATCCTGATGTTCCAGTGGTTAAGAGGTTGTTGCAGGACTCTGGAAATCTGCGTTCCACTCCCTGCTCTGCCACAGCCTCCCTGCATAACTTTGGGCAAGTCACTTAAGGCCTGGTTTTTAAAGGTGCCTCCTGGGATTTTCAAAAGCACCTAACCAACCTAGGCTCCCAATTGCCACTGACTGCAATGGGAGGCACTTTGCTGCTTTGGAAAATTCCACCAAGTGCCTAGACACATGTCAGGTGTCTAAATACCCTGCAAAATCTGACCCCGGGGGTCCAATCCCCTTCTAGCACCGTGAAGCGTAAGGGGGAGTGGGAAGGAGTCGTGTACCTGCTCCAGGTGCTTTTGATGTCCTAGAAGAGAGAGAGAGAGAAAGAAAGAAAGAAAGAAAGAAAAGAGCTTAGTCCCATGAGCCACAGGCTGGCAACTGCTCCTGCTCTGGAGAGGACTCATTTTGCCATCCTTAGTTGAGCTCTAGATGCTGTTCTCTGGAGTTAGCACCTTTCAAAGTCCATTCACAGACTTCGATGGACTGGGGCCCCCAAGTACACACCATGGTTGTGGGGTTTCTCCTTCTAAATTCTATTCTGCCTGTGCCAATGGCACCTGCTCAAACAGACTCAGACACACGAATCCCTGACTTCCACATGCAACTGCTCTGTCTGGAGCGTTTGCTTTCTCAAGCTAAAAGCTCCATCTATGCAATTCTGGAAGCTGGATTCATTCTCATTTCTTAACAGGCCCTGCAAAGAACTGATCTCCCGCTTCCTAGAAACTGGAGTTCTCTCTTTTATTGCTTTCATATCACTGGGGCCCTTGATTTTCAGTTTTTATTTTAGTTAAACACCGATAAATTTCCAGGAAAAATTACCACATCAACAAAAGTAGCTGAAAATTAATGCAAAAAACTATTAATTTTTCTAGGTAAATATCGAAGTTTATTTTGGTGAATGGAAAGATGGGAAAAAAGTGTTCAGTAGATTAATGCTTTGAATTCAGTTCATCAGTGTGGTTTGCTGCAGAACTAAAACAGAACTCAAAACACAATGCCCCCCTACGTTTAAGAAAACAATACCTCTCTAATCTCCAACTAAAACTTTTCATTTGAACAAAGAGTTTACTGGTGTAGACTTGAAACTATTAGCCTATAAATATTCACATTTGATAACAGGGGCACACCATTTGCAGTGCATACAGTCAACTTCATCCTTTTCTCCTGTTTTTGTTTCTTTAACTCTTTTGAATGCTTCCTTGTGTTCCGAAACGTATTCTGACACCAATTTTTATTTTCTTCTCATTTTAGTAGTCAAATCTTTAACCCATTGTCTGCTAACAGTTTGAAATGTTTACGTGGTGGACGTGAGATTCATCAGTACATTCAGATGCACACACACTTCAGAGCTCACTGTTTGTTTATGGTGTGTATCTTCTAGGACAATATGTTACTTCAGCAGGCAGCTTTGCATATATACACACAGCTAATGTATTCTCTTAATACAGAGATCTCATGCAACATTTTGTAGTTTCCTAATAAAACAAGTTATGTTTTATATATTTGAATGATAAAAAGTAGAAGGAAAATTAGAAAAAAACTGAATAATACTTTTTGTAAAACCCGGGAATTTTTTGGTAAAAATTGGTTTAAACTGAAAATGAAGAGGCTTATGTAGGATGTACCAAAAAGGCCTGAGATGTCTGCCTTTAAAAGAGCAAAACTGTTTCCACATTGGAAATATTAGAAATGTCAAATTTTGTTTTCCCCTCACTTTGCTAAAGGACACGCTGACAGTCTCCATTGTGGAGGGGGAACTCTCCAAGAACTTAATGAACTCCAAAACTGATCAATCAGAATGTCTCCCTTCCCTGGAGAGATTGTCTCGAACTGTCTCACCTGCAGGAATTCACTTGTTGGCTGCTGACACTTCTCTTCTATCTCACTGATCAAGTCACTGAGGCGAGAAATCTCCTCAGACAGTTTAGTGACATTTTCATCCTGTATCTTCACCATTTCCTTGTCCAGCTCTTCCAGTTGGGCCAGCAGGAGTCGCTCTTGCTCCTCCAGCAACTGCCGCAGTTGCTCAAATTCAGACACAGTCTTCTGCCTCTCGGCTTCTATCTTTCCCTGTAATGAAGAGAAACAGGGAAAGGACAGATCAGGGACTAGGGTTGCCAGATGTCCAGTTTTCGACCAGGAATTTCAGTCAAAAGGGAACCTGGCAGTGTCCAGTCAGCGCTGCTGATGGGACATTAGAAGTCCGGTTACCCACAGTAACTGGCTTCCACCACCGGGGGGTGGGAAGAGCAGCAGCCGCTGCTGGGAGCCTGGAGGAGCACTCAGGGATGGATCTGGGGGGAGAGAAGTATGGACAGGTCCCCCGTCCTGCCCCAATCACCCTTCTACCTCCTTTAAAAAGATATTTAGATGTCTAAAGATGCATGTAAGCCCCTAGAGAGATTTTCAGTATAATTTAGGTGACTAAATCCCCTAGAGACTACAGAGGATGTTAGGTGCTACTTAGTTGCTTTTGAAAATCTCACTAGGCCTCTCTCCACATTTTAAATCTCTAAACACCTTTGAGAATCTGGCCCTTAACCACTTGAAAAACTGTAAACCTTAGGTTCCAAAATCACGTAGGCACTTCTGAAAATGTCACCCACTATCTGTAAAATGATGAGTCTTCAAGTCTGAGTGGCTTAGTATATTCTGCTGATCATCTTCTAGACCAGTGGTCTTCAAACTGGGGTGCGCGCACCCCTGGGGGTGCGTGAGCCCAGTGCAGGGGGTGCGCGAGACCCTGGCGCCGCCGCTGATCCTGCGCGGGAGACTGCCGAACTCTCGCCCGGGCTATTTTGTCCCGCCAAAATGCCGCTGAAGAATGCGGAAGCTTCCGCTTTCCGCGGTGGCATTTCAGCGGACATATTCTGGGGGGCCGCGAGTGACTGCCGGACTGCGGTAATGGGCCGCGGCCAGAAAAGTTTGGGGACCCCTGTTCTAGACTCTTCCAATAGCAGAAAGGTTGGAAGGGGGTCAGGGTCTGACTCAGAAATACACAGGCAGAGAGTTGTGGGGAAGACTGAAGGAAAGTTCTGCTAACTTTCCACACAAAACACCAGTTACAACACTGTGCAAAATGCTTTTACTCCAGCTCTTACATGTTTCATCTGGCATTCTGTTATTTACATTGTCCCAGAGGAAACCAGTCACGTCTGGTGGTTATAGATGGAGACTCAGGGGCAGGATTTTAGAGATACAAAACAGCCACTGGGTTCCTAAGTCCTATTGACAGTCAATGTGAATTAGGCACCTAATCACCATACATGCCTTTGAAAAAAATCTCCCCTCAAATCATTGTTTGTAGCTGGATTTGGACCCGCTGATGTGTGGGGAATAAGATCCGTGCTTAGAGCTGAAACTGGAAGCAAGTGGGGGAATCAGCCCAGAGGGATGATAAATAAAGACAACCATGATCACACCCTGTAAAGGTGTGTCTACAAGAGGCAAAGTGATGAGGTTATCTAATACATCAGGGGTCTCCAAATTTTATGAGATGAATGCCATATTAGATTTTTGTAGGGGCTTCGTGGGCCAAAGCAACTGTGGAAAAAAGTAAAAATATGCAAATATATGCAAATCGTAAAAAAACCAACACTACTCTATTGTGTCAGTGTTGCATTACATTCTAAATCAGGTATAAAAGTAGCTGTATAATCAATGCAGGTCCTGTGAAATCACACGAAATATTTTAATACATTTAAATACATTAAAAATCATTTCACATTGTTTTTTAATTTTATTGCCATCTTCTTTACTCCATTTATTGGAGATGTAATTAAGCATCTGGCTTGTATTTTTACTCTAAGGGTAGGGTCCGTGCCTGCTCGGCTTCAGCAGCGACTCTCCCCTAAGTTGGCTCCTCTTTTGGGGGGACACTGTCTCCCAGGGGCACTCACCCCTCTGCACAACTCAGCTGAGCTGCTCCCACCAGCAGCCCCTCCCCCTGCCTGCTCAGCTGCAGCAGCCTTTGCTGACTCCTTTCTCCCCTGTTGGTTGGGGGCAGGACAAATCGAATCCGTGGGCCGGATTTGGCCCTCAGGCCGTAGTTTGGAGACCCTGTAATACATCATAGCTAACCCTGATCTAAACTTGACCTTGCAACTAGTTAGCACATTTTATCTCAGTTAAACTGACGAATCCTATACACCACACTAGGGTCAAATTGAATTAGGTTTAAAATGTTTGCATGTCAGAGGTTTACACCAGTATAAAGACATTACATTAAAAAGTGATTTGAGGTACATCTGTACTACACAAACGTTATGGTGGTGTATAGAGCAGATACACTATCTGACCCAGCTAGCATGGGCATAAATACCAGTGTAGATGGTGAGACATAGCTTACGCAATTAGAGTCATGATATGCCTGAACCCTATGGGTATATACCCTACGTACACGGCTCTATATGCCCCCAGGCAGCGCCTCCCCCATCTGCACGGCTATTTTTACCAGTGTGGTGTCCTGCTGCCTCCCTGCCACTGTACGTGTAGCTACACATACCCTACAGGTACCCCGCAGCGGTGTGCCGTGTAAATGTACCCACAGCTAAATCAGGCAGTGCTGTGTATAGACCAGGGCTGACATGCTCCCCACACAGAGAGATACCAACTCTGCTTGATGCAACTGCCGGACCATTACAATGGGGACCTACCAGATATTCCTGGCTTTGCTTCTCTCCATCCTGTTTCCACTCCAGAAGTTCTTCTCTCTCTTGCCTCAGGGTGTTCAGTCAGGTTTGAATTTGTTCCTGAGGCAAGAAAAACAATGTCCGGGAGGGTCAGGCAACGCGAGCACCAGCCCCAGTTTCCCAGAGTCCTGGGCCACAGGCCAGTCCCCTGCTAACCCCAGCCCAGCTAGTGGGGAAGAGATGCAGCAGGCTGGTGGGAAGCAGGAGGGGGTCTGGGGGTGAGGGATGGGCAGGGCCACACAGGGCGGCGCCTCCCCTGACTCCCCACTCGGCTGGTCACTGAAGCATTCAGCAAGCCAGGGAAAACAGGAATTCATTGTCCTGGTTTTCCCTTGAGGAAAAAATTAAGCAGATGAACTTTGGTTTTTTAAGGAGAAATCTTTCAGTGCATCTCGTGCTTCAGAAAGTAGCAATAAACGAACCCACTGAGAACGCTGCTGACAATGTGTCGTTACTACTGCTACCAGCAGTCATCCGATATGAAATGCTCAAGCTGGGCACTACGCCAAGCACCGGCTCTCTCGAAACTCAGTTGTGCAGAGAGGTGTATCGTGCGATTGTAAAGCAGGGCGTGCCAGGCGTGATGAGAGGCTGTGTGGTCTAGTGGCTAGAGAACTAGGATGGGCATTGGGAGGCGAGGGTTTAATTCCTGATTCTCCTACTGAGCAGTTTTGTGAGCTTGGTCAAGTCTCTGCCCATCCCATTCCTTTGTCTGGGTCTCTGAGGGTGCCACAGATCAGGCCCAGCAGGTGAGAGATGCAGGCGAACACCTGTCTTCACCCAGCTCCTGGACTGGCAGGAAATAAGAAGCCAGATGCCGAGGGGGGCAGCTGTGCCCAGGCCCAGAGGCAGAAACCAAGGCACTGAGAGAACTTGTATCCTGACTCCACCGGCACTGAGCGAGTTTGGGCTCCTTCAGGGCTTGGCAGGAGCTCTGGGGATTGCAAGGGAGCCTAAAACTGGCATTTAGGTGCCTAAACCCAAGATTTATGCACCTCATTCTGGGTTTAGGTACCTAAGTACCTTTGTGAATCCCCAGCCTTGCCTCCCTCTCCTGCACTTTGTTCACCATGACTGTTTAGACCAGGGGGCCCCAAACTGTGGAGCGTACCCCCCTAGGGAAGTGCAGAGTAATGTTCAAGGGGCCATGGTGGGGTCCAGACCTAGGGTGACCAAAGGTCCTGATTTTATAGGGACAGTCCCGATTTTTGGGTCTTTTTATTATATAGGCTTCTCTTCCCCCCCACGTGATTTTTCACATTTGTTGTCTGGTCACCCTACCCAGGACAGATCCCACAGGGGGCAGGGGAGTGCCAGCGACACACAGGAGCAGGAAGTAGGGGTTCACGGGGGCGGAGGGTGCTGCTCCGCTGCCAGCCCAGGCCCAGATTGGCTTCCCTTGTGCTCCTGAGCAGCCTCGTCTATAGGGACCACCATGTGAGCGCGGTGAGCCTGGGACTCCCTGCGGATCACACAGATGAGCAGCTGGTCCTGGTTGCAGAAGAGTTTGAAAGGCTCCTGGTGGGCATGGCACAGATCTCCTGCTGCTGCTGGGACACTCAGCTGCTTGGCTATTTCTACCATGTTCGCCAGTTGTCTGTTCGGCCTGTGGGTCCTCTGGGGAAAGGTCTCTCTGCACTGAGGGCAGCAGATGTCTGCATCGGATCCCTCCCAGCACAGGGCGATGCAGGCTTGGCAGAAATTGTGCCCGCAATCTAAAGACACAGGATCCATAAAGAAACTCAGACAGATGGAGCAAGTCGCTTCATCTCGGAGGCTCTTCAAAGGATTCACGGCTGCAGCCATCGCTCCTTGCAGACAGTGGAACAAGATAAGTTTCGTTTCCTGCAAGACCCAGTGAGCAACCTTGAAAAACAGGTTTCAGAATGGCAGCTGTGTTAGTCTATACTTGCAAAAAAAAGGAGAAGTACTTGTGGCATCTTTGGGCTGGTCTTCACTGGGGTGGGAGGGGATCGACTGCAGATACACAACTTCAGCTACGTGAATCACGTAGCTGAAGTTGGCGTATCTGCAGCCGATTTACCTGCCATCCTCACAGCGGCGGCGGTTGGCGGCGCGCTCCCCCGTCGACTCCAGTTTACGCCTCGCGTCAGGCTGGAGTTATGGAGTCGACAGGGGCAGTGCTGGCGATTGATGGCTACCCACAGTAGTGAGAATGTATCCTTAGAGACTAGCAAATTTACTGGGACATAAGCTTTCATGGGTAAATTTGTTAAGTGGGTTCTAGCCCACAAAAGCTTATGCCCCAATAAATTTGTTAGTCTCTAAGGTGCCACAAGGACTCCTGTTCTTCTTGTAAAGCTGGTTGCCCAACTGGGAGCCAATCACACTCTCTGGTGGGAAATTAAAACAAACAAAAAAACCCTATCAGCATACACACAACACTCCAGAAGTCACCCACCCCCCCAGCCCCAGAAAAGCCCCCAAACCACGAACATGCTACTTAAAGAAATGACTAGGCAATTACATACACAAAGAAGCCAATAGAGGCTTGCTGGGAGCAAGCTTGTCAGCTTTCTTTCTACACCACAGAATAATAAAAACAGGCTCAGATTCAGATTTAAGGCCCCACCCCAATCTGGACCTCAGTTTCCACATCTCTGAAATGGGGTCCATGTTAGTGACCTCCTTTGTAAAGCACTTTGAGATCTAGTGAGGGAAAACACTATGTAAGAGTGTTACTAATCCCTAATAGTTAGAGATCATTTTAAGTCTTGACCAATTTATTCCTTCCAAAACATTGTCTTTGCATTAACGTAACTATTATAATTCTGGGATTTCTAGTTATTCATATCATAAATATCCAATCCCATTTTTGAATCTTGCTAAATTACTGGCCTCAAAAACTTCATGTGGCAGTAAGTTCCACAGTTTAATTACATTTTGTGTAAAAGTGTTCCTTATTGGTTTTGAATTTGATCCCTTTCCATTTCATTGGCTGTCCTCTTGTTCTTGTGTTATGAGACAGGTAGGAAAGACATTCCCAGTCTTCTCTGTCCCATTCATTATTTTATACCCTTTTATCCTATGCCCTCTTATTCATCCCCTTTCTAAGGTAAATAGTCCCATTCTTTTGAATCTTTCTTACCAAAAGTGTTTTTCCAGGCCCTTCATCATTCTCATTGCCCTTTTCTGAACCCTAATATTGCAATAGCCTTTTTCAAATGGTGTGACCAGTACTGCACACACTACACCAGGTCGGTGGTTTTCAAACTTTTTTTCTGGCAACCCCAGTGAAGAAAATTGTTGATGCCCGTGACCCAACAGAGCTGGGGATGAGGGGTTTGGGGTGTGGGAGGGGCTCAGGGCTGGGGAAGGGTTGGGGTGAGGGCTGTGGGCTGGGGCCAGGATTGAGGGATTCAGGTTGTTGGAGGGGGCTGTGGTCTGGGGCAGGAGATTGATGGGGGTCAGGCTTTGGGCTGGGATTTCAGGCTCTGGGGTGGGGCTGGGGATAAAGGGTTTGGGGTGCAGGAGGGGGCTCTGGGTTTGCGGGGGCTTAGAGCTGGGGCAGGGGATTGGGACACGGGGTTGGGGCGTGCCTCAGGCTTACCTCCGGCGGCGTCCGGTAAGTTGCACAGCTAGGGTGCAGAAGCAGGCTTCCCGCCTGTCCTGGCACCGCGGACCCTGCTGTGCCCCAGAAGTGGCCAGCAGCAGGTCCGGCTCCAAGGCAGAGGCACGCAAGCGGCTCTGTGCAGCTCTTGTCCCCAGCCAATGGGACTGCGGAGCCAGTGCTCAGGGCACGGCCATGTGCAGAGCCCCATGGCCCCCTCCCGATATAGGAGCCGGGCCTGCTGCTGGTCGCTTCCGGGGCACAATGCAACGTCAGGACAGGTAGGGACTAGCCTGTCTTAGCCGGGCAGCAGTGCTGACGGGACTTTTAATGGTCCAGTTGGCGGTGCTGACCAAAGCCGCTGTGACCCAGTGCCTTCCATTCCGTGACTCAGTTCTGAGTCGCAACCCATGGTTTGAAAACCACATGAAGATCAGCCAAAATTCATCTTGCCAAGCACAACCCTGCAGTCTTCTCCTTTCTGATGCACCTCACAGCGTCCACCCCTCATGGGGGGTGATTGTGGAACCCCTGCCAGAGCCCCATTCAAGACAAACTTATTTACTGAACTCCAAGCAAGCCAAAGGCAGGTTGGCTCTACCATAGAAGAGCCCAGATACTTTAGATGGGGAAACTGAGGCACAGTCTGTGTCATGCACCGAGCCTGCCCATTCTCATCAGACACCCCGGTCTCACCTGATTCTCCTTTTGTCAACGCTATGTGTCTACGCCATCTGCAGAGCGGGCCTGCTCCCACCCCAGTCCCCACACTGCATCTCTGCTGCATACTAGACATGTTTGCAGCTCCTCTGCCCTAGTCAGTGATACCTCTGTGTCATACCCCAGCTGTGTGCACGCTCAGCTGGCCTCCTGTCAGCTCTCAGCCCGCTCACAGTGCTGTGTGCCTGTGACACGCAGAGTTTATCTATTCGCAGCTACCTCCCCTGCCTCCAGTCTTGTTCCATGCACTGAACCTGCCTGTTCTCAGCTGTCAACCCAGTCTCAGGGCTGGGTGTCTATGCCATGCTCCAAGCTTGAATCAACTCACCCTTATATCAGTAGTGTGCAGCTTGGCCGTACACTAAGCCTAAAATCCGAGCACATAAGGCTAATTGATCAGGTAGGTTCATTTCAAAGGGCTGTGGGGTTTAGTGATTGAGAAATACACAGATATATTAACAGGAGTTAGCTGCAGCAGAACAGATTAATTGGTGTTTTTCCGCCTCCCAGCTCAGGGCATTCTCCAGGGTGTGTTGGGCGAGTCTCCCTCAACCAGCCATGGACAGGATTTTGCTGGTATTCCATGCCTAGCTCACAGCATTTTAAAACACCTTGTGTTGGGAGGGGCTGTATCTCTCAAATCCCTTGACCAAATGACTCCAGATTTGTACCTCTGACCCTCCCCTGTGCCCTCGGGGTGGGGTGGGGGGTTTAACAGGTTTGTAGCCAATCAGACTGTGAATGTGAATTTAAAGAAAAAGGGATAGTTTGGTTTGGGAAAGAAATGCTGCAAAACTATGGTGCAGAGAGGTGCCAGCCCATAGTTCTGCAACTGATCATATGAGCTGGCTACCTGATTGCAAATTTCTCTCTCTTTCTTGGCAGCCGGAGGTTGCCAACAGATTTCTTTCAGAAGGAGGATAGTTTTGCAAGATTTTATTTACTCATTCCTCAAGCTCTGCCTTTAGAGCTTTCACTTAGAGCAGTGGTTCTCTTTTCATATTGGTGACCCCTTTCGAAGACCAGGCCTTTGAAAGCAACCCCCCTTAGAAATTAATCAAATTTTTGATATTTAACACTGTCTTAAATACTAAATTTAAACTCTGTTGCTTAAAATGAATTTACCATTTCTCATTGCTTTAAAATTAAGACTAAAGCACATTTTTATCTAATTAAATATAAATGGAAAAGTTATTCTTAAGTAGAATTTTATTTTAATACTTGACAGCTTGGGGCTGACAACCCTGTGTGTGCTCCCAGCTGATAACCCTCAACATGGCAGGGCTCCGCCTGACAACCCCAGTACAGGGGTCGGGGCTCACAGTGTCCTGGATGCCCCAGCTCAGGGCTTACACAGCCCCTCTCCTGGTTGGGGTCAGGACTCACAACCTCACGGGGTGGTCAGACTTGGGGAGCACAGCCCCACGCCTGCCTGGAGCTCACAGCCCTGCTCCAGAGTTGAGGTCGGGGCTTGCAGTCATGCACTGGGGTCAAGGCTTGCAGCTGTGTGTCCGTCGGAGTCAGGGGCTCACAGCCCAGCACAGGGGTTGGAGCTTGCAACTTGCAGACGCAAGCTGGGGTTGGGGCTCACAACCCCCGCTATACAATCATGTCATGACCCCCCCAAGGGGTTGCAAACCCCCACTTTGAGAACCAATGACAGTTACCCAGCTGCTTTTCTTCAAGCCCTCTCAAGGCATTTGCTCATGGGTCGGTCTAGTGTTTCAGGGCAGAGCTGTACAGATCTAATACCCTTGTGACAAAGTCCAAGGCCAGAAGACAGAAATAAACTTTATTCTGTGGCTTTTCTCATCTGAATCTATAGCATCCAAATAACTCAACAGAGCAAAATAGGAGCACTGAGCTGGGGAATTGGAGGGAGGGGGAAACACCACTGGGGTTTTTATATTCATAAGCAAAGAGCAGAGACCTTTGATAGATGACCCAAAGTGAGTCAGAACTTACTGAACTCCCCATGGAGACAGCGGTACGTTGACAGGACAGCTTCTCCCATTGACACCGCTACCGCCTCTCGCGGAGGTGGATCTACATTGACGGGAGCAGCTCTCTCGTCAGCGTAGCATCGTCACTTAAGCGCTACAGCCGTGCGGGTGCCCCACTTCAGCGCTGTAAGTGGAGACCTGTCGTAAGACAGGCGGGCTGTGCTGTGACCCTGGGAGTGGCTCCTGGTTGGCCAGTTCATGTGTGTCTGGAGGATCACAGAGTTACAGAGATAGGCATTGAAGAGGGTCAAGAAACTCCAGTGACCAGCAGAAGGCTGAGCAAGTCAGCCTTGTTCTCCTTCACCATTTTATTGCGAGTCTCGCAACACTTGGTGTTTTAAGTCCCAGCTGCTGGCAGGGATAGACTGCAAGGGAAGCTCAGGTTATATCACTGGTAAGTTTCTAGCCTTCACATTTGCATTGAAGAACTTGAAAACGGGAAGCAAAGTACATCCAAAAACCAGAAAAAAAAATAGCTCAATATTAAAAAAAAAATTTAAGTCAATCTCTTGCTTTTGGGGGCCTGACACACAGTTTTTGAATATTTGGGGCTGACAGGTCTGTGATTAGAATGGCAAAGTGCGACAGCTGTAATTTATATCTTTCCCATCTCTTTGCTCTACATTAGCTCTCTCGTCCTGAGTGATTGCTTCATCGCAGGTCTTAATGGTATGCATTCCAGGGATCACTCCTGTATAGATTTGGATATTCTACACGCCGGCTCCCAAAGAAGGGGATGATCTTCCCAGTGAAAGAGGATGTGAAAGTAAAGATCTGCTCTCTGCCAGAAGATGTAACGTCATAAAATGTAACTGTCTCCCCTTCGTAATCCAGATAAACCCCAATGTTACTGGGGCTATGAGGTAGGGACAGAGCAGTCTTAGGGGAGGTGAGGGCCGAGTACTCATTCCCTGTACACTGCAAAGCCCAGATCCCATCCTCTGGTGTACGGCTTATCACTCCCTTCTGTATCACAGACTCTTTGGCAATGCCCAAAACCCAAAAATGTTTGTCCCCCACCTCCACTTCCCAGTAACATCTCCCTGAGGTGAAGTCCTTATAGGCTAGCACACAGGCAGCAGGGTGAAACCTGTCCTCCAAAAATTCCTTATTTGTGTATTTGTTGATCACGCTCTCTTCTCTGGACAGGAGAGAACAAGGATTTGCCAGGTCTGGATCCGGCGTGGCCTGCACTGCAAGCAGAGAAAGAGAACCGGGAGGAGAGCGTTAAGGTCTGTCCTCACTGCAGAGCTAACCCAGGCCCTTACATGGCTGCTGCTAACCCTGATGCCCTTCCTGTCCAGACACAAACACATCTCGCCCGAGTTTCCCCCAGCACAGGCACCGACTCGGGGCTGGAGAATGGAGCGGGCTGCACAGTTGGAGGAACACTAGGCTCTCTGGCACAATGGGACTGAGACCTCCCCGTGTAAAGGCCATCCAACGCACTGCAGTGATTTGAGGGAGGGAACATGGTCTAGAGGTGAGAAGCCAGGACTCCTGGGCTCTATTCCTCACTCTGCTACTGACTTGCTGTGTCACCTCAGGCATGTCCCTTATACTTTCTGCACACCCCCTTCCCTTTTTGTCAAACGGGCACTAAAGCTTCCAGGCATTCAGATGCTGTTGCTTGGCGACCGTACAAGGACATAGACAGGCAACCCTTCCCCAGCCTCCAGCAGTGCTCATGGGAAAAGGAGGGGGAAAACACGACACAGCTGTGAGCATGGTGCTTGAATGAAACCCTCTTGTACCACAGGGAGCATGTCTGACTCCCAGCGGGAGAGAGTGCTTCTTTAACAGATGGACCTATCCTCCATGAATTTATCTATCAATGGCTATTAGCGAGGATGGACAGGGATGGTGTCAGAAGCTGGGAATGGGCGACAAGGAATTAGAACACAAGAATGGACATTTGGTCTGACCCAGTCTGGCCATCTAGCCCAGTGTCCTGTCTTCCAACAGTGGCCAGTGCCAGGTGCTCCAGAGGGAAGGAACAGAACAGGAAATCATCCATTGATCCATCCCCTGTCACCCATTCCTAGCTTCTGGCAAACAGAGGCTGGAGACATCATCCCTGCCCCTTCTGGCTAATAAGAATGGATCCCTTGATTATCTATTCTGTTCATTCCCTCTGAAGCACCTGGCATTGGCAACTGTCGGAAAGCAGCATACTGGGCTAGACGGACCTTTGGTCTGACCCGGGATGGCCCTTCTTATGTTGGTGTGATGTATGATCCCTTCCAGCCTTGGAATCCATGACTCTGTACTGGTGAGCCCCTCTCTCGTTTCAATTCAGAAGCTTCTTCTAAAAAATTAATCCTGAGATTTTAATGAATAGTTGTCGTAGGAAAATATCCTCATGGAAACTTACCCTCTTTCTCTGCCATTGAGATCAGAAAGCGCAGTTGATAGGGCAGGGCCTCTGGAGAAAGAAAAGAGCAGACGAGAGGTGATCTCCCCCTTTCTGGTAGGAAAATAGCCCCAGGATACCTTAGGGCTGGATGGATTCACAATGAAACTAAGACAAGATGATGCTCTGCATCTCACCCTCTGCCCCCCCGATGTTTAGGCACCTGGACAGTCACGGTGATTCACAAAGCCTGAGTCAGGCTCCCTGTACCAGGAACGGGGAGAGAGATGCATCTTGGAACGGGATTCACAAAAGCCAGCTCGCTAGGCGACTCCCTGCTTACGCCAGCCAGTGGGAAGTGCCACAATGCGGGGGTGGGTGAGGGGGTTGGCGTTGCTAAACCCAGCCCTCTCAGGGTGTTCGGCGACCGAGTCAGATGACTCCCACTGCACGGGAGCTCTCAGGCTCTCCTGTGGGAGATGTTCCACTGGGGATAATCAATATTCATTGGGACAGAGAGAGAGAAAACTCATGAGAACGTCTCTGTAGCCAGAGCATCCATCTGGGAGGTGGGAGACCCAGAAGCCAGCCCCCCTGCTCAATTATTTATAAGCGGTGGATTAGATTCAACAGGGGAGACAGAGGAAGACCCACATCAGGCCCCCTTTGGAATCCCTTCTCCCCCCTCTGGGGGGACAGGGGATTTGAACTGGGGGGTCTCCCGCATCCCAGGTGAGTTCCTGCAGCTGTGAACATTTGAGAACTAATAGGCCAGAGTCCATCTCCCTCCACAGTCAGAGGCCCGTCTCAATGGACCACCAGCATAGCATGAAACCAACTGTTCAATTACCTTTGAATTTCTTCAGAGCCTCTTGTAGACAAACATTTTTTTGGGAAGAGACACAGAGTCTCTCGCTCAGGTCCTGAGGCACGTTCACTGGTTTCTCAAACTTTACCTTCTCACACCTAGAGGGGAAAAAACAAACAAACATTCTCGAAATCTTTTGTGAGAATGAGCTACTGGGGGCTGCTCTCTCTCGAGGGCTCATTGTGAGCCCCTACCTCCCACTGATGAGTCAACTGCCCTCCTCACTGCAGTTTTTAAAATGCCTAGATCTCCCAAATGGGAGTTAACGAGAGTGAGGGGTTTGCAAGCTGCCCTCTCAAATAGAGGGGCCTAATCCCATGGGAAAGGATGTTCCAGTGGTTAAGGGGTTGCTGCCAGACTCTGGAAACCTATGTTCCACTCCCTCCTCTGCCACAGCCTCCCTGCGTGACCTTGAGCAAGTCACTTAAGGCCCAATTTTTAAAAGGTGTCTCCCTGAGATTTTGCAAAGCACCTAATCAAGCTAGGTTCCCAACTGCCACTGACCACAATGGGAAGTGCCTAATGCACTTGGCGGAGTTTTCCAAAGCAGCTAAGTGCCTAGCTATGTCTCAGGTCTCTAAAGGCCCTGCAAAATCTGACCCTGGGTGGAAAATCCCCTTCTAGCATCACAGTACGTGAGGGGGAGTGGGAAGGAGTCACGTACCTGCTCCAGGTGCTTTTGATGTCCTAGAAGAGAAAGGGAAGAGAGAACTCAGTCCCACACACCACAGGCTGGTGATTGTTCCTGCTCTGGAGAGGACTTACTTTGCCATCCCTAGCTGAGCTCTAGATGCTGTTCTCTGGAGTTAGCACCTTTCAAAAGTCCATTCACAGACTTTGATGGACTGGGGCCCCTAACCCACAACCATGGTGGGTGCTTTTCTCCTTCTAAATTCTATTCTGCCTGTGCCAATGGCACTAGCCCACACAGACTCGGACACACAAATCTCTGACTTCCACATGCAACTGCTGTGTCCAGAGCATTTGCTTTTCTCAAGCCAAGAGTTCCATGTATGCAATTCTGCAAGCTGGATTCATTCTCGATTCTTAAAAGGCCCGGCAAAGAGCTTTACTTTCCTAATCTCCTACTTCCTAGACAATGGAGTTGTGCCTTTTATTGCTTCCATATCATTGGGGACCTTCATTTTCTGTTTTGATTTTATTTAATTTTTCCTGGGAATTTAGCAGGGTTTATTCCCACCACAACAAAAACAGGTGCAAATCAGTTCAAAACACAAATTTTTCTGGGTAAATATCCTGGTTTATTTTGGTGGAAGGAAAGACGGGGCAGAGAGGAGTCTTTGGTAGATAGATGCTTTGAATTCCGTTCAGCGATGTGGTTCGCTGCAGAACTAAAACAGAACTCAAAGCACGTGACACTTCGGAGTTTAAGAAAACAATACATCTCCAAATAAAGCTTTTCATTTGAATAAACAGTTAACTGGTGTAGACTTAGAACCATTGGTCTATAAATATTTACATTTGATAATCCGGCCGCACCATTTGCTGTGCATACACTCAACTTCATCCTTTTTGCCTGTTTTTTGTTTCCTTAAACCTTTCGAATATCTTCCTGGGGTTCTGAAACATATTTGACACTGATTTTCATTTTCTTCCCATCTTAACGTGTCAAATCTTTAACCTATTGTCCACTAACAGTACGTGGTGGGCATGAGATTCATCAGTACATTCATATACACACGCACTTCAGCGCTTCCGTGTGTGCCTGTTGGTTTATTGTGTGTATCTTCTGAATCTAGACCACTATTTAGCCTTACTTCAAACAGGCAGGTTTGCATATACACCCAAATGAACGTATTACCACAATACATCTCTCTCATGCAACGTATTGTATTTTTTTATATATTTGAATGATACAAAAGTAAGTTGAAAATCAGGAAGAAAAAAAATGAATAATGCTTTTTGTAAAACCTGAGAATTTTTTGGTAAAGATCAGTTTAAACTGAAAATGAAGGGGCTTATATAGGATGTACCAAAAAGGCCTGAAACACCTGCCTTTAAACCAGCAAAACTGTTTCCACATTGGAAATATTAGAAATGTCAAATTTTGTTTTCCTTCACTTTGCTAAAGGATAGGTTGACAGTCTCCACTGTGGAGTGGGAACTCTCCAAGAACTTAAACTCTAAAGCTAATCAATCAGAATCTCTCCCTTCTCCAGAAAGATTGTATCCGACTGTCTCACCTGCAGGAATTCACTTGTTGGCTGCTGACACTTCTCTTCTATCTCACTGATCAAGTTACAGAGATGGGAAATCTCCTCAGACAGTTTGGTGACATTTTCATCCTGTATCTTCACCATTTCCTTGTCCAGCTCTTCCAGCTGGGCCAGCAGGAGTCGCTCTTGCTCCTCCAGGAACTGCCGCAGTTGCTCAAATTCAGACACAGTCTTCTGCCTCTCGGCTTCTATCTTTCCCTATAATGAAGAGACAAACAGGAAGGGACAGGTCAAGGACAAGGGTTGCCAGATATCCAATTTTCAACTGGGAAGTCCGGTCAAAAAGGGAACTTGGCAGTGTCCAGTCAGCACTGCTGTCTGGACCCTAGAAGTCCGGTTACCCACAGTAACTGGCTTCCACCACCAGAAGGCGAGAAGATTGGTCTTGGCGGTTGGTCCTGCTTTGAGCAGGGGGCTGGACTAGATGACCTCCTGAGGTCCCTTCCAACCCTGATATTCTATTCTATTACACCCCCAAGCAGTGCCTCCCTCATCTACACTGCTAAAAATAGCAGTTTAGTGTCCTACTGCTTCCCCGGTGCCGGAGCCGTTCCCCGCCACAGGAAAAGACTCCAGAAGTGGGGAAAGGCTCCGGTAGCTCTGCTGCCTCCCCGTGCTATAGCTGCATATGACAGCGTGAACACAACCTGTTTCTCACTATGCCCCCCAGCAGCGTGCCACGTAGATGTGGCCAAAGCTAAAGGCAGTGCTGTGTACAGACCAGGGCTGACACACTCCCCACAGAGAGAAATATCAACCCTGACTGATGCAATGGCCGGACCATAACAATGGGGACATACCAGATATTCCTGGCTTTGTCTCTCTGCATCCTGTTTCCATGCCAGAAGTTCTTCTCTCTCTTGCTTCAGTGTTGTCAGTTTGGTGTGAATGTGTTCCTGAGGCAAGAAAAACAATGTTGGGGGGGGTGCCCCACTCCCAAGCAAAGACAGAGAAAACAATATGAAGTGAGCTGGACAGCAGACAGTTACTCTTACCAAAACTTCCTTTTACACACTTTTTTTTTTTTTTTTAAAGAGTGCATTAAACTCTGCTGCCTAATGAACACTTGGGAGAAAGAGACTCCTGGTTAAAAATCCAACACACTCACACAGTGCATAAATATTGTGCTTGATTATTTGGCATGGGGGAAAGGGCTTGTTCTCACTTCTTGAAGTGCTCCGGTACTGGGACTCAACATGGCCCTGGAAATCAGCCATTTTCTCTCCTTAATCTTATTGTGGCACTAATATAGTCCACTTTGTCTTGAAAGCCAGACTGGCACACAGCACAGTGGATTCTGTCCAGAGTGGATTGCTCTGTCCAACAGGCTTTTTAAGGTTGGACTTCATGGGCACTAGAATGTTGCAAAACCCCAAGTTGTGTGTGGGCAGGAGGTGAGCGACTGAGTCAGGGAGGCTGGACCCCAGAAGGCCCCTTCTGCCCGACGGCCCCCCAGACCAGCCACAGGGGAAGAGCTGCAGAGTGGAGGGAGACTAAGGATGGAGAATGGGTGGAGCTACCCACCCCGTCATACCGATCCCCCCATGATTTCTGCTTCAAGAGCAGCAAAGTGACCATCCTTCAGCAAACCCAGGAAAACAGGGAGGCCAGGGTTTAATTTCTGGCTCTCCTACTGAGCTGCTTTGTGAGCTTGGTTAAGTCACTGCTGCCTCTGTTTCCCACCAGATCTGGCCCCACAGACGAAGGGAGCAGAGTGCCTGGTTCCCCCCAGCTCATGGATTGCTCTGGGTGTGGCCAGGAGACAGGCAGCCAGATGCCATGGGGGGCAGTGTACACATGCCCAGAGGTAGAAACCAAGGCGCTGAGAGAAGTTCTACCGTGAATACACAGGCACAGAGCGAGTTTGGGCTCCTACAGGAATTCTGGGGATTGCAGTGGAGCCTAAAACTGCCATTTAGGTGCTTAAACCCCAGATTTAAGTGGATAAATCAGGAGCATAGACACCTTAAGTACCTTTGGGAATCCCCAGCCTTTGCCTGCCTGTATTCAACAGTTTGTCCACCTTGACTGCTTAGATCAGTGATCCCCAAACTGTGGAGCATGGAGGAACATTTGGGGGACCATGGCAGGGCCAAGGCCAGCCCCCAAAGGGGCAGGGAGTGCCACCCAGATCTATGGCCCCCAGCCCCTTGGCTCTCTGGCTCCTACCCCAGGTCCACTCCTGGCCCCAACTTTGACCCTGGCTCTGCTCCCAACCCATTTGAGCCCTGACTCCCGGCCCAGCCCCACCTCCCACCCAGAGACGCCTCCAAAGCTGTGGCCCCACTCCTGACTGTGGCTGAGGGGGCCAGAGCCAGGTAAAGGGAGAGCCTGGGGGGGAAAATGTGGGGCCCACTGGTTTAGACTGTCAGCTCTTTGGAGCAGGGATGTCTCTGTCTGTGTGTTTGTACAGAGCCTAGCACAATAGGGGCCCTGATCTCGGTGCCTTTAGGAGCTACTGTCATAAAACCTGTAAACACACCCAAACCAAAGTAATTACCCCACACAGCAACTTCCTACCTTATAGGTCTGGGCAGCCTCCTCTGTGGGGACCACCATGTGAGTGCGGTGAGCCTGGGATTCCCTGCAGATCACACAGATGAGCAGCTGGTCCTGGTTACAGAAGAGTTTGAAAGGCTCCTGGTGGGAGTTGCACCAACCTTCTCCTGCTGCTGTCTGGAAACTCAGCTGCTTGGTTATTTCTACAAAGTTTCCCAGTTGTCTGTTTGGCCTGTGGGTCCTCTCGGGAAAGGTCTCCCTGCACTGAGGGCAGCAGATGTCTGCATCGGATCCCTCCCAGCACTGGGCGATGCAGACTTGGCAGAAACTGTGCCCACAGTCTAAAGACACGGGATCCTTATAAAAACTCAGGCAGATGGAGCAAGTAGCTTCATCTCGGAGGCTTTTCATGGGATTCAGGGCTGCAGCCATGGCTCCCTGCAGACAGTGGAACAGGAGTGGAAGATGGGGCTTAACCCCAGCCGGGTGTTTTTCATGTGGCTTCTTTGCAGGCTTTTTTTGATGATTTTTTTTTTTTGAATGTCCCGCCGGAGAATGTGATTGGCTCTCGGTTGGCCCAACCCCTCTCTTAAAACCCATAGCAAGGGGAAGAGGAAGAATCCAGGACCCTGAGACTGACAGACCTCAGGGGCCAATGGGGGAGAGGCCAATGGTTCAGGTCAGCCTGATGGACAGGGCATCACAGGTGAAGGAGGGAACCACGAATCCACCCCAATGAGCTGTGGGTTGGTTCCTCGTCAGTGATCTTTCTGCTGGTGCATTGCTGGTGGTGTTGTTGCACCTGCACAGGGGAGGGGGGATGCAGGCAGTGGGTGGTAGGGGGCAGGGGGTTGCAAAGCTGGGAGGAGGGGGGCGGGCTGCAGGATGGTTAGGGCTGGGGAGGACTGGGAAGTGGCCAGGCTGGGTTTGGGGGCTGTATGGGGAGGGAGTGGATTGTACAGTACCCCTGCTGTTGGTCAGCGAGGCTTGGGGCATTTCTGGCAGGGTTGTGCGCTGTAAACCGAAAATAATTTTTGCATAAAATTTTCAGCAAATCACAAATTTAACTTTTCCTTCATCAAATGAAATGTTTCATTTTTGACAAAATCAAACTATTTGGTTCCAATTTTGACCCTCTCTTTTTTAAAATATGTAATTATATGAAAATAAGGACATGTTGAAACAAAAAGTCATTTGAAATGTAAAATCCTGGAAAAAATTAAAACAAGACGATGTTTTTGATTTTTCACTGATTTCGTTTTGTAACAAAAACAACTGGGTGACAGTGACGGGGATTCATGAAACGTTTCAGGGCCGACAAATCTGCATTTTCCTGGAAAAAAATTGAGTGCAGAAAATGTCACCCAGCTCCAGTGGTGAGTCCTGCCCCTGCTGCTTTGGATCTGCATCGCGGAGGCCACTATCTGAATTCCTGCCACATGTTTCCAGGGAACTAGCTACGTCCCGCAGCTTCTCTAGCTAGCATGGCTCTTCCACCACACTTTAATTTCCTCTTCTCTGGTGCCTTCTTCCAGGCTCCTAGACGCACCCCTCCCCCCCTCCTGCAGCCGCAATGGATAAGTGGCCTGAGCCCCTTGGGGTCCACAGTTGTCTGTTTACCCCGTACCTGGGCAATGCAGGAGACCCAATGCCAGCTGCCCTCAGCCAAAAGGCCCCAGCCTGGCCTGGGGGCCAGGGTGGCGAGTTATATGGGCCTGTGGTGCCTGGGCTCCAGCAAATTCAGGGCCGGGGCAGCTTCACTATCACTCAGGGCCGGGTCTCTCCCCTGGCCTTGCCATCCCTGCACACCTCCCCGAAGGATCACTGTCCACTCTGGGCGCTGGGCGGTTGCTCCCCTGCAGCTCCATGCTGCGCTCCCTGGCCGGCCACAAGGGAGCAGCGCCAGGGCCAGGCTGAGGTGGCTGCTACACCTGTAGAGGGAGGAGGCGCATGGCAAACAACCCCCCCCCCCCCCCCCCGCGAGCAGGTGACTCCAAGTCGACTCTAGGGCTTGGGGACCCTTATCCTGGCTGGACCTTCTGAGCAGCAGTCTGTGGGGGTGATTGGATGAGCGAGTGTCGTGCCAGGAGGGGAGAGGAGGGGGACTGCTCCCCCAGAGTTCGCTGCTGCTGGCGGGGAGAGGGCTGTGTGGAGTCCTCTCTGGCCCCCAGCCCTGGGCAGCCTGCCTGCTGCACCTCAAACTCCTCATCCATGGCTCAGCCCCATGCCCCCTCCCATACCCCAACTCTCTGTCCCAGTCCAGAGCCCAAACCCAGCATCCAGACTCCCTCCCAGAGCCCACATCCAGTAGCCAATACCCCAAATCCCTTCCCGCACCCCAGTCCCTGCCCCAGTAGAGACCCTGCACCAAGCACCCCAACCCCTCCACACTCAGCACCCCAACCCCTCTCCTGAACCCCCGTCTGCACCTCAATCTCCTATCCCAGGCCAGTGCCCACACCCAGCACCCCAACCCCTCTCCTGCACCCCATCTGCATCCCAATCCCCTGTCCCAGCCCAGTGCTCGCACCCAGCACTCAACCCCCCTCTCAGAGCCTGAACCCAGCACCCCAATCTCCCTCCCACATCAAGCACCACAATCCCCCTTCTGCACCCTAATCCCCAGCCCAGTGCATGCACCTAGTACCTCTTCCCAGAGCCTGCACCCCTCCCACACCCAAACTCCCCCCCCCCAGAGCCTTAGGTGGTTCAGGGGGAAGGAGTTGGGGGAAACTGGACCTGTTCTGGGCATCACCAAAAATGACACAACCCTGCCATGCCTGCCTGGGCGAGAGAGGAGCTCCCCTCTCCATTGAGCCCTTGGTTTCTCCCCTGAGACTGAGGACAAAGGGTCCAATCAGCGCAGACGTTCCTGGTTACTGTTGTGTGAGACGGGAGACCTGCCCCCCTAGGGACCAAGCCGAGATCCCGGCCCCTTCCAACCCAGCCCCTGGGAAAACAAATATGGACTTTCAGCCACTGCGCACATAGATGCGATTTAGCCTATTAAACCTGAGCCAACCAGCAGTGAGAGCTGCTGCGGGGGAAGCAACTTCACCAGCTTAGAATCCAAATAGACTCTTTTTTCCCTATATTTCCCCACCAGATCAGGAGCAAGGACTGGCGGAGATTGTGGGTGAGGGAGAGATGTTTGTGTCTCTGTTTCTCATCTCTTCTTCCCAAGGGGTCTGATTAGAAGCAGCGGTCACAGGTGGAGAAGTTTCTCTAGGGACACAAACAGACCAGGCGAGGGGAAGGGCTGTGGTCAGATGGGCCCTGAACGCAGAACGTGACTGGGCATTCAGAGACAGCCTGAGTGTTTTAGAGCAGGCCTGAGGAAAATAATCCGTTTTCAATCTCAACGTGTACTCGATTCTTGGCCACTATGATCACCCGACTCTGCACAGGGCTGGCCCTGTGATTGTGAGAGGGTCAGCGAGAGGTTTATTTATTAGACAAACTTTACTGATGTATTTTCCCTGCATGCATCTTTGCCTTTATGCTCCTGTGATGGGGTGTGCGTACCCCATGCTAGGCAAGGAAGGGTTAACCCCACACGATGGACGGACAGGGTGGAAGTGTCACACCTCAGACTGCACTGGGCATGCTCCAACTGCAGCCTCAGTATAAAAGGGAGCCGCCCAGCTCATTCAACCACTGAGGAGGGAAAACATGTGGTGGAGGATCCTGCCCAGGCCTGGACCCAGAATCCTAGAGCGCTACCCTCACGGAGGAGCTCGGAGACCCTGATGACATACGGACCCCAGCTCCAGGGGACATGGTAGGAAGTGGCCCAGGGAGGTGGTGTGAGTGGTATCTCCCACCCGAGGAAGGTCAGCATGTTGCAGTAGGGCCCCTGGTAACTGGGATTTGACTGCACTCCCTGCTGCCTGGGCCCTGGGTTGGGACCTGGTGGAGCAGGGAGGGTTTAGGACCCCCTATCCCGGCATTCACTCCCCCGCCCCTCAGTCCATGGGTCATGCAGCTCTCAGCCTAGGGATAGTTGGGTGGATTGTAACAGCGGTAACATCACAACCACGACCTACCCCAAAAGGGGATGAGGTATGCCTACACCGTGACACCTCCTTTCCCAGGCTCCTAATGTAGACCAAAAGACTGGTCCGGTAGTTTAACTCTTCACTTGGAAGACACAGGTTCAATTCCCTACTCGGTAACAGTCTTCCTGCATGGCTGCAGGCTGTCACTTCTCTGCTCCATGCTGGATGCTCCTCTCTTTGAAATGAGGTCACAGCACTTCGCTACCATGTATCAGTGTTGTGAGGCTAAACACATGGTTCTGGGATGGGAAGCAGATAAGTAGAGCTGTTTCTTTTCCACATCAAATCGCGCTGGGGTTGCCACAAACTCTCATGATTTCATCTTGAGTACCCGGAGCGTTTCCTAAATCCCCAGCTCCTGGAATCCTGTGATGCCATAAGAATCTCAGCTCTAGTTTGAATAAAATGGGAAGCTTCCTGGGCTCAAGGCAGAGCAGAAAAGGTTGAGAATGTGACCAGAGTAAAACCTTGTCACTCAGAAACAAAAGAAACTGTTTGTTTTCTGGCCTGAGTTCTCCAGCTAAGGTCTAAGAACCGAAATATAAAAACAAACATTCTCCTTTATGTTTTTAGATAAAGATAAAAATCTTTTCCCTCCTCCTGTTGGCTCAGCATCACAGAGGGACATGGTTGCCCCTATCACACCCCATTGACACACAAGCTAAAGGGCTGATTGCAGGACCAAAGCCCCAGTGGCACATTTTTTCACTAAAGTCTCCAGGGTTGAAATTCACAATGGACTCGTTCCGGCTCAGCCAACAGCAGGAGTCAGTTCCAGGAAAGGAAACACCCTCTTGTTGCTGCAGGTGGGGCATAGTGTGAATTCAGAAAATTGAAACATATGTTACCCTGTTCCTCTGCCCAGAGGGAGCCATGGCTGCAGAGAGCCCCTTGGAAAGTCTCCAGGAGGAAGCGACATGTCCCATCTGTCTGGAGTATTTCACAGAACCCATCACTCTGGAGTGTGGGCACAATTTCTGCCGAGCCTGCATCAGTCAGTGCTGGGAGGGATCCGCTACAGCCGCCTCCTGCCCTCAGTGCAGAGAAACTGTGCAACAGAGAAACCTCAGGCCCAACAGGCAGCTGGCAAATGTCGTAGAAATCGCCAAACGGCTGAGTTTACAGGCAGAGAAAGGAGCAGGAGGGGACGAGGTGTGTGGGGAACACCAGGAGGCTCTGAAACTGTTCTGTGAAGAGGATCAAACACCCATCTGTGTGGTGTGCGACAGATCCCGGGCTCACCGTGCTCACACCGTGGTTCCCATACAGGAAGCTGCCCAGGAGTACAAGGTACCGAGTTAGTGTCCAGTCTAATGGGTAATAACTTTGGATTTGAATTACAGGTTACTGGCATCACAAGTTGCCAGAGACAGGTGTAACTGTGTTATTCAGGTGTATGTCGTCTTCATTGCATGAAAGGTGATGTACAAATTAATGATACTTTCCCATGATGAGAAAGGCAACAGAGGAGGATTTTAAATTTGTCTGAGGTGGGAAAGTTTTCTCTGAGCTGCTGAATCCTTTTCAGACCCAGCTCCTACCAGTGAAGTATGGGAACTTTCTACAGCCTGGAAGCTGTTAAATGATCAGTGAGGTTTGACTCACGAGAGCTGCGGGTCAGTCTATATGGGGGGGCTGCATTCAGGCTGGAGAAGGGAGACAAAGGGTGGGAGGGGAAACTGACACAGAGGGAGGGGAAGTGACTTGTCCAAGGTCACTCAGTGGGTCAGTGGCAGAGCTGGGTATAAATCCCGCTTTTCCAAGGCCCAGTCCAGCCTCCTAACCACTAGGCTACAGTTCCCCTCTAAGCAGCACTGAGCAATGATGGAGTGCGGCCATTAGCAGAGAAAGACGCCTTGATAAAGGCCCCAGGCTCGGTAGGGAGAGGAGGTTTCCCACTGGGATTCTGAACTCCCATGTTGCTCCATGAGGGGTTAAACTCAGAAGCTGCCGGTGTGCTCTGGAGGAGATCACTGGGCTAAACGCTGTGTGGGACCCCAAACACCTTGAGTCCACACACAAAAGGGCTCCAGACAGCTCAGGTCCATGCCAAGTACCACAGGGATTACACTGGACTGTAGCAAAACTAACCCCAGGCTGGAGCTGACAGGTGCCAGTCTGACCTGTTCTGTTGTGTGCGTGGGCAAGGACCAGCCAGAGTGGTTCCTTTAGTCCCATAATGCAGCTTATGCAAATCTCTCAGAATCCACCGCTTCTGGGATCTTTGCTGGGGAGTTTGGGGGAGCTACCCTGAGGCCATTGCCACAGAAAGGGGCTAGGACAGCACTAGGGCAAACCCCAGCTGTTCCTAACACAAACCAACACATCTAATGGGTGTTGCGCTAGTCCTTCGATCAGTGCTGTCCAACCAGTCCAGTCCCCAGGGGACCAGGGCTGAAAGTCAATGGACTTGGACTCCTTTGAGCATCCCAGCCTATATGGCTTCCCCAGAGGCTTCTGGGATTGATAGCACTGTTTCTTAGATCTGCTCAAAAACAGCTTTATGAATTCACCACCATGTGACACCCGTTTCCTGCCGGTTAAACTGAAGGAGAAAGTAGACGTAATAGCTCAACTCTGAATATAAAACACTCCCAGCTTCCATAAATAAGGTTTCATTTCCTTGGTGTCTGATGTTTTACAGCTAGAAGAACCTACTGCTGTACACAATATTGTTGTATCTGTGTTGGTCCTGGGATATGAGAGAGACAAGGTAGGTGAAGTGATATCTGCTCATGGCCAGGTTCTGTGCATGAATGACAAGCCTTCAAGTTTACACAGAAAGAGTGTGTTCCCCAGAGCTGAGCTCTGGGTGAGCTTGAAGGCTTGGCTCTCTCACCAACAGGAGTTGGGCCAATAGAAGATATTACCTCCTCCACCTAGTCTATCTAGGAAGACTGATTTATCTTGCATTTTAGGTGGAAAAACGCCCCCTACAGACAGACAGACAGCCCCAAAATAAACCCACCAAATCATTTCTGTTTGTCAGGACAAAATTCAGGCCCATTTGCAGACTCTGAGGGAAGAGAGAGAAAAGCTGCTGGGATTTAAAGAGGCTGGTGAGAAGAGGAGCCAGGAGTATCTGGTAGGTTCCTATTGTTCTTCACCTGCTGGGACATGGAGGTGGGAGGGTTGTTTGTTGCTGGAGTTCTCTGTGGCCTTAATGAATGTGGGCTTGTGTGTGATTCTCAATGATCATCAGATACTCTAAGTGTGGTGGATGTGTGTGTACACAGGTGTGTGTATCACAAATGTTCTCTCCCCAGAGAAAGACAACAGCATCTTCTACAGCATATAAGATGTGTTTTAATTAATGAGTTCATTACTATTCCTTGTGGCGTTCGCAGAACTTCTCCCAGACTGCACTGATTATATCCCAGTAGCTCCAGCCACAGGCCCAATATCTACACAGCTGCTGTTGGTGCAGTAGCGTGAACTGCAAGAGCCTGAGTGTTGCCTGCGGCTTGGAGGCTTGCTGCTGTGTAGATGGACCCTCTGAGGTCATCGAACACGGTGTCCAAACCGCGTCAGACATGAAAACGTCCCTTTAAAAAACATTGGGGCCAAATGGGAAGCTGTAAGACAATCCTCTCCCATGTGATGAGAACGTAGAGTCCAGTGCCAAAATGCGGAAGGTCACAGATTTTGAACCCCAGTCCCCGGGTCCCAGGCGATCACCACAACCCAGCAGCTCTCCAGAGCCAGCAGGGGAGGGGCTAGTGGAACTCTGCCCCACCAGAGGACCTGCCTACGAAGCTCCTGATTGGAGCAGACGTTCGGATGCATGAATTACACCAGCAGGAGTCACGGGAAGTTGTCCAAACAACTGAGTGAACTCCTGGTCTGCTGCTGGACTGGCCCCTGACTCTGGCTTGGCCCAGGCGCTGTTCCTGGCTCAGGTTTGACCTGCAGTGCTGCTGTATGACTCTGACTCTGGCCTGACCCTTTGTGTGGCTGACTGACTCCGACTCCAGTCCTGATCCCCCGTGTGACTCCAGACACTGATTCTGGCTCCGTCTTTGGCAGGACTCCTGAGCTCGACTGTAGCCCCAACCCTTGGTGAGATCCTGACTTTGACTCCAGCTCTGACTTTGGCTGTAGTTCCAGACTTCTGACCCCAGCTCTGAGCACCAGACCTGATGGCTCATGTTCTGGTCCCTACACTGGTGTGTTAGAGATTGTAAAGAACCTCTCTCTTGTAAGACTGTATGAAAGGTCACCAGGCTCCATCCATGTTCCTGACCAGCCCTTTCCTTATTTCTTATAGAAACAGACAGAAACAAAGAGGCAGAAGATTGTGTCTGAATTTCAGCAACTGCGGCGGTTCCTGGTGGAACAACAGCGACTCCTGCTGGCCCAGCTGCAGAAGCTGGACGAGGAGATTGTGAGGGTGCAGAATGAAAATGTCAGTAAACTCTCCGAGCAGATTTCCCGTCTCAGTGAGCTGATCAGTGAGCTGGAGGGGAAGTGTCAGAAGCCAGCGAGTGAATTCCTGCAGGTAAGACTGAGTGAGAAACATCCCAAATCCCCACACAGGGAAGGGAGGGCTCCTGAATCATAAGCACTGGACTTCAGTAGTCAGAGATCTCTGTGTAACCCGATGTGTGCATTCCTGACATGTGAGTGACTGTTGTTCATTGCAGAGTTACAGACACAGAGATAGGAGAAATGGAAAAACCCCATTGGCTCAGGGAATTCATGCCTCTGGGTCAGGGCAGGGGCTCTTTTCCTCGTACTTGCTAAATCCCTTCCCTAGGATCCTGTGTGTGTCAGATGGGACTGAGATTCTCTCTCTCTCTCTGCCCTCTAGGATGTCAGAAGCACCCTGAGCAGGTACGTGGCTCTCTTTTACTCCCCCTCACACTTCACAAGGCTGGGAAAAAGCTTGGAGCTGGTTAGAGACACATCTCCACAGGGCTCTACAGCCAAATGTGTGGGGAAGGTCACATGTTGGATACGAATCTCTCTGATCCACTTCATCCTCAGGTTCTCACTCTTTTATAGAAGACTCTGGAATTCTCCATTCAGTGGGAAAGGCTGATCTCAAGTATTTCCTAGAAAAGTCACATCCCTGGGGGACTGGCTGCCTCAGGACAGTGTGGATTGAATATGGGCCTGTCACTGCTGGGCCCTGGTTACCATTCAGTCCAGGGCGGCAGTGGTCAAGAGACTTTCGCTCCTGATATCTGTATGGAATGAGCTGGGGATGGGGGAGTTGGTGTCTTGATCTAGTTCCTAGTAGGCAGATTTCTACAGCACTTTACCTGGGAATCTCCTGTCCCTCAGAGTAGGGAGGCCAAGAATTGAATTCGTTCTGGAGACTCAGTTCCCCTGTTATCTCCATAGCTGGTCTCTCCAGGTGAGAGTGGAAGAATATTAATAGGACCTTAAGCGGGAAGGTTTCATGGCCATGGGCTGTGTTGCACCTGTTCGGAGGCTGGGAAATGTAGATGAATTATAACTCCAGGCCCATGAGAGCAGCGACTCAATAGTCAGAACTTACGAGTCTCTGCATGAAATAAAACCAGGTGACATTGTTTCTGTCTAGATGCGAGAAGGGGAAGTTCCAGCAGCCAGAGGAGATTTCTCCTGAACTGGAAGTGACACTCAGTGGTTTCTCCCAGAAAACTATTGCTGTTATGGAGACTCTGAGGAAGTTCAAAGGTACCAAGAAGGGATCTAGGAGGGGAAAGTGTTGTCCACTTCCCTTCTCCTCAGGCATAGGCGAGTCATAGGAGATTTCTCCCATGAAGCTCTGACTTTCCCTTACAATGTCTGACATATTATACACATCCAAATTACATATTTATTCTTTTCCATCAGTGTTTGAGTGTTTAATATTTGTATCTTATATAAAAGTCGTGCAATTCACATGTATGAACTTTTTTATTGGCAGGGCTTTGCACTCCAAGATACAGTTCATGTTATTCTCTTTTCTCATGGGTTTATTACCGCTAATTATGCATAGCTCACTTTGACCCTTTCCTTCACATAGGGATTTTTGAACTTTGCCTACCTCTCCTAGGCAGTACATTTTGGGTGTCTGTTCTCCTTAAGCATACTGTGTGGTCAAATACCTCTTTGTCCCACATAGCAACCTAGGAACACATCACTTGATAAGAAGATCACTTAAGGCAACAATTCCCTTATGTCAAGCAAACTGCTAACCAGGCCAAAGCTAAATCAGTCAGTAGAAATACTGAGTAAACAGACCGAACAGCTCACAGTTAGAGCCAGGATTTCACAAACTCTCAACATCCCGTTAGTGTCAAAGGGACCCAAGTGGGTAAAGTTACTTTTATGCCAAAGTCTTTGCCTGACCTGGGCCTAGGTCATGACAAAAGGCAGCAAGTGAATGAGACAAACCAACTGGGGTCTGAAGGGTGGGAGGGGATAATGAGGGGAAAAGTAAATCTCACGGACAGATTGTCTGTCTGTCCTGGGATGGTTGTGAGGATTCATGGATATTGGTGCCATTGCTGAGAGATACCTGAATGAGGGAGGAAAGAGAAGGTTTCCGATTAGTTTATATTAAATACATGTGTGTGTCTCTGGGCCTGTCTGTCTTTCTCTGGCATGATGAAAACACAGTTCTAGGGGTTCAGAGCGGGGTTGCTGTTATAAATATGAATGCCTGAAATCTCGTCTCTTTTCTCCTTTCCCCTGCCAGACACTCTGCCGTCTGCACTGGAGACTTCAAGAGGAGAACCCCTAGGAGCACACAGACAGGGTGAGCTTGTGGGTGGAGCTTGTCTTTAAATTATGAGAAAATTCCACTGAAAACATATTCATGAGATTGTAGCTGAAGTTACCAACCAAACCAACAGCGACCACGACACACACAGCCCCATTATTAAACACATTAAACAGGGAGGAGATTCCAGGCCAAAGTCACATAAACACTCCTGGCACCAGCTTTGGTGCTGCGTTCATGCCCAAACAAATCAATAGAAACAGTGGCATTGAGCAGCCACCCAAACAGAGCTCTTTGCCTTGAGGTCTGACACATCCCGGTGCAGGGGGTCTCCCCATTGCTCTTCTCCAACATCCGGCCTTTCCTCTGGGCAGGGCTGGGCTCTTCCATTGGAGCTGCTTCCTGGATTGGGGAGATCCCCTCCCTCTGAGGCTGGCAACTCCTCCCTTCTCTCTAGGCTGGGGATGGGGCTACCTCACCCAACACCACCTCCTACTCTCTGGTTTTAATTGGCTCTTCCCCAATGCTGCCCCTTCCTCTTGTTACATGTCCTGGGAGTGGAGAATGCATTTAGTGGAGGGAGCTTACCTGAGCTCTGGGGTTTAAAGCTGGTACCTGCCTCCTCTGCTCCTTTCTCACTAAAACCTTCTTGACACCTTCCTGGCTTTGTCTCTGTTGCTGGGACTGGAGCAGCCCCAGCAGGGGGAGCTGCTGAACTGCAGTGACATCCTTGCTCATACTCAGGTCCCCAGGACAGAGGCAGCTCCCTGGGATCCAGGCCTGTCCCAGCCAGAACCGGGCTTCTGGGGAGCATGAGAAATGGTCCCAGCTCTGCCCCTAATGCTCTGATTCTCTCTCTCCTCAGTGAATGTGACTCTGGATCCAGACACGGCTCATCCCATCCTCGTCCTGTCTGAGGATCGGAAACGCGTGAGATGGGGAGACACACGGCAGCATCTGCCCGACAACCCTGAGAGATTTGACTCTGATCCCTGCGTGCTGGGCTGTGAGGGATTCACCTCGGGGAGACATTGCTGGGAGGTGGAGGTGGGAGATGGGCGATTCTGGGCTGTTGGGGTGGCCAGAGAGTCTGTGAGGAGGAAGGGAGAGATGAACTGTAGCCCTAAGGGTGGGATCTGGGCTGTGAGGCGGTGGTGGGGTCAGTTCCGGGCTCTCACCTCCCCTGTGACCCCCCTGCCCCTGAGCCAGGTCCCCCGCAGGATCCGGGTTTGTCTGGACTGTGACCGGGGGCAGGTGACATTTATCGATGCTGATGACGAGGCCCCGATCTTCACTTTCCCGCCAGCCTCGTTCAAGAGGGAGAGAATCCGACCTTGGCTCCAGGTCTGGGACCCAGACACCCGGCTCAGACTGTATCCCTGAGATGGGGTGGGCAGAGTTGGATTAACTTTTTGTGGTCCCGGCAACAAACATATTTGTGGGCCCCCCGGGGAATGAAGAGGCCAGGGCCAAGAGCACCGCAGGCAGCGTGGATTTGATTTAAATCACTAGTCAGGATGACTTGATTTAAATCATGGTTTTCTTCATAAAAGTGCATTCTTGTTGGTTGTTATAACCTTAATACATATTCTTCACAACTCAGAGATAGATGTAGGTTTCTTTTTTTGAAGGTACATACTGTACATTTTTAAACAGTGATTTATTTTGAAAACTTTTCAGATGAGTTTTACAGCTATATCAGACAATGAATGATTGTTTGGTTATTTCATTTACCAAAGGTAACTGAAGCAGATATTTATGAATTCATTGGGAGGTGAATTATTTCCAATTCAACACATTAATCATTAATACTTGGAGGATTTTCTTGCCAGGCTGTATTAGGAGGAGAACATCACCCGACAGACATTTAAATTGTTTTATTTAACTAAAACAACAACATTAAGTATTCTGTATTTTTTTCTTCAACAGCAAACATATACTGTTTTAACAAAAAAAACTGTTTTAACAAAAAAAGCCCCTCGCTTCTCACTTTTATCTGCAGACTTCTTCTCCTGGTCCAGATCTATTCCATCCCTAACAATCTTCTATTCGTTAAACTTTTTGAATTTTTTCACTTTTAGAGAGGGATTGACTGTGTACAATTGCAGAGTGACAATAGCATTGAGGTCTGTTATTTCTCACCTATATATATTATTTATTTATTTAAAAGCATTTTTTGCTGTTAACAAGCATGTTACCTCTGGAGACATAAATCCACAGTCTGAGAACTGCAAAACTAAGTATCTCTGATGATGTCTTTTAGACTGAGTACTGAGTCTCATTGGACTAGATTATTTAGGTTAATCTATGCCCTGCGCAGCTGCGTGCTGTCCAGCTCTCACTCCGGCTCTTCCCCATGGCCCCTGCCCTGCCCCTTCCCTGCCCCCACTCCCCAGAGCTCTGCAGCAGGGCCAGGCCTGCACTCACCAGTGGCAGGAAGTGCAGCAATCTGGTCCCAGCCACGCCGCTGGTGAGTGCTGGGAGGTGGTTCCCTTCTGCCCCCCAAGCCAGCCCCGCTCCCTCCCCACGGAGGCCTTGAGTAGGGCCCCAGTATAGTTAGGGATGGCCCTGGGTGTGGGGAACTCCCATCTTCTCCCCAAACACTAATTAATTTATTCTGTGTTCCTGCCACCCCACACTTGTCTGTCCCCTAGTGCAGCTGTTAATTCATAACCAATACATATGGTAAAAACATCCATACATTAGTCTTTCTATAATAAAGGCTGGTATTTCCTACCAGGACCGTCATAGGATAACTCTGATTTCAATCTTTGGTCTTTCACACTCACCGCACCAGCTGCGGTACAAAGGGGGCATTCACCCGCTGATTAAAGTCATTTGAAGTAAAATCACTGAGCCCAAGCAGATCCGGGCACTCAGATGAGACAATTTACAGCTCAGGGTAAAAGTTGAAAGACTTCACTAACAATGTAACTTTTGGACAGAGTGTCACAGCCAGGGAGCCTGGAACCACTGAAGAGTTTCTAGCACATTCAGGCGGTACCTAGAGTTCTCTCATCTCCCCCTCTCTTGGGTTTGTAAACTGAGTCTGTGCTCTGTTCAGGAGGAATTGTGCTCTATTGATCTGAGCACAGGACCAGTTCTGCACACAGTGTAGTTACTGGAAAGGATTCCATGGCTGTCTCACTGAAGAAGGTACAAAGGAGTAGCTAGAGATGTGGGCACGGGAGTTCAGTCACAGGTCTTTAGATGTTGCTGTCTATGTGTTTAGTGTGCTGGATAGCTCTAGTAACGCGAAGAAGGAATTTGTGCTTTGCACTGGAGCGGGCCAAGAATGAAAATGTCCTTTTTGTGAGAAATTCCATTTTTATTTTTTGTACTGAATCAGAATGAAAAAAACCCTTCCTGCAACATTAAATAAAAATGAATAATTTGGGGTGAACTGAAATGTTTTATTTCAGTAAAATTGTGCCGTTCTAGTCTGACTTTGACTTTTTCTATTGTATATTTTAATTGATAATGTTGTGTAAAATAAACTTTGAGACAAAGTTGTTTCAAACTACAAAAAACAAAAGGGAACATTTTAACCTTGTGAGTGTGACCCAGGGTGCCTGAGCTAGCCCATGCTGAAAATGCCAAGGTCAGGGCAGGCTGTAAAAGGAGAACAGGTTTTCCCGTAACTGGTGGATAACACTGAAGTTAGACTCACCAGCTTGTCACAAACTGTACTCCTGATCCAACACATTGGTTTTTAAGCTGAAAAATGAAATCACAGATCCCTCTTTATTTATTTCATTCCAGTTCTCTGGCTCCTAATCAGCACCTCGGTCCCATACAGTGAGAAGTTATTTGAAACTCTGCTCACTATACAAAATGTTCTTCAGAACCCCCAAAGGTCAGCCACATTGCCAAGTCAATATTAGTTTGTAGGTTGCCTACCCCTGAGCTAAGACCTGGGGCTTCCCTGTTAGAGACCGTGGTCCTATTCCCCATTTTGATTTCAGCGATCTTACACTTCTTTTTAACTTAAAATGGTCAGCAAAGACCTGCACTATTCGATTGCCTTGGAGGGCTGGGAACACACTGGCCTGGTCAGCAAACAGGGCTGGGAAGTGCCTGCAAATACAAACAGCACTCAGGAAAGGGGAGACTTGTAGTCATGCTCTCCTGACTTCTACCTTGTTTCCCTTTACCCCAGCCCACGTATTTTTAGCCTTGCTGACAGCTGGGCCTGGGGGCTTAGCCCCCACAGCCACACCCCCCCCAGCACAGAGCACAACCCTGGCATCCATCCTCACTGCTCGGATGCTGCCGGTCTGAGGCTAGTCCCTCCTACCTGCTCGTACCCCCCGCCCCACGTGCCCCAGGCCTAGCGTAACAAAGGAGGGGGAAAAGACCTCCAATCATAGCCCCGTCTGCTCTTCGCGCTGGGCCAATCACCGACCACGCCGAACACACCTCTAAACATCCTGCCCGGGCGGAAACCATCCCCCCACCCGCCTGGCAGGGCTGAAGTATAATAAAGAGAAGGCGGGATGTTCCCTTTTGTACCAATCGGAAAGAGAGGAGGTGTGATAGGCAGGTGAAAGAGCCAATCAGATAGCGCAAAGAGGCTCCGTGTCTTTCTTTGGCTACACGCATTGGTTGGCCCCGCGAGTCCCCGCCTCCCGCCAGGCCTGCTCCGGCCCGGGCCCTGGTTCCGCTCCGGGTGAACCGCGGCCGCTGGATCCCCGAGCCCCGGCGGCTGGTGCGGGGAGCCCGGAGCCCGGGCTGCAGCCGGGAGAGGGGAATCTCCAGCGGGGCCCTTCCCGCTGCTCCCCAGGAGCCTCTCCCCGGGCAGAGCCCCCGGCCCGGCCAGGGCCCCCTGCCCCGGGGGCCCCGCTCGGAGGGAAGGTGAGAGAGACCCGCCCCCCCCCCGTCCCCCCCGGGCTGCAGGGGGAGGGTTTGGCCCCGGGCTGCAGGGGGAGGGTTTGGCCCCGGGCGGAGCTGGCCGCGGTTCCCTGTGTGGTGTGTAGGGAAGATGGCCCCCGAGTCCCATTGTGTGCGGGTCGGGGGGGGGAAGATCGGAAGTGCGTCGTGGGGCAAGGGGGGAATAGGGAGGGCGGGGACCGCACTGAAGGGAGGATGGGGCGATTCGGCGCGGGGGGGGGGGATTGTGGGGCTGAGGGGAGCGAGGCTGGAATGGAGGGAAGATGCGAAGGGGGGGTCACTGCGTGGGAAAGGGGGGGTGGGGAAGCTGGAGGGAGACTGAAAGCAAGTGAAGACTGGGGGGGGGGAGAGAGACAAGGCAGCTCTCCCGCCCCATGGGGTAGGAAGGGGGTGACAGGCTACCCCGCCCAGCAGCCGGTGAGTCTCCCCCCGAAATGGTTAAAGAAACCAGTAGGTGAGTGGGCAGGAGACTTCCTGGAAGGGCTGAAAATGTCCAGGAGCAATCGCTGCCCCCCACCCTCACATACACTCTGTTCCCACTCAGTCTCATTATATGGGGGGGATCTGACTCCTGGGTTCACAGGACTGAACAGGGGCTGGTCTGATTTCTGCGCAGGATTCAAGATCAAACCAGAGTCGCCGGGAGCCGCAAGGAGTGGAATTGGGGTTTAGTTCGGGTTCAGGGGCAGGCTTTCAGTTCCTGGTTCAATGCACCCCAACACGGTTTGGTTACCGGACAGTGCCCCAGAAGGCGGGCAGCTTGCTTCAGTGAAGAACTGAATTTGGGGCATGGGGCCCATGTCAGGTGGGGCAATTGAAGAGGGGGGAGCTGCACCAGAGGGTGAGGGTGGGTGAGAGAAGTCCTAAGAGAGAGGAGTTAATCAGCCTTTGTCCTTGGGCTTGAAGAGTTATTGTTAACTTATGGGACTGGGGAGCCCCCCACTTCTCTCTCATCTCCCTCCTTGCTCCTGTTGGCTGCCACCTTCTCTTCTTTTACTGAGGCATGCCATTCTGATAGCAATCACACGCCAGTGTGTTGTGTTGTTTTATATAATGAAAGTAAGATCAGATTAGCTTTTATTTTATTTTTTATCAATTATTGAGCTGAAAAATTGCTGAAACTTTATTTTAACTGGCAACCACCCCCACACCCCACCAGTTCAATTCAGATACACTGAGTAAGAGGAAAAATTATGGTTTAAATCTGGTTCCAGTTTAGTTAAGCATATTGGTTCAACCTGGTTCTGTTCTGGTGTGAGTCCAGGTTGGCAAATGAAATCTGCAGCTGCTGAACTGTTCATGGGAGCTGCCAGGACAATCCCAACACAGGGAGGCTCAGTCATAAGGAGGCGGACGGGGGAAATCTGGTTATTACTAAGGACTTGTCTACACTGGCACTTTGCAGCGCTGCAACTTTCTCGGTCCTGGGTGTGAAAAAACACCCCTCTGAGCGCTGTAAGTTTCAGCGCTGTAATGTGCCAATGTAGACAGTGCACGAGTGCTGAGAGCACTTTAACATTGCCAGTGAAGATGCGCCCTAAGGCGGAGGAGGTTGGTGTGTCTGTCTTTTCTCTGCTCATGATATTAGAGCAGGGGTAGGCAACCTATGGCATGTGTGCCGAAGGTGGCATGCAAGCTGATTTTCAGTGGCACTCACGCTGGCCGGGTCCTGTCCACCGGTCTGGGGGACTCTGCATTTTAATTTAATTTTAAATGACACTTCTTAAACATTTTAAAAATCTAATTTACTTTATATACAACAATAATTTAGTTCTATATTGTAGACTTACAGAAAGAGACCTTCTAAAAATGTTAAAATGTATTACTGGCATGTGAAACCTTAAAGTAGAGCAAGTAAATGAAGACTCAGCACACCAGTTCTGAAAGAGTTGAGCTTCTTGGGTCAGATGCTTCCAGGGATTTCCCTACACTCCCTCCCATCATCCCCTTCAGTGGCCAAACCAGCCAAGGTGATGAACATAACAAGAATATACCGACATCTCACCTGAAGGTTGAGGTGGTGTTTCAACATCCGAAGCACAAATACAGTTACCTACTGAAGAAACAGTGTCTCCACAGCTTAAATCCAGATATTTGTCAGTCACCATCAAAGCCAGTTTTAGAAGTACTTAATGAGGCTGTTAAGAATGCTTTGGACACAACATGGTTCATGTGGACAAACATGGCTGTCACACCATACTTCCTATTTAAGCAAGAGATACCACACACTACAGACTGAAGGCCAATGTTAAGTGCACTGTCATTTGTTAATCCGGAGGTTGGACACTGGTTCCAAACAAGACCAGCAAATGCTCACTATCTTTCTGCTAGAAACTCAACTGACTGGTTAGAAGCTTGCGATGCAACAGTGAAAGACTCTGCACTTGGAAAAAGTGAAGAACTCTCTCTCATCACCTTAAAACATTTGCATACGTGGCTGATGAATGCACCCATGCAAATGGGTATTAAGTAATTGTTTACATTATTGTGATATCATTGGTAGGCCAGTAGATACATTTCTAGATGTTCAGTTATAGAAAACACATCGGCTGCATCTGTGACAACCCACATATTAGAAGAGTTAAATGCTTGTAAATTGGACCCCAAACAGATGCCTGCTTGTGCATTTGATCAAGCTGCCAACTTCCCTGGAAGACATGGTGGAGTATGAGCTTTGCTCAGAGAAAAGTGTATCCCTAATCTTTCTTATATATGCTGCAGAGGCCATCTTATCTTCAGTACCTAGAAAGATAATGAAGCAAATAATTAAGGAATCTATTTGAAAAGAACTAGGAGATAATAAATTGATAAGTAACAGCATGGATTTTTCAAGAACAAAGCATGTCAAACCCGCCTAATAGCTTTCTTTGACAGGATAACAAGTCCTGTGGACTGGGGAGAGGGAAGCAGTAGATGTGGTATATCTTGACTTTAGTAAGGCCTCTGATACTGTCTCGCATGATTTTCTCATAAACAAACTAGGGACATACAAACTTAAATGGAACTACTATAAGGTGGGTGCATAACTAGTTGGAAAACTGTTCCTATAGAGTAGTTATCAGTGGTTCACAGTCAAGCTGGAAGGGCATATTAAGCAGAGTTCCACAGAGATTGCTCCTAGGTCCGGTTCTGTTCGAACATCTTCATCAATGATACAGATAAGGGTATAGAGAGTGCACTTATAAAGTTTGTGGAAGTTACCAAGCTGGGAGGGGTTGCAAGTGCTTTGGAGGATAGGATTAAAATTCCAAATGATCTAGAAAAACTGGAGAAATGGTCTGAAGTAAATAGGATAAAATTCAGTAATGATAAATGCAAAGTACTCCGTTTAGGAAGGAATAATCAATTGCACACAGACAAAAATGAGAAATGACTGCTTAGGAAGGAGTACTCCGGAAAGTGATCTGGCGGTCTAGGCAGTTCTGGGTGCCACATTTCAGGAAAGATGTGGGCAAATTGGAGAAAGTCCAGAGAGAGGCAAAAAAATGATTAAAGGTCTAGAAAACATGATCTGTGGGGGAAGATTGAAAAACCTGGGTTTGTTTAGTCTGGAAAAGAGAAGACCGAGAGGGAACATAATAGTGTTCAAGGAAATAAAAGGTTGTTACAAGGAGGAGGGAGAAAAAATGTTCTCCTTAACCTCTGAGGATAATATAGAAAAACAATGGGCTGAAATTGCAACAAGGGAAGTTTAGGTTGCACATCAGGAAAAACTTCCTAACTGTCTGGGTAGTTAAACACTGAAATAAAGTGTCTAGAGAGGTGTCTCCTTCACTGGAGGTTTTTAAGAGCAGTTTAGACAAACACCTGTCAGGGATAGTCTTGGATAATACTATAATCCTGCCTTGAATGCAGGGGACTGGACTAGAAGACCTCTCAAGGTTCCTTCCAGACCAGTGATTCTATGATCTACTCAACTAGCACTAGTAGGAGCTGCAGAATCTTCAAAAGACATTTAAAAAGCCATAAATGTAATGCCTTTGTTATACTCTCTCCTTCAACAAGAGTCCAAAAAGACTGAACATCTTGAAAAAACTGGAAAATGCTCCAGGACTAAAGATCAAAGAGGTCCAACCTGGGAAATCCCACTGGCTTTCTCATGAGTGATTCTTGGCTGTTGTCTTATTACTGCAAACATTAGTACCGGCTTTGGAAAGTATCTACTACAATGGGATGGATCTAAGTAGTGAGGCGTGTGGACTACTTTTGCTACTACATTCAGAGAAGACAATCACCATTCTCTCTCTTGTAAGTCTACTGTTAAAACCACTTGAGTCATTAAACAATGTCATCCAGGCAACTGCTACAACAGTAGTAGACCTTTGTCCAGCAATAGAAGCTATAATTGAATCAGTCAGAGAGAGATCCATTGAAAATGTAATGGAAAAAGCAAAGACTTTAGTCCAGAAGTTGATTAATGAAGGCACTTAGGTTGAATCCTTAAGGGAAGTGGAGAAGAAGTGTTTGTTACGCCCGCTGAAAAAGTACACAGACTTGATTCTTACATATCTACAACAGAGACTTCTGGATTCCACCCAACCTTTTACAGATGCCTATCTTATAAAACACCGACTGTCGAGTACAGTGAGGCACTACCAGAAATGGGGCTGAGATGCGATCAGGACAGAATAGAGAATTTGAACACAGAATGGAACATCATATGACGAATGAATGAAGATTTCACTTCAGCTTCTTTTTTTATCATCACTAGTGGCTTGACCCGATCTTTCTGTTATGTATCCTGGTATGAAAGCAATAGGAATGAATCTTTTGCTACTCCCAGTCACAACAGCTACAGTTGAGCGTTCTTTTTCATCGTTCAGTAGAATTTTATGGTCTGAAAGAAGTCGCCTTCTGCCTGATCATGTGAATGAACTAATGAGCATATCACTTGAAGGACCGGAAGTTCGGTACACATAAGAAGCCACCAAAGATGAACGCCTTACATTCAAGAAGTTCATTAACAGACTTGTGCAAAATTATAGCAAGAAGGATGTAGATGTCGTGCTTCATAAAAGGCTTGAGTAGCCAATTTCACTTTTTTATTTTTTTACAACATGAATTAAATCTAATTAAATGAAAAAAAATTTCACAATCAGTTTTGAGTATGATGCCATACAGCCCACCGTCGCCCTCAGTCTAACCCCTTTGCCCTCATCCTTCCTATAAATGTGAACACCCCTCAGAGTCCAATTCCTGGGGAAAATACTAGATGCTTCTGCCCCCTCCCTTGTGATCTGGGAGCCTAGACTGAGCGGCTGCTGCTCCCCTAGCAGGATCTGTGTCAGGGAGAGACTATCATTATAGCTCCCTCTGTGCCCAGCCGAGGTGGGGACTTTCTTCAGTGCCTGGAACTAGCCCCCTGGGGCAGCCCCGGGCTCTGCCAACATCAGCTTCTGAGCCAGAGCCTGCAGGTGAGGGGAAAAGACGTGGGGGAAAGGGCTGGGGCTGGGCAGGACAGTGACTCTCTGCTGGTGAGTTTGTACTGGAGGCGGAGGGGATCCCTATGTGTCTGTGGGTCCCAGAGCTGCTGCCCTCAGTACCACAGCCAGGCTCACACTGGAGAGCAAACGCCCCTGGGAACGGGACAGTCCCCAGATCTCCCAGGCAGAGCGGAGGGAAGGAGATGGGAAGGGGAGGAGTGAGACTGAAAGGGGCAGCAGGAGCAAGAAGTGGGGAGGGAGGTTCCCAGCCCTGCCTGGATCCATTCCCTGCATCCCCAGGGCAGACCGACTCTCCTGAGAACAAGGGGAGGAGCTGACAGGAAAAGCCAGATCCTGCCTCTGCCCCGCCCCCGCGTTGCCCTCGGGGCCAATGCCAGGGAAAATCCCCCAAAGTGGCTCCTTTGATTCTGCTCTTTTCTAGCATTTGTCTTAGAGCAGCAGTTCTCAAACCAGGGGTCGTGACCCCCACTGAGGGGTCACCGTCTGCTTCCCGGGGGGTCACGAGCCCCTGCTGCTGCTGAAAAGCTGCCAAATGAATTACTTCCACATTCGGCAGCTTTTCAGCGGACATGCCTAGAGCTCCTGAGCGCTACTGAAGTAATTGTTTCCGGATTCAGCGGCCACTCGGGAGTGCTCGGCAAGTCCGCCGAAAAGCTGCTGAATGCAGAAGTAATTCATTTGGCGGCTTTTTGGCAGACATACAAGAGTCGCGCCGCCGGGCAGCTGAAGAAAAAAGGGTCACGGTTCAGGTAAGTTTGAGAACCGCTGTCTTAGAGATTCTGTCCCTGGGAGGGTTTAAAAGTGTCTCGGGTTCAGTGCTGGGGCAAGGAGCCGGGTCTGTGTTGTAATAAAGTGACTGAGGATTTTCCCAGCATGGCAGAGTCCAGAGCGTCTGTCTGCAGGGAGGGAGCCTGGGGGGAATCGGGGTGTGAAATGGACTCAAGCCCCTTCTGTAACCTCGCCCCCTCATCCTGACAGGTTGAGGAATCACATCCACGTTTCGCTCCCGATCATCCCATCGTCCTAGGAAACAGAGAAGGGAAGTGTCTGTGGTGAAGCCAACTCAGGTAGGTGATTTTCATGAAGCTGCAGGGATCGGGGGGTTGTTGTAGGGAGGAGGGACAGGAAACACACAGGGTGAGGCAAGGAGGGGACAGGGTGTAATAAACCTGCTGGGACATATTCAACCCAGGCCTGATTTTCAGAACAGGACCATTGGCCAGGAGCAAATGGCCCCTCATTTCTGTAAGCGTTACCATATTTCAGGTTCCCAACCAGATGGGGGGTGGGTTCTATTTTTACACTACAGTTTCTTTCCACTTTGAATATCTAATGTTTATAAATAACAAGCGTAATGGCCTCAACAGCAAATGTAAATCACATTTAAATGTACCCCTTTGCATGTAATCCGTCCTTTCCCACTGAACTTCTTGTTGTGCCCTTGCGTATTTCTCTGTAGAGCGTAAATTTCTCGGCAGTGGTTGATTGTTCATCAAGTAGCCATGGATGGCTTTGCCAGATGCGTGCCTGAGGTTGAGCTGTCACAAGCAGGATCCTTTTCAGAAGCTCTGTAGTCAATATCATGCCACCCTTATTTCTGGGCTGCTGTTGGTGGGGGCACTGCTTCCAGGGCTGGGTGTCTGGCCAGCAGCCGCTGCTCTCTGCCTGGCTCTGAAGGCAGAGCCGCTGCCAGCAGGAGCACAGAAGGAAGGATGAGAAAACCAGTTAACGTTCATGCCGCTGTTCCGGTACACCAGGAATAGCAGTTCATCCACATTCAGTGCTGCAAAAAGGGCGAGCAAGGAAAGATCGCAGCTATTTGTTCATATTTGAAAAATCTGCCTGGATGGAGATCAGAGGGCCAAAAAAGAGGTCATGTCGGGGAAAACCCAGACATATGGTAACCCTAGGAAACAACCCCATGGACGGCTGGGAAAACTGACTAGATTCTCAGTGCTGAAGCCTGAACCCACTAGTCAGAGGCTACCGTGAAATATGAAGGTCTTAGGATTCCTGTCCTTGTCCCCTGCTTGGGACAGGATTAGTTGGCAGCAGGCAATGAGTGGGGAAACTGACATTGTTTCAGGGTTCAGTGGCCTTCAAGGGGGTGACTGTATTTCACCCCAGGGCAGAGGGCTCTGCTGGACTCCAGTCAGAGAGCCCTCTACAGGGACGTCATGCAGGAGAATTATGAGACAGAGATCTCGCTGGGTAAAGGATTCCTGTGCCCTTAGCTATTAGAAGCCGTGGGATCTGCGTATCTGAATCTGCTCAGGTTCTTCCCCGCTCAGTTGGATTTGTGGAGAATGGGTCGCATAGACCACAGCTCCAGTGTGAGAGACACTTTCATTTCCATGTCCCTTTGAAGGGAACAGGGGAGTGGGAAACCTAATATAAAGGCTAATTCATCCCCATCTCCCCAGCTGTCAAGGGACCAGAAGCAGCGTATTGCCCTGCCTGTATTATTTCTCCTTCACACACTGTTCATTTGCCATCTTGGGGTTGGCTCCATATGTGGAGAGGGCTCTCGGTGCTGCAGGCTTGGAAATAGGCAGGAGTTTAACACCAGAGCTTTGTGTGTGTGTCAGCAAGTCCCCCAGAGCACATCTACCCTGAGAACTCCTAGTGACAACATCTTCCTGCTCCCAGATGTCTGCAGCTCCCAAGGGGTCGGAGTTACCACAGTTCCATGTAGGGTCAGGTTAATCTCAGGGAATGTTCCTTGTGACAGATACTCTACCAAGACTCCATGCGCCCTGATCTTGTCTGATTTTATCCCCTGCACAGGATTCCCCATTCCCAAACCTGACCTGATCACCGGGTTGGAACAAGGGGAAGAACCAGCAGTTATCTCCAGGCCTCCAAGGAAGGGGAGATCCTGAGAGTCACCCACACAGGTGAGGAGTCCGTGAAACTGACAGAGAAACCGTCTGGTGAGTGAAGGAAAAAGCTTCGACTCCCAGAAATGTGCTGTGAGAGCCCCCAGTTCTGCCCCGTCCCACTCACGTCAGGGCTGCAGTCAGCAGGTTTCGTGGCATCAAGGCAGATATCAGTTGTGGCTTCCCACCCATCCTGTTAGCTGTCAGGAGTTTCCTCCCTGACTTTACTTCCCTGGGAGTGTTTGGGATGTGGAGGTAGAACCCAGTTTCTGAGGTGTTGTGAGCGCTACAATGTTCTTCCCACTGCTTTAACTCACCCGCTACACCAGCCTAATAAATCCACCTCACCAAGAGGCATAGCGCTTAGGGTGATGCAGTGTCAGTGTAAGTCAACTTCAGTGGCCTCCAGGAGGTGTCCCACAATGCCGCACAGTGACTGCTCTGGTCACCGTTTTGAACTCTGCTGCTCGGTAGCCAGGTACATGCCCCTTCCTTTTTAAAGCCTGGGAATTTTTGAAATTGCTCTTCCTGTTTGCTCAGCGTGGAGAGCTCGCCTAGCAACCGCCCAGCCGAGCATGCCGGCTCCACGCGGCAGACGCGCTCCTGCCTGGAGCACACCGGAGGTGGTGGATCTCCTGGGCCTGTGGGGACAGGGGGACGTGCAGGCCCAGCTCCGAAACAGCCGTAGGAACTTTGACATCTACAGCCAGATTGCGCGGGGCATGGAGGAGAAGGGCTACGACAGGGACCCGCAGCAGTGCCGCGTGAAAATCAAGGAGCTGCGGCAGGCTTACCAGAAGGCAAAGGAGGCAAATAGCCGCTCCGGTGCAGAGCCGCAGACATGCCGCTTCTACAAGGAGCTGCACGCCATCCTTGATGGCGACTCCGCCTCCACCGCCGAGCGTCCCGTGGATACTTTGGGGGACCTGGAGTCCCAGGGCAACGGGGTGAGCCCTGAGATCGAGGTGATGATTAAGGAAGAGGAGGACGAAGAAGAGGAGGAATATGGGGGACAGGCGACGGGAGGATCCGGCGGCGTGGCGAGCCAGGACTTCTTTTTGACTCCTGAGCAGTCTAGTCAGTCCCAGCAGTCCAGCCCCGGTGAGCCTGATGCAGGGGAGGGAACCTCTGGTAAGTACTCGGTTTGCTTCAGTGCTGCAGAGAGACATCTGCTCATGTACAGCCTTTTTTAATAGGCTAGAAGAGGAAGTGAAGTAACTAGTTGAGGTACAGTTGCTATCTGCTTCTCGTTTCCCTGTACAACTAGGCAGAGGGGGCCCTGCAGCATAGTTTGTTTATTCACGCCAGGATGTCCTGGGACTCCTCCACAGAGATCTCTAGGAAACTTTCCTGGGAAGTCGTCTGCAGTCCTCAGCCGAAGGTTTCTCGGGAGGGCTGCCTTGTTTCCCCCGCTGTGGTAGAACGCTTTGCCATGCCACTCAGCAGTTACTTCATCAGGCACCATTGCAGCCTGCAGGGTGGCAGTATACTGACCCAGTCTACAGCCCAGAGCTGTTCCCTTTCAGCCTGTCACCCCCAGGAGTGAGAGATCAGCTACAATCACCATCGCCTGTGCAAACAGGGCTAGTATGCAGTACAGCAGCCCTAGCCACTTGTACTGATGCCCCCGTGCTACCACCTCCTTATTGTCCCAACTCCTACCCTACCCCCCAGCTATACTCACTGTGGGTGGGGCTGCCACTGTGCTCTGATCCCCAAGGGGAAGAGAAAAGAATGAGGAGTACTTGTGGCGCCTTGGAGACTAACCAGTTCGTTTGGGCATAAACTTTCATGGGCTAGGACCCACTTTATCATAGATTCATAGAATATCAGGGTTGGAAGGGACCTCGGGAGGTCATCTAGTCTAACTCCCTGCTCAGAGCAGGACCAATCCCCAGTTAAATCATCCAACAGATTTTTGCCCCAGATCCCTAAATAGCCCCCTCAAGGATTGAACTCACAACCCTAGGTTTAGCAGGTCAATGCTCAAACCACTGAGCAATTCCTCCACCCTGTCAGAGCCATAGAGTGCATGTTGTGCTTGTAACTTGTTTCATTCAAGGGGTATAAATGCACTGGCAATGGTACCTCTGTCCATTTGTTTCCTTAGCAGCTGCAAATGCGGCCCTGCGGGCCTCTCCGTCCACCCCAGAGGAACGGCTGGGCCAGGTGAGGAGGAGAAAGAAGAGGACAAGGGAAGACATGTTCCAGGAGGTCCTGCGAGCCTCCCGCGCTTCGGAGCGCGAGCAGAGGGCATGGAGGGTAATGATCAACGACAAAATGCAGCGGGATAGCGAGGACAGGAGGAACGGGCAGCAAGAGATGATCACGTTGCTCCGGGAGCAGACAGACATGCTGCGGTCTCTGATTGAACTTCAGGCCGAACACATCCGTGCGCGCCTCCCCCTGCATCCCATAGAGAACTGCATTCCGGGACCTCCCTTTGCCAGCCTCCACGTATCTTCCGGGCCCGTTGCAGTAGCCCAGGCACTCCACCCCACGGAAGATTACACACAATGACAGCTGCACGTACACCCAGCTGTGAGAGCATCTTGAGTGTACGTGCTTGTGAATTCCCTCTTCCTTCCCCTTCAAAGCTACTTTCCCCTGTATGTATGAAGTTTTTACTTTAGCATTACCTAGGTATGTTTGCATAGGTGTGGAATAAAAATGGAAATTCCGTTTTCATAAGTATCTTTATTAGTCTCCAGCCAGGGGTGCCTGAGCAGTGTGGGGCCATGGATTTGGCAAATAACTCTAGCTGTATTAAGGCCTGTTATTAAGGGTGAAAGTCTGACTGTGGATAGACTCTTGTTGCACCCGTATAACTCAACGGGAGGAGCACATCAGCATCCAAGGGCAGAAACTGAGACTAAGAGACTGCTTTAAAACGTAGTGACTCCTACGGACCAGTCCACATGATGGTCAAATTAAAACATTTAGGGACTGAGGCTGACTTACAAGAAGGGCCCTTTTACACAGCTTTGACTCTGTAAATGCTGTACATGAGCAGATGTGTCTCCGCAGAGGGCATAAACATCAGTTCCTCGCAAATCAAGGCCCCTCTATGCCTATTGAGTTACACAAAAGCCCTTTTTCATGCAAGTGAGAATCAGGCTCTGTATTTTTTAAAACATAAACTTGTTTTTTACAGAGGAGTGCAGAAATGAATTCATCCATCTTTTGGTTTTGCATTTACAAACCTCTAATAACAGAGAAAACCTTTTGTAAAAAAATCTGTACCAAAAATATAATTTGGGTTCAAGTTCTTTAATCCCAAATGGAGCCTGGAGCAAATATGTATGCCTAAAAGGTAAGATCCTAATAGCTGAGATGTATAAAATAGAACTGTTACAGAGCCTTTAGCACCATAGCAGCACTGTTATGCAATGAAGCGGAAACAATATATATTTCCATAAACTCACCCTTCAGAATCCGCAAAGTGAGATATATAAATATCTATTGCACTAGTTTTAATTATGAATTAAATTGTTACAGCTGTTGGAATTCTTGCAGCCTCTTGTGTTATATATAAAAACATTAAAACTTTCAAGCCATTTGTGGCTTATTTTAGTATTAGAGCTTGAAAGAAAGCAATATTAGTATGCATGAGCTCTCCATCTTACCTTTGATGCCTCTTTCCAATAATAAATACACACCCACATATGTGTAGTAAGAAAAAAAAATCATGAATAATTAGTATGAAATACCTGTTAAAAGTGTGGTATCGCTATTGAAAATGTCATTTTATACAGCAGTACAAATATAAAATAAAATATGCATGAATAATTGTAATACTCACCATCAGTGGCAGGTCTTCTGCTGGACAAGGGACTTTGGAGTGAGTTCGGTCAAGGCAAGAAGACCCTGTTTGTCCCCCCATTCAGGTTCCCCTCCCTAGCCCCCTTGATCACTCCTCATCTCCCCTTCCCTGGTCCCCCAATCACACCCCCTATCCAGCTCCCCTCCCCTAACCCCCTTGCCCTGAGAAGCTACCACACTCCCACTCACTGAGCCCAGATACCAGCACCTGCTTGTTCACCCTCATGGCACACTCACTTCATCCTTGTGCTCCTGGTGGAGCTGTAGCTACACAGGCAGCCGGCCAGGGACACACTGGAGCCTGGCCCAGCTGGGGTGGCCCTGCGCTGAGGAGCGGGCAGGTCTCTGCATGGCTCCAGCCCCAGCTCAACTTCAGCTCATTTCACCTTTGCCCTGCGAGGGTTGGCTACGGGGTTGGGTAAGGGACATTTTGGGGTGGCTATAGCCCTCGGAATTCCCCCCTCAGTGCTGCCCCTGATCACAAACTTTATCATTACTAAAACCCCATACTGCCAGCCCTAGAAAGCAGAGACGTATCAGATGCTTTCTCCCCCAGCGTATAAGGTAATTGAGAAGCTGCACAAGGTCACTTCAGGTGGAACTGGGATGAGAACCCAGGTCTCCACTGTGGAAAGCCCAGACACTAACCGTTCCTTTCTACTGGCTTTTGGGATGAATGCATGAAAGATACAGATTGGTTACTACCCACCACTGCACCATGGAGAGAGCGCTAGAGTCGTGATTGCTAATATTCTAATCTGTCTGGTATTTGTGGACTTGCTGTCACAATATGTGTCAAGTCCCACTGGGATAACCAGACAGCAAGTGTGAAAAATCAGGACAGGTGGGGGACATTAATAGGAGTCTATATAAGAAAAAGACCCCAAAATTTGGCTGCTGGGGAAGCTTGAGACAGTAGCTGGAATGGAGCAGGGCTGGGGGGAAAGGCTAGAGGAGATGGGGAGCTCCAGGCTGGCAACTCCCCAGGCTGCAGGGCCTAGTCTGAGGCCTAGAAGGGGTACAGGAGTTGCAGGGGGCAGCCCATGGGTAGGCAGAGGCAGCAGCCCAACCCCCCTTGCCTATGATGACTGGCTTATACAGACTGCAGTCGGCCCCAGTGAACGGGGGCTCGATGGTGACTGGCAGTAGCCCATAGGCTGAGGCAAGGTGGGGATAGTGGGTGGGAGTTCTCCAGGGAGGGGAGACCCAGTGAGACTGTGGGAGTACTGCAGGGGTGCAGTACACTGGGGAAGAGGGCACCAGGGTCCAGGGAGGGATATGGGGCCAGGGGCAAGTGGGACATTGGCCTGGAGAGAGCGCTCCAGAGCTGAAAGAGCTGATTCCTTGGACGGCCAGCGGGAGGCGCTGCATGGGTGAGTTGCTACATGCTTACAGACCCCCCCCATGGTTTCAACACTATGAAACTGACAATTTAAAAAATCCTAATATAGTAAGAAGAGGACCCGAAACATAAAGCCTTGTATTAGAAGCCTGGTATGAGGCCTGAAGCCTTAACTAAAGCAGTCAAAACTTTGCTGATGTAAAGCAAAGTTAAGCTGTAAGCAAGGGGCAGGCCCTGTTCACAGAATTTGGGGTGCACAGGACTGATATTGCAGAAATAGATTCCCAAGAGATGCTGGACACAGAGCACTCACACAAGCACATTCCAGCAGAGTGACACCCTGATACCAGCACAATCCCCAAACAGTTACACACTGACCCATCCTAGAGATAAGGTCAGGATGACAGCATGAGGGATAGAGATATTTTAATCAAACCAGCATGTACAAGGCAAAGGCTGGCACCCTACAGCTGTCCAAGCATGGCACCCCGATACACCAGAGGCAATACACAGCTTGTTTGTACTGGTGTATACAGCTGTATCTCAGAAGGAGTGTCTTTGGCCAGCCTAGGGAGCAGTGGAAAATCCCGAGCTACATCCATTGTCATGAGCATACGTGTCTTAGTCTCCTTGTAGAATCTGCCAGGTGGCTTGGCTTTGTCTTGCTGAACATCTAACCACCTACCTGGGAGCTGCCGGGCTACAGGGGGCTCCCTGGGTTACAGTCAGAGGCAGCTGTTATGAGCCAATAGCATAGCTAGGGGGAGATCAGGGGGAGTCGCCGTTCCCCCTGAGGCCAAAATTCCCAAAGTGGCGCCTTTTTCAAGTCACCGCCAAAAAGATGCCAAAAGACACGGCATTCTTTTGGTGGCATTTCGGCAGCCGTACACCCTTCACTGCTTTGGCCGGCAGCAGCGTTTCGGTGGCAGCTCCAGGGGTCCGATTTTTTTTTTTTTTGTGTGCCGCATGGGAGCTGGCCTCAGAAGTGTCGCCTTTTTTTTGGGGTGCTCGCTCCCCTGATGTTCACACCTGGCTATGCCACTGGTATGAGCTAGTGACAAGGCATGAAAACGGCAGCAACTCATTAATCTGGAGCAACCCTTGAGCTGAAGCGTGATTTTTTTGGTAAATCCACTAAGCTTTATGACTTCTTAATCTAAAGGTCACAGCCCAGCCCCTTCCAAAGACCAGCTAAGACCTGGAAAGATTTTAGGTTAAACTTTGTAAAACACCAAACATAGAAGGGAAAGTAACAATCCTACCCACTCCCTACCCCACCCCCTACCTTATTCCAGCCTCCCCAGTCATTTTTTTCCCCCCAGGTCAATACTGAGCCCATAATAACTGTGTGGACTGGGTCTGCTGGGGGAAAGTATGAACCAGGGATCCTAGTTTGGGTTTTGCCTGACTTGGGGAGAGGTATCAGCTCAGAGAGATGGGACAATGGGGGCTGCTTAGCACACAAAGCCAGACATGCTCAAGTCCACAATGAGCAGCAATCTGCTCCTCTGCACAGGTTCTTTGCTGCTGGAGCTCCCTGCAAATGTTTCCTACCAACACATTTGCCACCATACGTGTAGATTCTGACCCTGGTTGCACCATCGCTCCTTTGACCTCAGCAGTTAGCCAGTGTTTGGGGCCTTGCTAGGTTCTTCTGGTGAGAGGAGAAATTGATTATAGGAGTCAGATATTTCTTTCGTGCAATCTTTATTATTTACAAAGACCATCCACACATGTCGGGCTAGATTGTTGGGCTCACTGGGTAGTGATCAATGGCTCCATGTCTAGTTGGCAGCTGATATCAAGCAGAGTGCCCCAAAGGTCAGTTCTGGGGCCGGTTTTGTTCAATATCTTTATCAATGATCTGGAGGATGGCATGGATTGCACCCTCAGCAAGTTTGCAGATGACACTAAACTGGGAAGAACGGTAGATGTGCTGGAGGGTAGGGATAGGATACAGAGGGACCTAGACAAATTAGAGGCTGGGGCCAAAAGAAATCTGATGAGGTTCAACAAGGACAAGTGGAGAGTCCTGCACTTAGGATGGAAGAATCCCATGCACTGCTACAGAGTAGGGACGAGTGGCTAGGCAGCAGTTCTGCAGAAAAGGATCTAGGGGTCACAGTGGACAAGAAGCTGGACATGAGTCACCAGTGTGCCCTCGTTGCCAAGAAGGCTAACAGCATTTTAAGCTCATAGACTTTAAGGTCAGAAGGGACCATTATGATCATCTAGTCTGACCTCCTGCACAATGCAGGCCACAGAATTTTACCCACCCATTCCTGCAATATACCTCTCACCTATATCTGAGCTATTGAAGTCCTCAAATCTTGGTTTAAGGACTTCAAAGCACAGAGAATCCTCCAGCAAGTGACCCATACCCTCTGCTGCAGAGGAAGGCGAAAAACCTCCAGGGCCTCTGCCAATTTGCCCTGGAGGAAAATTCCTTTCCAACCCCAAATATGGCAATCAGCTGAACCCTGAGCATGTGGGCAAGACTAACCAGCCAGACACCCAGGAAAGAACTTTCTGTAGTATCTTAGATCCCATCCCCTCCAATTTTCCATCGTATATCACCATGCCCTTCTATTACCATAGTCAAAGATCAATTGCCAAAATTATGTTTCTCCATCACACTATCTCCTCCATAAACTTATCTAGCTTCGTCTTGAAGCCAGACAGGTCTTTTGCCTCCACTGCTTCCCTTGGAAGGCTATTCCAGAATTTCACTCCTCTCATGGCTGTATAAGCAGGAGGGGTTGCCAGCAGATGGAGGGATGTGATCGTTCCCCTCTGTTTGGCATTGGTGAGGCCTCATCTGGAGTACTGTGTCCAGTTTTGGGCCCCACACTACAAGAAGGATGTGGAAAAACTGGAAAGAGTCCAGAGGAGGGCAAGAAAAATGATTAGGGGTCTGGAGCACATGACTTATGAGGCGATTCTGAGGAAACTAGGATTATTTAGTCTGTAGAAAAGAAGAATGAGGGGGGATTTAATAGCGGCTTTCAACTACCTGAAAGGGGGTTCCAAAGAGGATGGATCTAGATTGTTCTCAGTGGCGGCAGATGACAGAACAAGGAGTAATGGTCTCAAGCTGAGTGGGGGATGTTTAGGTTGAATATTAGGAAAAACTTTTTCACTCGGAGGGTGGTGAAGCACTGGAATGGGTTCCCCAGGGAGGTGGTGGAATCTCCATCCTTAGAGGTTTTTAAGGTGAGTCTTGAGAAAGCCCTGGCTGGGATGATTTCGTTGGGGATTGGTCCTGCTTTGAGCAGGGGCTTGGACTAGATGACCTCCAGCATGATAGAAAGTCCACAGGGAGAGGTCATAGAGATGAGGGTGTGTGAGGCTAGAGAGGCTGATCTCAGGGCTCCCAGTGAACTATTCCCCCGCCCCTACCCTGCGTGTCTCAGGGACACAGTCGGAGCCGGGCTCCCCCCCACACCCGGAGCCAGGGTCGGATTCTCTCCCCAGGGACGGAGCCCGGCGGGAAAGTGAAGATCGGGGCCTCGTCACCAGCATCGATAAATGTCACCTGCCCCCGGTCACAGTCCAGACAAACCCGGATCCTGCTGGGGACCCGGCTCAGGGGCAGGGGGGTCGCAGGGGAGGTGAGAGCCTGGAACTGACCCCCCCCCACCGCACAGCCCAGATCCCCCCCTCAGGGCTCAGGCTGATCCCTCCCTTCCTCCTCACAGACTCTCTGGCCACCCCCACAGCCCAGTATCTCCCACCCCCCACCTCCACCTCCACCTCCCAGCAATGTCTCCCCGAGGTGAATCCCTCACAGCCCAGCACACAGAGCCAATAGTCAAATATCTCAGGATTGTTGGGCAGTTGCTGCCGCCTGTCTCTCCATCTCACAGTTTTCCGATCCTCAGACAGGACGAGTTGGGGATGAGCCGTGTGTGGATCCAGAGTCACATTCACTGGGGAGAGAGAATCAGCGTTAGGGGCAGAGCTTGGCCCTGCGGGAGGCTGGGACCATTTCTCACACTCCACAGCAGCTCCATTCTGGGTGGGACAGGCCTGGATCCCAGGGAGCTGCCTCTGTCCTGAGCACCTGAGACTGAGCAGGGATGTCACTGCAGTTCCTCAGTGTATTTCTCATTTGCTTCCAGAAGCTTCAGCTCCCTGCTCCCTCTGCATGGGCTGCTCCATTGCCAGAGACACAGCAGAGACCCAGCCAGGAAGGTGTCAGAAGCTTTTATTGAGGGGGGAACAGAGGAGGCAGGTACCAGCTCTATACCCCAGAGGGAAGTTCTGTCCCCTAAATGCAGCCTCCAGTCCCAGGCCAGGGAAGAGAAAGGAAAGTGCAGCACTGAGGAAGGGCTGCTCAAAACCAGAAAGGAGGAGGTGGCATTGGGTGAGGTAGCCCCATCCCAGCCTAGAGAGATGGGAGGAGCTGCCAGCATCAGAAGGAGAGTGTCTCCCCAGTTCACAAAGCAGTGAGCAGCTCCAATGGGAGAGCCCAGCCCTGCCCAGAGGAAAGGCAGGATGTTGGAGAAGAGCGATGGGGAGACCCCCTGCACTAGGGTAAATCAGGGGGATGTGTTAGGCCTCAGGGCAGAGAGCTCTCTTTGGATGCTGCTCAGGGTGAGTGTTTCTGTTCATCAGCCTGGGCATGAACTCAGCACTACGGTTGGTGTCAGGATTTTGTGTGCGATGTCGGCCTGGGATCTCCCCAGGAGTTCTGGAACTTTGGTAGAAGTTGTGGAGCGATGGAGGCGGGGAGATGAGGTCCTACTGCTGATGGCTCCACCCATACATGGCCCTGTCTCCGCCAGCTGACCCTGCTGAGGACAGTCCCTGACCCTCCACCTGCCCTGGACGGGTATCTGGGGGGCCTGAGAACAGTCCCCACCCCAGGTCCCTGCTCCCCGGAGTATGCCACCCCAGAGCAGGTGGAGTGTGCAGAGGTCCCCAGTACAGCCCAGGCTCCCTGGATGGGAGCCCAGTTCTGGCTTCTGGCCTGGCCAGGGGGTAGGGACTCGGGGGGAGAGGAGCAGGGGTGAGGGGCCACAGAGAGGGGCCAGTGCTGGGAAGAGGCTGCAATCTCACCCTGTCTGTGCGCTCATAGTGGTTGTCCCCTTTTTGTCTCCAGTGCAGATGGCAGAGTGTCTGGAGGGGGAAAGGAGAAGAGAGGTGAGATTTCAGGCTCATATTTACAACAGGATCCCCACTCTGAACTCTAGAACAGTGTTTTCATCATGACACAGAAACTTTCCTCTCTCATTCAGGCCTCTCCCAGCAATGGAACCAACATCCCTGCAGCCTCACAACCATCCCAGGACAGACAATCTGTCCGTGAGATTGACTTTTTCCTCCTCATCCCCTCCCACCCTTTAGACTCCAGTTGGTTTGTTTCATTCACTTGCTGCCTTTTGTCGTAATCTAGACCCAGAGCCTGCAAAGACTTTGGCACAAAAGTTATTTTATCCACTTGGGTCCCTTTGACACTAATGGGATGTTGAGAGTTCATGAAATCCTGGCACAACAGGCTCCTGTTCTGGAGGGATCCCTCGCCATGGAGGAGGGGCTTTCTCCTTCCCTACAGCCCATATGCCCAGACGAGCTGCTGTACAGGACCAGAGCCCAGTGATGGGCTTGGTCTAGCTTTTACAAGTAGCCTTTAATTTACAGTCGTGTCCTTTAGGCACCCGGGGCCTGGTTCTCAGAGGGGTTGGGTATCTCCAGCTCCATTGACTCCACCTGCAGCTGTGGAGGCTCCATAGCTCTGGAGCACCTGCCTTGCAGCTCTCTAGTTGGGAGAGAGAAACTCAGGTGCCTCAAATTAGGCTGTTTTGCTATCTTGGGGCTGTATCTTGTGCCCTTTGGTAAGTCATGAATGGCTGGGCTCAGGCTCTTGCTCCATTTGCTCTGTTTGTTGGCTTTTCACTATTTATTATGTTACGTATTGAAAATGGGTGCAAGGGTCATTTCTTGTACATAAGTTTGGACAAACCAAGATTGTGCCTTTATAGTGCCCGACTTGGCTTTGGCCTGGTTAACAGTTTGCTTGACATAAGGGAAATGTTGCCTTATGTGACCTTGTTATTAAGTGATGGGTTCATAAGTTGCTGTGTAGGACAAAGAGATGCTTTCACCACACAATGTGCTTAAAGACAACAGACACTCAAAACGTACTGGCCAGGAGTAGTTACCAAAATCCAAAAAATTCCACATGGAGAAAAAGTTCAAAGTGACCCGTGCCCATCAGTGTGTAACAAATGAATCAGAAATGAGAATAACTTGAAAATAGCTTGGAGAGCAAAAGTTCTGCCAATTAGAAAGTTCATGCATGTGTAGTGTATGAATTATACAAGATATTTGCTATGCATAACATACAAAAGTGATTGGAAAAGAATTTATAAATATATAATCTGGATGTGTATAACACATCAGACATTGTAATGGATAGTTGGAGCATCATAAGAGAAATGTATCATGACCTGCCTATGCCCGTGGAGAAGGTAGCTGGGCAGTATTTCTTTCTGTATATCTGTCATTTCCTACTTTCATAGCAACTGTGATAGCAAGGCATGCCTTTGGAATGAATAAGGGGTTGAATTAATCAATCTGAGTGACTTGGACCCCAAGTCCATGGCATTCTCATCCAACAGTTAAATAGAAGCATAATCTAGTTAGGAACGAATAGACCAGCGCCATTCTCTTCCCACAGTCTCAGACGCTGATCGCAATTTCCCCTCCTAGATCCCATCTAGGTACCTTTGAACTTCCTCAGGGCCTCCAAGAGCGCAATAGTTTTCTGGGAGAAATCGCTGACTCGCTCTTCTAGTTCAGGAGAAATCTCCTCTGGCTGCTGGAACTTCCCCTTCTCACACCTGCACAGAAACAATTTTACTGATTATATTTCATTTAGTGACTCATTATAAGTTGCTGCTACGGAGTCACTGCTCTAATGGGCCTGAAGTTAGAATTCCTCGACTTCTCCCAGCCTGAGAGCAGGTGCGACACAGCCCAAGGCTGTAAACCTTCCCCCCAAAAGTCCCATGAATGTTCTTCAACTCTGGCCTGGAGAGATCAACTCCGGGGATAAAAGGGGAATTGAGTCTCCATGGCCAATTCACTCCTTGGCCTCCATGCTCTGAGGGACGGGAGGCTCCCAGGTGAAGTGCTGTAGAAATCTGTCCCCTAGGAACTAGACTGAGACACCAACTGCCCCCTCCCCAGCTCATTCCACACAGGTCTACTAACAACCCTCAGGTGGAGAAGATTCTTGATCACTGCTGCCCTGGGCTGAATGGGAACCAGGGCCCCACCAGTGACAGGCCCATGTTCAATCCCCACAATCCTGAGGCAGCCAGTCCCCCAGGGATGTGACATCTCTAGGAAATACTTGAGGTCCGTCCTTCCCACTGAATGGAGAATTCCAGAGTCTTCTGTACAAGGGTGACAACCTCAGGATGAAGCTGATCAGAGAGATTTGTTTCCGGAATGTGACCTTCCCCACACATTTGGCTGCAGAGCTCTGGGGAGATGTGGTGCTAACATCACCACCAAGCTCCTTCCCAGTGTTGTGAAGTGTGAGGAGGAATGAGAGAGAGTCACGTACCTGTTCAAGGTGCTTCTGACATCCTAGAAGAGAGAGAGAGAGGTGGCGGGGGGGGAAAGAATTACAGTCTCTTATGATGCACACAGGGGATTCCAGGGAAGAGATTTTGAAAATACGGGGAAGAGAGGCCCTGCCCTGGCCCAAGGGACCTGGATTCCCGGAGCTAACGGGGCTTTTCCATCTCCCATATCTCTGTGTCTTCACTCTGTAATGACCAATAGTCACTCACATGTCAGCAATGCATACGCCGAGTTAAACTGAGATCGCTGATTGCTGGACCCCAGTGCTTATAATTCAGGAGCCCTCCCTTCCCTGTATCTGGTATTAACCCCAGAGGTGCACAACCCCAGGCCCCTCCCCATTTCACCTCATCCTCTATGCCACACCGTTGTCCTGCCTCTTCCTGCCCCCACTCCACCCCAACCCACCTCTTTCTGCCAAACACCCCCACGTGCGCACCCGTCCCTGCTCCTCCCCCTCCCTCTCAGTGCCTGCTGCATGCCGTGGAACAGCTGATCGAGGCAGGTGGGAAATGCTGGGAGGGAGGGAGACGAGTTGATCAGCAGGCTGCCAGTGGGCAGGAGGCACTGGCTGGGGTGGGGAATGGACAATGGCTTCCGATGGGTGCTAAGCATCTGCTAATTTTTTTCCCTGGGTGCTCTAGCCCTGAAGTACCAATGGAGTCAGCGCCTCTGTTTCTCCCTGTCTCACCTGCATGAATTCACTCGCTGGCTTCTGACACTTCCCCTCCACTTCACTGATTAGCTCACTGAGACGGGAAATCTGCTCGGAGAGTTTATTGGCACTTTCCTTCTGGATCCTCACAATCTCCTCGTCCAGCTTCTCCAGCTGGGTCAGCAGGAGTCGCTCTTGTTCCTCCAGGAACTGCCGCAGTTGCTGAAATTCAGACACAATCTTCTGCCTCTCGGTTTGTGTTTGTTCCTGTATGAAAATAGGGCCAGGGCTGGTGAGGGACATGGATGGAGCCGGGGTCCTTTCATGGAGAGCTGAGTGTGCAGGAGGGAGAACTTCACTGAAAATCCTAAGACTTCTGACATTTAACTTTACCCTAGGGAGAGGATTCTCTCACAGCTTCCCCTTCAGCCCCTCTATGTCTGAAAGGGAGGTTTCCATGTCTGTCATGGTCAGCATATTCTGTTATTCACGGCCTCTGGGAATTCAGACCCAGAGCAACAGGATGCAGGACTCAGCATTACACTGATAGAGACACCGGGGGAGAAGAAAGAAAAACACGTTCTTGCACGAAATGACCAGACACAGCAGACAGCACTTCCTGGCTGACATTCAGTTCACTTGGAGGGATTTCTGGGAAAGCCACAAGGGCTAGACATTAACTCATCAGCTGAAATGGGAGCTGAGGGCTTCTTTACACATGAATCTAACCCAGCAATCCATGATCATGGAGAAACACACACAAGTCCCCATTCATCAGGGCCACACAGGACTCTGCCTGCAAACAGACCTCCCACTGCCAGTCCTGCCTAGTTCATAATAACAGGTACCTACCAGATACTTCTGGCTTTTCCCCTCTCCCATCACTTTCAATTCCAGCAGCTTTTCTCTTTCTTTCCTCAGAGTCTTCAAATGGGCCTGAAATTTTTCCTGAAGAAAGAGAAAGGATTCAGGAAGTCCTTACCCACGTACACAACAGGTCAAACTGGCACCTGTCAGCTCCAGCCTGGGGTTAGTTTTGCTACAATCCCAGTGGTACTTGCCAAGGACCTGAGCAGTCTGGAGCCCTTTTGTGTGCAGACTGAAGGTGCTCGTGGTCCCACACAGTGCTCAGCCCAGCGATCTCCTCTAGTGCAGGCCGACAGCATCTGAGTTTAACCCATCATGGAGCAACACGGGAGTTCAGAATCCCAGTGAGAAACCTCCTCTCCTTGCTGGGCTGGGGGCTTTTATCAAGGCGTCTTTTCCTCCTACTGTCCGCACGTCATCATCATTGCTCAGTGCTGCTGATGGGGACAGCGTAGCCTAGTGGTTAGGGCACTGGTCTTGGCCTTGGAAAAGTGGGGGTTTATACCCAGCTCTGACACTGACCTACTGAGTGACCTTGGAGAAGTCACTTCCCCTCTTTGTGCCTCAGTTTCCCCTCCCACCTTTTCTCTCTCTTGTCCAGTTAGACTCTAAATGGCTCAGGACAGGGATTGCCCCTCACTGGGGTTTGTGCAGGGCCTCCTACAATCGTGGTCAGATCTCATCTGGGGCCTGTAGGCGCTGCTGGGATGCGAATAACAATAATAAACACTGTGATACAATCAGTAATAACAGTCACCGCTTGTAACTCTCCCTTCTCGGGTGGTCTGAAGGCAGCACTCTCCCATAGACTGGCCTGCAGCTCTTGTGAATCAAAACTCACTGGTTATTTAATAACTTCCAGTCTGCAGACAGTTCCCTTATTTCTCTGGTGAGAGCTGGGTTAGAAAAGGATTCAGCTGCTTAGAGAAAACTTTCCCACATGAGACAATTTTAAAATCTTCATCACTTGCCAGGCGGGAATATCATTAATTTGTACAGCATCTTTCATGCAATGAAAGCTACACACAGCTGAATAACACAGTTACACCTGTCTCGGTAAGGGATTTTGAAAATATGGGGAAGAGAGGCCCTGCCCTGGCCCAAGGGCCCTGGATTCCCTGAGCTAACGGGGCTTTTCCATCTCCTGTATCTCTGTGTCTGTCACGCTGTAATGACCAATAGTCACTCACACGTCAGCAATGCACACGTCGAGTTACACTGAGATCGTGATGCCAAATACCTGTAATTCAAATCCAAAGTTATTACCCATTGGACTGGAAAGCAACCCAATACCTTGTACTCCTGGGCAGCTTCCTGTATGGGAACCACCCTGTGAGCGCGGTGAGCCTGGGACTCTCTGCACATCACACAGATGAGGGATTGATCCTCTTCACAGAACAGTTTCAGAGCCTCCAGGTGTTCCCCACACACCTCGCCCCTTCCTGCTCCCTTTGCTGCCTGTAAACTCAGCCGTTTGACCAGTTCTACCATGTTTTCCAGCTGCCTGTTGGGCCTGAGGTTTCTCTGTTGCACAGTTTCTCTGCACTGAGGGCAGGAGGTGGCTGTATTGGATCCCTCCCGGCACTGGCTGATGCAGGCTTGGCAGAAATTGTGCCCACACTCCAGAGTGACGGGTTCTGTGAAATACTCCAGACAGACGGGACATGTCGCCTCCTCCTGGAGACTTTCCACGGGGCTCTCTGCAGCCATGGCTCCCTCTGGGCAGTGGAACAGGGTTAGTTTCAATTTCCTGAGTTCACACTATGCCCGGCCTGCAGCAGCGAGGGGGTGTTTCCTTCACTGGAACTGACTCACTCTTTGCTGAATTGGAAGGGGCCCACCAGTAATATTACAGCCCTGGAGGCTTTGGTGAAAATGTACAAGTAGGGCTCCGATCCTGCAATCAGCCCCCTATGCTGATGGGGAGGGTCAAGGGCTTCACACGGATGTCAGCATCCCCCCATGAGGATGAGCAGGGTCTGTGTGTCTAAGGACCGACAGTCAGACTTGGTGGAATTCTTCTTTTTATACTATATAATTTTGACAGATGTTTATTTTAAGCAATTTTATTATTTATATCTAGTGATTTAAATTTTCACATTTGCACAAAAATCTGGGTCTCAGCTTTTTATTCCAATTGTTCTTCATTTAAATTTTCACAGCGGTGGGAAATGACGGGGGGTGGATCAGACAATATTTGGGTCAGACCAGAACTATTTAATGACAGTGATGTTCAAAAAGTTAAAGCTTTATAACCATTAAAATTGTCTATGAGCTGGTGAATCTCCCCCCTCCCTCAGCGGTTCTCCCAGGGCAACGATCCAGTGCCTCCCACACCTGTACATTCCCAGGTCAAATCCGCCCCACTCCCTGCTGCGTCACAAGGGGATCCCCAGACAGCGGGAATGCGGAACCCTCTGTCCCACCAACCTGTGCCGCCCCTCACAATGTGATGCTGATGACACGGTACACACCTCTGGCAGGCGCTGCACTTACGCTGCCATCCACAGACAGGGACCCACACAACTGAGTTACATGAATGCTTTTGCTAGCCGCTCATGAACCAACAATAGAGAGGCTCCAGCTGATTCCCCCCAGCTCCTGAGCCTTGCACCCCAGAACAGTACCCTCTTGTCCAGAAGCCTGGCTGGTGTCAGTTCATTTCACCCAGTCGGCCCTTCCCTCCATGTGGGGAGGACACACACTGGCCTTTGTAAACTGACCCGAGACTTCCCAAGGACTTCAACCGAAACACACCGTCCTAGGAAAAATCTAAAACAGATTTACTAGCTACAGAAAGCTCATTTTGAGGGGATTATAAGGAGCAAGTGCAGGGATCAAAGTTGGTTTCTCAAGAAATAGAAAAAAATGTGCAGTCTGAGTTCTACAAATTAAACAGGATTTCAGTCAAGCAACATCTCACCCTGACAGATGGTACAAGCAGGCTACAGATCCTCGCTACACAGGCTGGAATTACCTTCCAGCCCGGGGCGGCCTTCCCCCATTCGAAGTCTTTGCTCTTCAAACGTTCCTCCGGGTGCCGAGGAGTGGAAGAAAAGCTAAATGTTAGGATCCTTCAGCCTCTTAAAGGGATAAATAACATCAGAGTGATGGGATCAGGGTGGTTGGATCTGGGGTCTCCCCCTGCTCAGGTGGGTGTCCCAACCATTGGACAACAGAGACATTCTCTTTCTCTCTCTGGCCCAGTGACTGTTCCACGGTAGATAAACCCTTAAATTGCCATTGGCCAGAAAGTGAGACTGACTCTAGGGTCCTGTGGTCAGGGAGCCCACCTGAGGGGTGGGAGATCCTGGGGCCAGTGCCCCCAGCACCAGCCTCTCCATTATTTACGCACAATGAGCCAACTGCAATAGGGGAGACTGAGGAATCCCACCCTCAGACTGTACCATAGGGCAGTGGTTGCGGCACCCACCTAGAAAATGAGTAACCTCCATTCAAATCCCTTTTTCCTCCTGTAGCAAAGGTGGGGGGCATTGAACCTGGGTCCCCCACATCCCGGGCAAGTGTGCTAGCACTGGCTTAAAGTTATGAAGTGGCCAGCAGCACCAAAACAACCCCCACTTCTCCCCCCCACCCACAGGCTGTGTGCAAACGTTCCTAACTCATCCCCAGGAGAAACGAGATGGGTGGTGGTGGTTGTGGATTGCTAAGCAGAGGTAGGTGCCCTGCAGGAACCCAGCCGTAGGCATTTATCCTCAAGAAGGGGATGGGGCCTAGGACACACCCCTGTGGTTAGCATCTCCCCTGGGCTAGTTTAGATGGCTCCCCGCCTAGTGTCCTGGCTCTTGTGGATGGCATTGTAAGGCACCTGCCTGTCTCCATTCATCGTGCCAGGAGCCTAGGCACCTAAGTCAGGCTGTGTGGGTCGCAGTGTTCTTCTTGTGATGTTCTAGGCACCTAAAAACGACGTGGTGACACTCAGTGTTACAACGCCTAAGTCCCTTCATGGATCCCCAGTCACTTACATTAGGAGCTCACAGAAAACAAAGTCACAGTCCTGGCTGAGGGTGGGGTGTCTCCTTTTAGATCCCATCTTTTGCTCCTGTTCACTCTAGGAGAAGGGGTGGGGATTTTTTCAAAGCGATAGCAAATACAAGGCAGTGATCTCATCATACAGTCCCAGTGGAGAGGAGACAAGTGATGCTTCCATTGTAGTGTAGCTAATCAAAGTGACTGATAACCCTCCCAAACACCCCCCAGCCCACAGAATTCTTCTTGAACAGTGACCCTGAGGTGAAACAACCATTTGCCTTGTCTACACATGGACTGTACAATGAGAGAAACATGCACCCTAGTGTAGACAAACCTCTGGTGCCTGTCTCTTGGAGGAGGTCCCATCCCATGAAAACCCGCCACAGACACTACAGCAATTGGTGATGGGCAGAAGAAATGTGACCAGCATAGTTCATCTCTCTTTAGCCACCATTGAATAAATTCAACCCCTCTGGAAACAAAGAGGAGAGTCAGGACCACGTTTTCAGCTCCCTCTCCACAGAGCCCAGCTGAGGAATTCCTGATAGACATGGCCATAGATAGCACAAGGGACAGAGCACAAGTTGGACAGTGACATATCACAGTGAAACCCCAGCTCCAACTAGAGGGACATGCCGGTGTATTCCCTGCTGGTGCTGGGGGGACGAACCAACTGGGGAAACAAATCCCACGACTCCGCCCCTAACAACTGCAACTGGAAAATTCAAAAGGAACAAACCAGAAAAGTCTTTCATGCTTTATTTACTGTGACTATCCGGCAGAGTGCAAGGGAGCTGAGAAGCAGCTTCAATACCCACAACAATGGAAAACAGATCCACAGGTTTTGGGAACAGTTTTCTTAATGCCATTTCAGTGTTAATCAAGTCAAAGAATTAACATATGAAATTAATGAGCGACAGTCGCACCTTTAATGATGTTTATAAATCTCTGTGCTGCATGGAGGGAGGGGGGAGGAGGTTCCAAGGGACATAGAGTTAAGAGGCCATAGGACTGGGTAGACAGGATGATGCCAAGATCATAGAGACTGGGGTGCGTGATACTAGACAGGCTGATTTCAGGGTCCCCAGTGGGATACCCGCCCCGTGTCTCAGGGACACAGTTTGAGTTGGCTTTCCATCCCCAGCCAGAGCCAGGGTCGGATTCTCTCCCCAGGGACAGAGCCCGGCGGGAAAGTGAAGATCGGGGCTTCATTGCCAGCATTTATAAATGTCACCTGCCCCCGTTCACAATCCAGACAAACCCGGATCCTGCTGAGGGCCTGGCTCAGGAGCAGGGGGGTCGCAGGTGAGGTGAGAGCCTGGTACTGGCCCTGCCTCTGATCCACAGCCCAGATCCCTCCCTCAGGGCTAAGGCTGATCTGTCCCTTCCTCCCCACAGACTCTCTGGCCACCCCCACAGCCCAAAGTAGCCCAGTCCCCACCTCCACCTCCCAGTAATGTCTTCCCGAGGTGAACCCCTCACGGCCCAGCACACAGCGCTCAATGTCAAATCTCTGAGGGGTGTTGCTGTTGGGCAGATCCTGCTGTGTTTCTGCCCATCTCACACTTTTCCGATCCTCAGACAGGACGAGGTTGGGATGAGCCGTGTTTGGATCCAGCATCACATTCGCTGGGGGAGAGAGAATCAGAGCGTTAGGAGCAAAACTCTGCCTTGAGAGAGGGTTTCATCATATCAGTGACAGAATCTCTCCCAGCTGGTCAGTGAACCTGGAAGTCTCCTTTCTCCAGGGTTTACCTGGCTTTGAATGGGGAGCAGTCTGAGATCTCAGCATTCACTCCTGAATTTCACTCCCCAGTCAGAGACAGGTCAGTGACAGAGCATAACGATTTACTGACCCAGTCCTGAGATTCCAAATCTTTCCCCTCATGCACCCATCTATCCCCAGAGTGGGGATTAGAGACCCTGGAATCAGAGGGAAACCCTAGCAGATTTCCCCTTACACTAGTCACATGGTCACAACCATCTTTTCTCTGATGTACCCTCACTCCCTTGTATTTAGTCTTGGATGTCTCTGGTTGATGGCACCCTGACGCCTGCTCCATCCTGCCACATATCTGAGATCTGTCGATAATGACAAGATTCAATAGTTTCCCTAATTAAAATTCTGTAGCTTGTCATCAGGGCCAGACAAAGAGAATTATTGCTCTAGATTTCATTTCTAACATAGAGATTTTGATTTAGGAGCAATGGGCTTCTACGAGAGAAGAGTTAGTGATGGAGAGAGAAGAAAGAGGGTCTGATATAAAGGAATGCATGGAGACCGTGGATAAGATGGCTAAAAACAGCAGAAAGTTGGGATCTGATGGAGAGAGCGGAAAGGGGAGATCACTGTGGATGGAGAGAAGAGAAAAAAAGCACAAGCTGAACACTGATCATATGGACTCCTTGGTTTGAACTCGTGTGTCTGGTCAGTGCTCTTGTTCCTCTACCTGACACTACGGCGGGGATCCTAAGAAACAAATAACGGCTCAGTCACGCGGAGCAGGAATCGTTTCCAGAGTTATGGGAGTGATGTGTAAGGAGGACATGCAAGGACGGCCCATTCCTCTCCCTCCTTTGAACCTCAGCACCCTCCCTTCTTCCACCTGGGAAATCTTATAGTTTTCTCCTTGTTTATTTGCACAGCGAAAAGGAGCAGGATTCCCCATTGATTAAATATGATTGTTAATTACCTGCATCACCCAGGGATCTCCTCCACTCTGGAAGCAAACACATAGATGGGGATTAGAATTAAGCCAGACAAATGCAGTATTAATAGAATTCGTTATCATAGAAAAGGCTGCACCCATCAGAGAAACAAATCAAAGAAAAAACGCCCTTACCTAGCTCTGTTTGAAGTTTACCTAAATAATAAACAGAAAGAAAATGCCTCACTCAAGACACATGCACAGTACTGGCTTTCTACCCATTACCAACATAACAAGTTATGCAATTAGTATTTGGTAATATTGTTTTATTATTTTCAAGTTAACATTGTCACAGTCATTCAAAAAGGTTTCATAACATAACATTGGTTCTACCAGAAGAAAAATGGAACTTACTGATAGTGTTGAGATGTATCCCTAAAAAAAGAAAAGATAAATACAACTATTTAGAGCCTTTTCAGGGACTTCAGATTTAAAAGGATCTTTTCATTAGGAGTCCTCAAGTAATAATGTTTCCCCTCGACCAAACCATTGCAGCTCTCCAGGAACTTGCAGGTTGGGTTACCAGTGAAAGAGAAATCAGCGACACAGACTCTGGGTACCTTCTCAGTGTAATTCAATTATTTACACACAGACCTGTCCTAGAACACAGATGATCACAAACAGCACACAGGCAATCAAAACCCCCATAAGGCAGGGATTTTCATAGGAGTCTAGGGGAGTTAAGAGTCAAAGCATACTGAATTCCAATGGGAGTTGGGAAAGTAACTCCCTCAGGCCCCACTGTAAATCTAGTTTATCTAGTGCAAACGTAGTTAAACTAGAGCAAACTTAGTTTTAGGCATATCTGAAGATGGCTTAACAAAATCAATTTAAATTCACACCGTAATCTGGTGTAACTTTCTCACATAGAAAAGTCTAAGCTGTCTTTTCTAAGGAGAAAATCTCATCTTGATTACACTGTATTTTCCCTTTTAATCTTTACCTTTTAATCTGTACAGAAAAATAGTAAGGCTGATGAACACCAACAAAATCACCAAAGTCACAATCCAACCCACCAGCCAGGGAGATACTCTTGGGAAAAAAGAATCTGAAACACAAAGTCCACATTAGTTTTTAAACAATAACAACAAACAGTACACTTTTATTGTAGGAAAATGTGTCACATCAGGACTTGTCTGAAATACGTGTGGAAAAATTGCTCCATGCAATAAAAAAAAACTGCCAGAAACGAATTTTAAAAAGAGGTTCTGCTCACATTCTTTTGGTAGCACCAAATGATGTATTAAATACTATCAAAAGTACTACCACCCTCCACCTCATCCCCCCCTTTCTCTCTCTAGGTGGATCTAGTCACATCACTTGTTATTAAAGTTGCTCGATACTTCTCATTATAGGGCCTTCTTTTCCTTTGCTCATTACTTTGCCAAACTTTACCATGTGCGGAGAAAATTTCCATGCTGAATGTCTGCCTCAGGCTGAACTTGTCTTTGAAAAGTTTCAGCCAAAATGGTTCCACAATATCTGAGAATGGGGCTAGGAAATAACACATTGTTCTGATACTTTAAAAAGAATATCGGTGTGTGTGCAGACATGGCTGTGCATGAGAATAATTATAAATTACTCGTGGGTTTGTTTATATTTTAATTCTGCTTGTCCTTACACATATCCTTCATTTTGTTGGAAAACTGGGGCTTCTGACCCCATCACCCAACCCAGGAGCCAATTCAGGGAAAAGTGTTTCCTTCTTTTTATGAAATTAATACTCCAGTTAAAACTTGTAATGAATTTCTCTTCCTACATTTCCCAACAGAAACCTTATACATAAGTAAAATTTTAACTTTCGTAACACCAAGGAATTTCATAGTAAAAGAAAAACTGGTCTTTAAGAGTAGAAATCAATAATTAAGGGAGAGCAGATAAATATCCAAATACTCTTCACTTCAGCACAAGAATTCCTGGCATAGGATCTGATCCAAATCCTACTGATGTCTTTAAGGGGCTTTGGATCAGGCCCACAGGGTTTTGTTGTTATGGCAACCCCTTTTCCCTGTGAAGTTTGCTAAAGGGTGAGAAAGCAAACTTCATATTAAAACGTAGATCTTGTAGTGAGTGACACACTCAAATGACTGTTCCCGGGGCTCCAGACTTTCACGGCCCTGCCTTGCTTCTGATCTGCCAGGAGCAGAGACTCAGCAAATGTCCTCTGTGTTGAAAAGATCACAGCACATCACATCACCCTCTCCATATTCACTGGGGCTAGAAGCCAAGTCCTTGATCCACCAGTCCACTAGGAGGCAGAAATTCCAACCAATCAGTAGGGCCCTCAATGTACCTTACCACTGCCCTGAGGTGACTCTATGAGAATGAAACTCTAATGTGATTTTAAATATCCACTTAATGTAATATGGGACTACAAATACTAACCATCATGCTTGAATCACAATAATATACATATATAGTGTTACTACATGGCACTTCGCTGCATTAACATGTTTGGATTTCCTTTAAATTTAACCTTAACCCTGACTCTACTGCGTTTAAAATGCTTGTTTTGGTGATAATTACAATATCCCTGGTGTGCTCTCAACCTAAACTTTATCTTAATATAGCTTTTTGTGAGGGAACATATTAACTTTTGTATTATTTAACTATCTGATTTCTTCCTTTTGGATATGTGTGTGTGTGGTTTTGGGGGTAACTGACCTGATATATAAAATGTTATTGATTCTTTTTCTTGGTTCAGGTGCGGGTTCCTTATAACACAGGACAAATTCCTGTTTGAATTTTCTGTTATAATGATAGAATTTTTTATTTCAAAGAGACCAGGTTCCTCTTCAGATTTGGTTTCAGTCGATGAAGATAAAGGCTGCCCTTTCAGATTTCTCCACAGCACCTCGGGCTTTGGGTACCATCCAGCCGACTGACACCGCACTTGGATCCCTCCATCCTGGTGACCCTCAACAGAGATGCGAGGTGCAGAGCCTGAAGCTAAAATGAATCTGTGTTAAATGAGATAAATATACAGCCCGGCATATAAAAGTTTATATTTTTTATAAAATGTGCACAAACCTCTTAAGACACAAAAATCCAATCCCGTTCTTAACAAAGGTAAAAAAAGAAATAAAAAATACATCTGGGAACTCAGGCTATTGCTAGATTTTAAGAGAGCAACTACAAGGATTAAGCACCAAGAATAGCTTTCTTGAGGTCCATCTTAAAGGTTACAAGCAAAACATAAGCACCTGGGGTTAGCACAGTGGACTCCACAAGCCATAAAGAAATAAAAGGGATAAACCTAATCGCGTCTTCCTAGACATTTCCTGATCTTCTTACATATGAGGAGTTTCAAATGAGTAGTTTCTAGGTATGATACTGGTAGTTTTTCATACCTGGCCCAAGCTTCTTACAACATAGCTGTTGCCCTGTCCACCTCTCCCCGCGAGAACAGAGAGACAAAAGGGGAGTCTTTTCTCCATTTTAAAAAGTTGTAGCCTTCCCATTGGCTCTTTTGGCCAGGTGTCCACTCACTTCCCTTTACCTATGCATAGCAGTGAGGCTTTTTAACCCTTTACATGTAGGGCAATTAGAGAACAGCTACTAAGAGGAATTTTATAGATACTGGCTGGCTGGGTGTCCATAAAAGGAAGCTGCCCCCACCCCCTTCATTTATCACACTAATACAAACATATAATATAACTAAAAGTTATAAATAAGCTTGATTAATAAAGGGAGGTTGAAGCTGAATTGTCCATTGTTGGAGGAGACTGATGAGACCATCCCAATGAGCTTCCTGCCTGTGAGTAATTGATTGCTACTTGCTGAGTGTTTTGCCTTAAAGATTTCTTGGACCCAGCTGCTGAGTAAGTGAATCTCAAGCCAACAACATGAACTGTTTATCTGTTCATGCTAAAACATTTTCAATTAAAGATAAGGACCTAAAAAAAAATCTTGCCTCCCTCTCTGGCCCGATGACTTTTTACTAATAAATATTTAAATAGTCATCGGGCCAGAGAGAGAAAGAGAGTGTTAGCCCAGTGGTTAGGGTACAGCCATGGGAGGTGGGAAAACCCCAGTCCAGACCCCCTCCTCCAATGGTTGTTTTTTATTTGTCCAGATTGGATAAATAATCAAAGATTAATTAGAGCAGGAGGATTGGTCTTGGGGCTCCCAGCTACCAGGTGGATACCCTAACCACTGGACTATAGTGACAAAGAGTCTTGTGGCACTGGACTATAGAGTCTCTCTCTTTCTCTCTCTGTGGCCTAATGACTATTTAATTTAATTACTACTTTGAGGATCTCAGGCGCACCTAAATTTTCGACTGAAGTGGGGAGTTAGGTGCCGAAGTGCTTTTTTGGGTCTGGGTCTAAAAAGAGACAACAGACACATATTACTGACCTGCTACCTTCAATTCCAATACAGCTTCTTCATGAAAGACACCATCTTGAACAAAACAGCGGTACTGTCCTTCATCAGAAAGTCTGATATTGACAATTCCCAAGGCAACATTCCCATCCACAATGCCAGCTTTCAACAGCTCCGTCCTTCCATGATAGTCTGGCATCTGCTGCCCATACTCATCCTTCCCATGCTGATAGAGGTGCACAAACGAAGTGAACTCAGACCGGAACCATCTCACCTCCATGTTCTCAGCACTCATCTTAGGGGACAGGTGACAGGGCAAAATAATGTCCTCACCCATGATGGCAGTGACAGGGTGATCAGGTCCAATCACTGTGAACCGGGCTGTGAAATGCACCAGGGCACAGAAAAGATAAAATAAATATATTAAATATTCTGTGCGTCTATTGCAGTGCTCTGTCATTGACTAGGTTATGTCCTGAATTTATATATGAATTTTACAACAAACAATGCATTTGGATAACCATAATTTGTATATCTGTAATTTATATTACTTTAAATGGAAGCTGAAATATGTTTTGCCATTATCCTTACAAGGGCTCCAGACAGATTTAACTTGCATAGCATTAGCAAACATTTCAAATCATTGCTTTCTGTTGGAAATTGTTTTAATGTTCTTTGAATGTTATACAAATATTTAAACTAATTTACAGAACACTCTTAGGGTACCATTTAGGAAAGAAGTTTTCTTGATGAAGGGAGCTAAAACACAGGTTTAATTTTAAGGAGATGCTTAAATGCTTTACTGAGTTAGCGCCTTAGGTTGCCAGATAAAGTACTGAATATGTTAGGAACTGACAAATGTAAGGTTGCTTGTGCTGCTCTATTTATTTCTCTCCACTTGTGTGTATGCTACAGTCTTCAGTTATGTCATCTTCTTACTGGCCTTTCCCCAGAACCCCTGCGTCATTCAGAGCCTGTTCAACTGGCGGCCATGGAGAGGAAGAAGAGCAGGTTTCCTAGAGCCAATTTCTTGCTTGACTTGCTGCTCGCAGGGAATACTTTGCACTTGAGCTCTGTGAACTCCGCTGGGGTGTTTGAGCTAATACTCGCCACCTCTCCCTCGGTTTTTAGTGGGAGATAGAGGTGGCAGAAGACCGTCAGTGAAGTCTTCAAAACTAGAACTCCTTTGCTCCCTGGTTCCTATGGAATCCGGACTTCCAGTCCAAGCTGGTGAGGTGTTTGAGAAGAATACGGGCATGTTAAGGAGGACACGCGAGGAGGGCCATATTAAAAAACTGGATGGGTGGAATGTGGTAGTTGTGACTCTGGTAGGCCAGTTGCCAGCTCTTGCCAAGACTGCAAGTGTTAGCTAAGAACTGACAAACTCGTACCAGGTGATGTGACCAGTTCACCTCTACGTTAGCTATTTTGAGCAAAACTAATAGTCTTATTAGAATGTATTTAGTGTTTAGACTCTATGAACTGCTTGCAAGTTGCTGCATTCATTGATCTCACTTGTAACATCTCTATTCCAGACTACAAGAAAATATGTAAATTTTGCTTTTATAACTTTGAGAATGTTTGCTCTGAATTTGTAAACCCAGGCACAGGAATAATCTTCCCCGCGCCCTCTCCAATCCATCCAGGAGATCAACATTTATATGGGCCCTTATAAGACAAAAGTTTTGTTAATTGCCTCATCCACCCACGGAGAAGTATGTGCAGGAGGCCTTGTCCCATCACTTGGATAGCCGGGAGAGGGAAATAAGGTAGCTGACATGAAGATTTTTCATCTCTTTGCTGTTTGAACTCTCACAGGGCTAGAGAAACCAAGCTGGAGAGAGAGATTCCTGGGTCCACCCTGAAAGACACTTTGAATGGGCAGATCTCTACAACTCTGTCACTCTTAGGATTTAGATGGTAACTCAGTTGTGTATATGTTCGCTTCTTTTAACCTGTCAATAATTCATTTATTTTTCTTAGCTAATAAGCCTTTTGATAGTTTATTACAGGATTGGCTTCAGGCATTGTCTTTGGTGTAAGATCTAGGGTACCACTTCATCTGGGGGTAAGTCTCCTGGGACTGGAAGCAACCAATACGTGATTTGTGGTGTAAGTGACCTTGTTTATTGAAAAGGAACGTACCAAGTCCTGCTTTTCCAAATGCAGGAGGAACCAAGAACAAAAGAAGCAGTTTCTTAGCTTAGAGTCCCAACCCTCCCTAACCAACAGACCCAAAAGTTCTCTCTCTCTCCAGCTTTTCCCAGGGTCGCACTGTGCTCAAAGGCTCCTGCTTGGCTTTCTTGCTTGTTTGTGTTCATCTCTCTCTCCCCTTGTCTGTTTTCAGTTCTGTGTGTTCATGCTCTCACACCCCCATCTGGTCACAATACCCAGAGGATTTCCCCCCTGCCCATATCCCTTCACAACGATGGTGCTAGTCTCTGAGCAGACTCTGTTAAGCCTTGTTTTATGTGTGGCCCCTTTTATTGCCTCTTACAACTATCTTAAGTGAAGGGTGCATTCGTACATCGGTTTGAATGAGATTTTAACCCAACCCATAACAAAGTTTCACCCAGCTCACAACAATTGTTATTTATATTTTCCTGGTGTTGATACACTTGGGGATTTATGCTAATTTGTGTTCACTTTTGAATAACCTTGTGAAACAGGAAAAATGTTATAAATCAAAACAAATACCTCAGTCCTGTAAAACGCAGAAGAAGCCAGGGACATCCTACCTGATTCCAGCTTGTGGACATAAAACATAAAGAAGAAAATAATCAAATGAGGTAGCAGGCATCTTGCTCTGGAGCTGTGGCAGATCGAGAGAACTTTCATCTTGCTGTTACTTGATCCAGATGACAAGAGAAAAGAGAGAAAACAAACAATGTACTGAATGTAATATAGCTGCAATGATTTAAGACAACCTGGATAGAGAGAAAATGGAAAATTATGAACGGGATATGTTATTGGCCAAGCAAAAGGCAGCCCTTTATGCAACTTGACTGCATTTCTGTGTCACACAATAACTTTTGAATGCTGCAGCTGATGAATTCCAGCATTTCATGGAACACTCTAGACACCAGTGGGCAGAACCCTCTTAATTTTAGGAAAAAATCAGAAAACCAGACAGGGGAAATAGGGCACACATGGGCCCTTGGCATCTGTTTACAAGTGCCATCAGTTTTAATCAGGTCTGCCATTGGGTATAGATAAAGAACCAGCTGATGGCTGTCATTCAAATCTTCCATCATACCAATAACCCACCACCCCATCTGGTGATTAATGAGGGAGTAGGGCTGACCTAGGAGAGAAGGCCTTAAAAACCAGAGGCTAAGCGATTTTGAGAGGGGGAGAAAGAGATCCCTCTGTGAGTACTAACTTTGGGGTGACTGAGTTTGGCTGTTTGTGTTTTTCTTTCTCACAGGTTATTTCAGTTACTGGGTCAGTCAGAATTGTGTACCTGGGGACTGTTTGAGCCTTTGTTCCCTGGCGGGTAGTGAAGACATACCCTTAGATCCTTCCGGTCAAGGGTAGGGGCCCAGGGGAAGCAAGTCTAAGGGGAAAACAATTGAAGACAATTGGCCATTTTACAGAGAAATTATTAAGGGCATAAGAGCAAATTATCCCACTGCATAGGAAAGATAGGAAGTATGGCAAGAGATCACCCTGGCTTAACCAGGAAAAAAAATAATCAAGAAAAAAAATCAAAGAAATCAAGAAAATCAAGAAAGAGTCCTATGAAAAGTGGAAACAAGGTCCAATTACAAAGGATGAATATAAATAAATAACGCAAGAATGTAGGGACAAAATTAGAAAGGCCAAGACATAAAACAAGATCCAGAAATTCCAGAGAAGAACAACAAAAATGATTAAAGGTCTAAAAAACAGGACCTATGAGGAAGATTGTAAAAATTGGGTTTCTTTATTCTGGAAAGAAGAAGACTGAGAATATGATAACAGTTTTCAAGTACATAAAAGATTGTTACAAGGAGGAGGGAGAAGAATTGTTCTTCTTAACCTCTGAGGATAGGAAAGGAAGCAATGGGCTTAAATTACAGCAAGGGAGATTTAGGTTGGACATTAGGAAAAACTTCTTAACTGCCTGGGCGGCTAAGCACTGGAATAAATTGCCTAGGGAGGTTGTGGAAACTCCATCACTGGAGATTTTTAAGAACAGGTTAAACCAGTGAGGGCCAACCTGTGGCCCACACGTGACCTGTCAGGGTAATCCACAGCCACCCACAGCTCCCAGGGGCCGTGGTTCAAACATGTTTAAACAAATTGATTTTTTCATTAAAAATGACTTTTAGAAAAAAACATTAAAAATGAATTTTCCTATTATTGGAATGTTTCTATTTTTTCAATGAAATGATGCTAAATGGGAATATATAGTCTAATTGTCAAAATAGGAATTCTAATCAAATTGAATCAAAACATTTTCCTGACCCTTCCCCTATTTTTGCTGAAAGAAGAATAAGAATGATTTTAAAAAATAATTTTGTTTCAATAATATTTGATTAAAAAAGAAAGCCTATAAAAGTGATTTATTGTTGTAAATGTGTTTTAAAATTAATTTTTTACTACCTTTATTCCTATAGATTTCCTCAGGAAATCTCCCCTCCAATGACTGTTCACACAGTAGGAGATGACCTGTCCATCAATGTATAAATATGCCTCTTTTTAAATTATGTCATGAAATCCCTATTCCGCAGTACACTTGACCTCATGGTCTGCTTTAGGCACATGCTCATCCCCCCTCATTTCAGAAGGGGAACAGGAGGCAATTTTCTGTTTTGATTGATTGTGGAAATACTTTCAAGGGAAAAAAGGAAAATTATCAGAAACAAAAAGATTCATCCCCACTGTCAGAGGTAGAAAACTCTAACGTTACCATGCAGAACTACTGGGAGTGACACAGCAATTCTCTTCCAGTATCTCAATATGGGAAGTCATTTGTTACAAATCTCCCTGGGATGTAGAACAAGATCAGGCCCGGTGTTCTCGAGTAAAACACACCCACCAAAGAAACAAATGACTAATTCAACCTGCCACACAAATCCCGAGTTGCACCGCTCGGACAATGATCCGAAAAGCCCAGGAATGTCAATCACTTGGAATGGACTTGTCGTGTCGTGTCGTGTCGTGTTTACAGAACCAGTAAAACAAATGACACAGGATCCGTCAATCTCTGTGTTAGTAACAATCTGGCCAAGCAATGAGCAGTGCACGGGAAGGGAAAATGATTAAAAGTCATTTTAACCTACCTGGTGGGTCCTTCTGAGCAGTTTCACACTCTGCAGCGTCTGATCAAACTCCATCCGGTTTCCTGAGATGATTTACATGGTAAGTGACTAGTTCACTTTCTCACGTTGCAGGGCTAATTCCCTGGCTACCCAATCGCTGCAGCCCCCCAGCTTCCCCTCGCCCCTTTGGAAAGAAATCTGTATCCTCCAGCAGAAATAGGGGCTTCCCTCCCCGAGCCCTGCCCCAGCTGGAAAGTGAAAGTAAAATCAGACAGGCGGTCACGTGAGGAGAGTGGATTTCTCTTTTAAAGAAACAGCCACAGGCCCATGGCGGGTCTCTGCAATCCTCTGCCGAAGGTTTCTAGGGAGGGCATGTCCTCTCCACTTCCCATGCAATGATCCTGCAGCCGTCAGCTCTGAATACAATGCACCATGGAGTCAGCCACCTGCGTGCCAAGGGGCGTAGCAATGGCAGTGATAATCTCTTTGCCCAAGAACACTGTCACATAGGATGAGTAGCAGAGACAGGAGATAGGGGTGTAGGAAGGGTGAGGGCCCCAGGGGCATGGCGGGATCTGATGAGAGAAGCAGAGACACCTAAGACATGTTGGAGGGTGTAAAGAAACCATGTTCCATGGGAGTGAGAAGGGTCTAATGATCATGGCACTGGAGTAAGAATCAGGACACCCGGGTTCTATTTCTGCCCCCCTGGGTAAGTCAGAAATTCTTCGAACACAGACTGTAGATTAAAATAGGTTCGACTTCTTCAGGGACAAGAAACTGTCCAGAGCTGGGGCATTTGAGGCCCTTTTAATTATCATCTGCTGGTTCCATCAGGCGGTTTGTGTTTCCCCTGCTTGGTTTGGGTCCCTCTTAGATCTCCAAGGAGACCATTGACTTCTCTGGGTCACGTTCTCTGATTTCATTGGAAAGACAGTAGAGAACCCCTGGAGTTACAGAAGGTTCTGGTCACCCTGGTGCCGCTGTCATATGATTTGCAGGAGTCCAGACAGGATCTCTGCTTGGACTGGATTTAACTTTACAATCCCTGCAATGAAGTGGACCTGAGTGGATGGCTCCCCATGAAATCAAACACTTTGCATCTTTCCCCATGTTAAATACATCTGGAGTGTTTATAAACGTTAGCAATGGGCCCTGAATATTGCTGAAGCATGGTCACCACGGGCCCATTTAACTCGCTGCCCCTGCACAATGTATTTATGCAAGTTTTTAGTTGAAGAAGGTTGGCCTTTATTTATTTACTTCTGAAAAGCACCAAAAGTTAGATTCTGACTGTGTGGAGACATCAACTATTATAGAAACCACATTATATTGTTTACTTTGCTTACACTATATGGAATTATATTTAAAATGTCATAGGAAAGATAAGAATGAGAACTCTGGCCTGTGTTCTTGCACATAGGTTGTTAAACCCTGGGAATTGCTGAGAGCAGATTTAATCGGGCTGTATCCAGTACCACAGAAGTGATACTGGTTTGTACTGAGAGCTACAGATGATTTTTCAGAATAGGTAGAAGAATTTCCACTTAGAACTAGGACAGCACATGAGGTGGAGAAGACAACGTACAATTATCTATCAACATGGCTGTCCAGAGCAGATACTGGCAGATCTGGGTGCTGAATTGAATCACGAGGTAACAGTTTACATTGGGTGGTGTTTTCATTCTGTGGTCAATTACACAATCACAGCACTATTACCAGCATCAAATCTATTCCTGAGCGAGCTGAGAGGGGAGCTAGCAAGCCGGCCATCACCAGCTCATCTAGCCGGCGCTCACACTCTAGACATGGCTCGCTCTGAATCGAGGCCAGGTCATGGAACTGCAACTGCTTTCAGGGCACTGATGGACGATCTCCTTCTGTCACTGGACAGGTGGTTAGAAACTGACCAAGAAGCTCTGGACTCCTACTGTGATGACGCTGTAAACGAGCGGCGTTCCCACTCCGCTCCATGTCTGCACATGCTCTGTGGGGTCAAACTCACCCCTGCCCTGGGACTTTGCTCTGTTCATAAGGTAACTCCCAATAACACAACAGGAACGCCAGCCCCAGCTTTCCTCCCAGACTGGCTTTTCCTAGGGCTCCTCCTGTGGTACCAGCAGAGAATGGGCGCAGCAGGTCCAGGGGTAGCTGACAACGGGACATGCTCACAGAGGTTGAGGGCCTTGGCTGGCCCCTGGCTGTCCAGAGGGAAGGGCCTGTGCCCTTACAGAGCTGGGCACAGGAAGTATAGAGGGGTCCAGGTCTAACAGAGGTGGACATCCCAACCGGTACTGCCCATGGAATTTCACTACTGGCCAGAGTTTCAAATATATGTCAGAGCCTACAAAGGCAGACAGACGCCGAGTGGGGTTCTCGGCCGAGTGGGGCCCCGAGTGGGGGCAAGTATTGCGCCCAAGAGAAGTCAATAGCAGTTAGGTACCTAAGGGCTATTGAACCCAATTGGAGTTAAGTGTCTACAGCCTACTGAAACCAATGAGAGTTAGGTGCCTACAGACTATTGAAATCAATGGGAGTTAGGCACCCAATGATTATTGAAACCAATGGGAGTTTGGTGCCTAAACAGAATATGCACTTTTGAAAACCCCACAAGGTACCTATTTGCATCTTTAGGTTCCTAAATACCTCTGAAAATACATCCCTCGCTGCTTACCTAGAGGAGGAATTACACAAACCAAGTCAAACACAACACTGGAAATCACACCCAGAAATCCTCCTCTGAAATTCCACCCAGAGATCCGTCACAGGCCAACTTTCCCCCCACACGCCTCTTGTGTGAACGGGTCCAGGCTGAGGTTGATGGTGGGACTGTTTCAGATTTGTGGACAATTTATATTGTCAAATCAGCGGGACTGCTATGGGTACCCGCGTGGCCCCACATTATGCCAACATTTTATGGCTGACTTAGAGCAACACTTCCTCAGCTCTCGTCCCCTAACGCCCCTACTCTACTTGCACTACACTGATGACATTGTCATCATCTGGACCCATTGGAAGGAGGCCCTTGAGGAATTCCACAAGATTTCGACAATTTCCACCCCACCATCAACCTTAGACTGGACCAGTTCACACAAGAGATCCACTTCCTAGGCACTACAGTGTTAATAAGTGATGGTATCTACCTAATCCACATAATCACTACCCTATACTGGAAACCAATTGACTGCTACATGCCTCCAGTTTCCATCCAGACCACACCACATGATCCATTGTCTACAGCCAAGCTCTAAAATACAATCACATTTGTTTCAGTCCCTCAGACAAAGACAAACACCAACAAGATCTCTATCAAGTGTTCTTAAAACTACAATACCCACCCAGTGAAGTGAAGAAGCAGATTGACAGAACCAGCAGGATACCCAGAAGTCACCTACTACAAGACAGGCCCCAACTAAAATCTCTCCAGCACATCATCAAGGATTTACAACCTATCCTGAAGGGCGATCCCTCACTCTCACAGACCTTGGGAGACAGGCCAGTCCTCACTTACAGACCATCCTCCAACCTGAAGCAAATATTCACCAGCAACTACATACCACATTACAAAAACACCAGCTCAGGAACCAAACCTTACAACAAGCCCCAGTGCCAACTCTGTCCATATATCTATTCAAGGGACACCATCATAGAACTTACCTACATCAGTCACACCATCAGGGGCTCATTCACCTGCACATCTACCAATGTGATATATGCCATCATATGCCAGCAATGCCCCTCTGCCATGTACATTGGCCTAACTGGACAGTCTCTACACAAAAGAATAAATGGACACAAATCTGACATCAGGAATCATACCATTCAAAAACCAGTAGGAGAACACTTCAATCACCCTGCTCACTCAATAACAGACTGAAATTTGGCAATTCTTCAACAAAAAACCCTTCAAAAACAGACCCCAACGGAAAATGCCGAACTGGAATTAATTTCAAACTGGACACCATCAAATTAGGCCTAAATAAAGACTGGGAGTGAATGGATCATTACAAAATCTAATTTTACCATACTAACTTCCCCTACAGTTACTCACACCTTCTTGTTTGAAATGGGCCACCTTCATTAAGAATGCAGAAGTGATTTTTCCTCCATTGGTATTCTACTGTTAATTGAATTGTCTCATTAGACTGACCCCCACTTGCTAAGGCAACTCCCATCTTTTCATATACTATGTATATATATACACACACACCTGCTACTGTTTTTCTACTCCATGCATCTGATGAAGTGGATTGTAGCCCAAAAAAGTTTATGCCTAAAAAAATGTGTTAGTCTCTAAGGTGCCACAAGGACTCCTTGTTGTTTTTATTTTCTTTGTACTCCAAACCTCACATGACAACAAAAACCATCACCTTTTGGACTGATTGATGGCTGAGAAGACAGGTTTCCCAATAAAGCGTCACCATATTTCATGTTATATGTCATTAAGTGCCAACATCTTTAATACAATTACATTAATTAGTGATGATTCACTAAAGAAATACAACTCCTTCTCTACTTCTGTATCAAACTACATTTTTTGTGTCTTTATAACTAAGAACATGAAGAGCCAGGCACTATATTGAAATCAACAGTGGACACTGACAGTACATGGCCTGCAAATAATATTTCTAATGAAATATAAATTAAAAAATGGAGATTGTAGAAGAGATTTCTAGCTACAGGAAGATAACATTTGAGGTTGGGGGCAGTGTTTAGTTAACTGATGTGAGAAAAAAGAGCAAGGGTCATATCTTGATTGTCGATTATATGTAGCTAGAAAGTTAAAAATCCCATGAATTAAAGGTGACAGAAGTTCAAAGAACATTATATAAGCTTGTGTGAGATAACTTTAAATATATTGTTTAATTAATTCTATCATTTTTTCACCTACTAATTTTCAAAGGTGCAGTGCAGGAGGTGGGTGTATGTGCCCTGCCTGCCACAGAGAACCCGTCAAGACAATAAAGAGAGGGCACGAGAGAACAGAGAGCAGTTGCACATGTGTGTAGTTGTGATGTTTATGACACACGTACATTGTAACTGAACAACCCAGTCTGACAATTTAACAGTTTATTGTGTGAAGATAAATATTTTGGATTTCTTGAAATTCCACAGTTGAAATACAGATGACGTTCTTTAGAGAAGTAGGGTGACCAGATCGCAAGAGTGAAATATCAGGACACATTGGGCGAGCGGTGGCGGCAGGGGAGTGGGGGCGGGTGGGAGGGGGAAGAGCGGTGGGGTGTATGTGTGTGCGCAAGGATATTTTGTGCGCTAGGCAAAATTTTTACCTTGCCCTCCCCCTTTCCAAGAGAATTGCTTATTATAAACTTTTTAAATGAATATTGAATAATGTAGCATGGGGCAGAGAATTGGAGTGGGGGGGACGGCTCTGGCTGGGACTGGGGATAAGGTGTTTGGGGTGTTGGAGGGGCTCAGGGCCTGAGTAAAGGGTTTAGGGTGTGGTGGGGGAAGCTCTGGCTGGGGGTGTGGGCTCTGGGGTGGAGCAGGGCTGGGGATGAGTTTGGGTGCAGGCAGGCTGCTCTGGGTCTGGGGCCAGAAAGGAGGACTTCCCCAGCCCTTTCCCAGCTGGCCGCAGAAAGCTCTGGGGGAGGGGCTCCCCTTTCCTGCCCCCCCCCCCCCCGCAGCAGCACCACCGCACTCACCCAGTCACTGGCAGTAGACAATGGCGGGCTCTAGGACCCTGCGGTGGAAGTTGCTGCAGGGAGGCTTTGGCTCTGAGGGCCACCGAGGTGCCTGGGGGCAGCAAGGGGAAGCCGGGGGACACTTGGGGGAGGCGCAGAGGGGGCGGCCAGAGCTGGGTTGCAGGGGGCGGCTGGGGGTTCTCTGCCCACAAGCCCCGTCCCTGCAGCGTAACACGTGGAGACCTCCTCCCCCTCTCTGCCTGCCTGGTGCCTATGGCAAGCTCCCGCGGAGCTGCCCCAGGCAGAAGCAGTAATCCGGCACCTGGCCTCCTGCGGGCCCCATATCGGGACAAAAAGGCCGTGGCGACTGATGTACGGTCGGGACGCGGGACAAGTCTCCTAAAATCGGGACTGTCCCGATCAAATCGGGACGTCTGGTCACCCTATAGAGAAGTTAAACTTCAGTCTAGACTTGAGGGAAAAATCAAAAAATAAATGTCAATAATTCCATTTCTAAAAATATGTTCAGATGTTTGTTTTTGAAATACCGTTGAAATGTAAATTCAAATATTCTCGTATTTACGCCTTGTTACAAGAATATTTTCGAAATTAGAATCATCTTTTTCTTTCCGATTTTCCACTGAGATTTCACAGGGGTAGAAAATTCTGACCGCAGTGAATGACCCATCCCCCACCATGTGCTACCCCCGGGGCAGGGGACGGGAAAGGTGAGGGCTGGGGGTTGCCAGGGGTCCAGTTTCCGACTGGAACCTCCAGTTGAAAAGGGAAACTGGCAGTCTGGTCAGTTGCTGCAGTAACTGGTCCCCACCACTGGGGGCAGGAAGAGCCGCAGGACTGGGAGGGGCCAGTCTGTGCCGCGGGGTCACTGTCAGGGACTGAGATTCCCTCCAGCCTGAGCTGGGACCGGGCAGATGATCAGGGGGGTCGGGTTGAACCAGGGATTGAAATAAGGTCGGAGCGTCCCGGAGAAGGTGTCGGTGAAAGTGAAGAGATGGGACCTGTCAGTCACATTGTAAAACGAGACCTCACCCGCCTCATAGTCCAGGAAAATCCCCACCCGGCTGGGCCTGACACTCATGGGGAGGGGGGTCAAGGGGGAGGTGAGAGCCTCATATTCCCCATCCCTCAGCCACACGGCCCAGTATCCATCCTCAGGTGAGACCGTGACCAGCCCCTTCCTGCTCACAGATTCTCTACAAACCCCCAGATCCCAGCCTGTCTTGTCTCCCACCTCCACCTCCCAGTAACACCTCCCACCCGTGAACCCCTCAGCGCCCAGGACACAGACACAAGGATCAAATCTCTCAGGGTTGTCGGGCAGATCCTGGCACGTGTCTCCGTCTCTCACACGTTTCCGATCCTCAGACAGGACGAGCCAGGGATTTGCCGTGTCTGGATCCAGAGTCACGTCCACTGGGGAGAGAGTCACAGAGTCAGGGCCGGGGGTAGGAGCTGGTCACTGGGATCAAAGGGAAATTAACCGGCATCCCCATTAATCATTGTGGGGGGAGGGATTGTTGCCTTAGGGGAGTTGGGCCTGTCTGCCTGTGAGGAGACAATGAGGGGGAAAGGGCAGGAGGAGCGGGGGAGGGGTGGGTGAGAAGGTGTTTGTGGGGGAGGGGACAGGAGTAGAGGGGGAGAGGCAGAGGGAATACACAGGGGCATGGTGGGGGCAAGAGAAGCAGGCACGAGGAGGACCGAGGGGGGTGAAGGGAGGGTAAGTTCCCGGGGGGGGCTGCAGGAAGGGAGCGAAGGGGTGGGAACAGGCAGAAGAAGGGGATGGACCCCAGGGGGCACAGGGAAGCAAGGGTAGGGGCAGGTACCATGGGGCAGAAGGGTGTGAGGGAACAGGGGAGCTCCAGTGGGGCAGGGGAAATCAAGGGGAGGGGAGCTGCCAGGGGGTGAGATGATGAGGAGTGGGGCAGATGAAACCAAACCAGGGGGCAAATGGGCCGGCACTGGTGACAGAGGAGCAGAATGGGGGGTGAACGAGCAGGTGAGCAGAAGGGGGCAGAGAGAGGGGTGTGGAGAAGGGAGGGACCTAGGGGGGCAGAGGGGTGTGAAGGGAGATGTGGGCACCACGGGGGCAGAGGGAGGATGAAGGGAGGGGAGGGACCCAGAGGTTAGGAGAAGGTGAGGGGAGGGGTGGGGCAGTGCTGAGGTGAGGGGAAGGGCTGAGAGCAGGAGTCCCAAAGCGGGGGGTGAGGGAAGGGACTTGCACCAGACAGGCAGAGGGGGCAAAGGAAACGGCAGGTACCAGGGAGGCAGATGCGGCAAGAGTAGAGCTGAGGTTTGGGGCAGAGGAGGAGCTGGCACTGGGGGACTGGAGGGTGGTGAGGGGTGCAGGTGTCATGGGGGCAGAGGGTGAGGGGAGGGGCAAGGTGAGAAATAAAGAGAAGGTGATGGTAGAGGGGCGAGAGGGGAGCAGGGTCAGTGGGGCGGAGGGTGGTGCGGGGGGGCACCAGGAAGGAAGGGGCCAAGGGGAGGGTCAGGTGCCAGGGGGATTGAGGGGGTTGAGCAGAAGGGCAGACACAGGGAGGGCAGAGGAGGGGAGTAACAAGCACCAGGGGGCAGAGAGGGGTGAGGAGAGAGGTCGGGTAGGTGGGTAGAGGGAGGTGTTAGGAGAGGGGATTGGGGAGAGGCATGTGCCCGGGGGTCAGAGTGGGGCTAGAGGAGGGGTGGGCACAGTGGGATGAGGGAAGACAGGGGTACCAGGGTGTGAAAGGAGTAAGAAGAGCAGAAGCCAGGACAGTGGAGGCTGGTGAGGGTTTTGGGGTGGCCATCAGGGGGCAGATGGGGGAGGGGTAGGAGACATGCAGCAGAGGGGGAAAGGGGAGAGGTGGATTCCAGGACACAGCAGGGGTGTGAAGTGATGGGTGGGCTCCAGGGTGAAGAGGATGTTTGGGGGTGGGGGGAGGTGCAGGATGGTGGCAGGGGAGAAGGGAGGGGGGTTCCAGCAGGGCAGAGGTGGATGGAGGACAGGATCACGTGCCAGGGAGGCAAAGTGGAGACAGGGGAAGGGCCCGGAGAAGCAGAAAGGAGGTGAGAAGGGGGGGAGGGGAGAGGAGAAGGAGTCAGAATAGAGGCAGGGTCCAGGTGGGCACAGGGGTGAGGGACGGGGAAGCCAGAGAGGGGGGAGGGAGACGCAGGCCCCAGGGAATCTCTGTTGCTTTGGGGCCACGTGTGGTTGGTTTCTCGCTAATAGCAGGTCGGTGCTGACCCCACACTCCCTGGGGGTGCAGCCCTGCCCCAGGGGAGCAGTTGGGACTCTCCATGCTGGCGGGCCCCAAAGACACCATCTTCCAGCCAGGCAAACCCCACAGCCAGCCCCTCCCCTCCCCCATGGGGGCAGTGGTCTGGGTTGGGCTCACTGGGGCGGCAGCACAGTGTAGGATTCTGGGGAAGGGGGGGTGTAAATGCATATTAATAGGCTGTTGCTAATGACACCAGGGCAGTGGGAAGGGGAGGGGGCATTTCCCCACTTCCTGCCCCCTCCATCTGGGAGAAGCTGCACCAGGTTCCAGTTCCAGTTCATACCTGCAGAGCGTGTCTGCACTAGGGGTTTGCATCTACCTCAGTGCAAGGAAACCCCAGCAGACACGGCCTGAGACACTGGTGGGCCAGGGGCCGTAACCCCTCCCCTCATTGGGGTTATGGATCAATAATTACAGGGTCACTGGAGCAGAGGAGCTGAACTCGGGGTCTCCTGGGTAGGGCCCGACCCCCTCGGCTGCAGAGTCATGTATTTTCCACTCCATGCATCTGATGAAGTGGGTTCTAACCCACAGAAATTGAGGCCCAGATAAATGTGTTTGTCTCTAAGGTGCCACAAGGACTCCTTGTTGTTGGTTTTGCTGATACAGACTAACACGGCTACTACTCTGAAACCGTTCTCTCTCCCATGCTCTGGCCCGGTGCCCATGGCAGTGTTTAGACACGGGTGACGTCATCAGACACCTGGAGCCCAGCGGTTCGAGCCCTGACTGCATCATCTGGGGGGATTGAACCTGGGGCTCCCAGCTGAGGGCCCAGCCACCGGGCTAAAGGCTAGAAGGGAAGCGGCGACACCTTTTTCTGGTCATTGAAACTATTCAGCAAACTCCACGTGGATTCACAAATAGTTTCTGTTGACCCGAAATATAATTTTGCAGCAAATAAACTATTTGTTCAGAACATTTCACCGAGCTCCACTGGAAACCTGTGTGAGTAACTTAGAAGCCCAAATCCCAGTGACCTGCAGTGAGTGACTGTCAACATCCCCAGAAACACACAGTTATGGGCAGATCAGGCTTAGGACATCAGCTATGAAACACTCCAGAACTGCTATTTAATTTGCCCTGGATAGAAAAATGCCCCCTGAGTCCCTGATCTCACCCCAGAAATCAGCCTGAACTCTCTACCCAGAGCGACTGTCCCATGGACAATGCCAGAGGCACAGACCCTCTGCAGATGCACCTGGGCGTCTTCCAGAGCTGATAATGGTTCCACTGTCTGAGAGCCCCAGGGACTGAGGTTTAAGACAAACCGGCCAGTCTCTACGTAAAAGAATAAATGGACACAAATCTGACATAAGGAATCATAACATTCAAAAACCAGTAGGAGCACACATCAACCTTCCTGGCCATTCCATGAAAGACTTGATGGTGTGTTTTGAATCAGAAAAACTTCCAAAACAGACTCCAACGAGAAACTGAGGAACTGGAATTAATTTTCAAATTGGACACAAACACCAAGGGCTAAACAGGACTTGTGAATGGTTCTCTCATTACACTAATTGATTGCATTTCCCTAGTTAATTTACCTTCAATAGCTGTTATCTCCTGCCAGACAGAGCTCCATTTCAAAGGGTATTTTTTTCTCCTGCTGATAATGGCCCATCCAAATTTAACAGCCTCTTAGAATTGGTATGCTAATGTACAGCCTTTTTTTTTTTTTTTTGCTTTCTGTGTGTATAAATGCATCTTACTTCTGTTCCATTCTGTGCATCCGATGAAGTGGGCTTTAGCCCACGAAAGCTTATGCTGAAATAAACTGGTTAGTCTCTAAGATGCTACAAAGTCTTCCTCGTTTTATTTAGGGACTCAGGTGTCTCCATCTAACACCTACTTCAGCCACAGACACCCACCTCGCTCTCATTTACCATCCCAGGGTCAGACACGCTGAGGACTTTCATAGCCAGATTCTGGAGACACTTTGGGTTCATCTACAGCCCGCGACAGCGAGGCTCAGAACAGGGTGAACAGATTCAGGTTTGTGGGGCTCCCTCTTTGGCACTAAAATAGCCGTGTAGATGTTCGGGCTCAGGCTGGAGCTCAGGCTCTGAAGCCCAGGGGGAAGGCAGGTCTGTTCCTCCCAGCACAAGCGGGGACATTGTCTGTGTCCACGTCCCTTCACCCCATTCCTGGGACGAGGCCCCTCCCTTCATCCTGGGCAGTGGGGCCTCCCAGCACCAATTCCTGGGTCAGCGTGAAAGTGTCTCCACCCAGAAAGCTCTGCAGACCCGGCAAATACACAGAGGTGCCCATGAAGCAGAATGGTCCCTCCCGCAGGAGTGATGGAAACTTCCTAAAAACCGTGGCACTGGGCTCCACTGTCGGTCCTTCTCCCCGAGCTCCTGCCCCAGCACCGATCCTTCTCCCCAAGCTCCCGTCCTCACCCCAGCGCCGATCCTTCTCCCCGAGCTCCCGTCCTCGTCCCAGCGCCAATCCTTCTCCCCGAATCCCACGCCCTCGCCCCGCCCCTTCTCCCCGAACCCCCCGCCCTCGCCCCTTCTCCCCGAACCCCCCGCCCTCGCCCCGCCCCTTCTCCCCGAACCCCCCGCCCTCGCCCCGCCCCTTCTCCACGACCCTCTTGCACTGCCCCTTCTCCCCAAACTCCCGCCCCCGCTCTCCCACTGCCCCTTCTCCACGAGCCCCCGCCCTCACACCGCCTCTTCTCCCCGAGCCCCCACCCTCACACTGCCCCTTCTCCAGTTCCCCTAGCAGGCAGGGCAGGGGCCTGTCCAAGGAGCAATGGGCACAATCTGCAGCAAGGGAGACTGAGGCTGGAGATGAAACACTTTCTAACTCTCAGGGCAGAGAAGCTATGAACCCAGCTCCAAGGGAGGTTGTGGGATCCCCATCACTGGAAGTCTGTAAGAACAGGCTGGACAAACCCCTGTCAGGGATGGTCTAGGCCCTGCCCCAGCACTGGGGTCTGGACTAGGTGACCTCTCGAGGTCCCTTCCCGCCCTGCATTGCCATGAGTCGAGCTTACAGCTGTTCCTGGGGCGTGGTGTATGGTACGTGGCAGAGTTAACACTATTAGTGATCATGGCACTCAGTATCCCTGCCAGGGACCTGGGCTGGCATGTGGTTACTTGTACCCGGCTCAGCCGGGTGTTACTGGGCCAC
>ML677497.1:52425-109665 GCA_007922305.1 Dermatemys mawii | reverse complement strand
AGGGGTGGAGTCCTGTGGGGGCAGTTAGGGTGGGGGGGTCTCCAGAGGGGACGATCAGGAGACAAGGAAGGGAGGGTTGGATAGGTCAGAGGTTCTGAGGGGGGCAGTCAGGGAAGAAAGAGCAGGTGGGCTGAGGTGAGGTCCTGTGGGGGCAGTTATAGTGGGGGGGGTGTCTCTGGAGGGGGTGATCAGGGGACAAGGAGTGGGAGATGGGGGATTCTGAGGGGGGCAATCAGGGGGCGAGAAGTGGGTGGGGGTCAGAGAGGAGGAGGGGCCAAGCTGTTTGGGGAGGGATAGCCTTCCCTTCCTGGCCCTCTGCAGAATTTTGAACCACAGTGTGGCCCGTGGGCCAAAAAGTTTGCCCACCCCTGGTCCAGAGTGTCTGGGAGCTGCTGAGACCGGACAGCTTGGAGCAGTGAGTGAGATGGGAGCTTGGGGCCAGCAGAGCTCCGTCACCACTGTGCAGGTACTGGCTGTGGGGATCATCGCTGGGGGCAGCGGCTAGATCTGGTGCCGTGTCCTGCTTGGTGAGGTTGGTACTTGGGGCAGCCCAGGAGTGGGAGTCTGTGGTGGATGGTGCCCTCTCTCGGGATTCGGATGGGGAGACAGTGCCCGGGGGAGGGGACAGGTGGTGTATGTGGAGCAGGCAGATTTCCTGTTTCGTTGCACCTCAGAGGTGGTGACCCCATCAGGACCCCCAGCGGTGTCTCTGTAACTGCCCTGGATTACCCCCACCCCCCAGCTCTGTGTGGTAGGAGACCCCGGAGTGCATGGACCCCTGGGCCAGGGGTGCTGCAATGTGTGTGCAGGGCCCCTGGCTCTGATCCCTGCTGGAGCTGCCCAGACTCTCCCAGCATGCACCAGGGCACACACATGATCAGGCTGCATGCAGGGTACAAACACACACACAGCTCAGCCATCGCTGTGAGGCAGAAAAGCTGCCGTGTCAACACAATTTGTTGTAACTGGGTCAGAGAAGTGTCACAAGCTGGTTATACAACGTGTCCGCCCTGACAGGGCCTCCCTCCCCCCAAAATGAACAGCTCCTGTCTGGGCATGTTACGCTAGAAGGAAATTGTGGGCTAATCCCTGGTCTGATCCTGCTGCCGGGAGGAGAGAGCTGGGCAGTTCAGTGCAACTGATGGCCAGATAAGAATGTAAAATGCTGCGGATCCCAGGTTCTGCCCTGGAAAGGTGACCCCAGGGGGCAGTATTCCCTCCCCAATCAGCCCTTTCCCAAAGGGGGCAAGTCCCTGCTCTGCAACAGATCTGGGGTGTCACCTGCCCCTTTCCATCTGCCCCCCAGTGACATTGCTGTTTCTAGCCTATTGAATGTCATAGCAAAATGCTTTGTGCAGGGAAAGGAGCAGAGAGCTCCCGGGGAGAGGTTGGGTCTCACCATGGATAAAACATCAGTGGTATGTACACTACCTGAGTAGATCTGGGCGCGTCTCCACCCTGCAACCAAACACAGACAGAGGGGTGAGAATGCCCCTGAACACCGACACACTGAGCAGGAGACAATGTCCCACAAGGGTGATACGGGGGGAATGGAACTTACTGAGCTCAGCTTGGAGTTTGTCTAAAAATAAAACAAGAGAAATGAGTCAATGCCACAGAGTGACCAGATGTCCTGATTTTATAGGGACAGTCCCGATATTTGGGGCTCTGTCTTATATAGATGCCTATTACCCTTCATCTCCTATCCCAATTTTTTTACACTTGCTGCCTGGTCACCTTAATATCTCATTATGATGCAGAAGAGAAGTAAGTCAAAAAGACGATAAAGCAAAGAAGTTAAAATCCTTAGACTCGGCCTGGAGGATACATCAGCAACCAGAGCCTGGCACCTCCTGAACAGCAAAGGAATCAGCAATGGGAGAAATCCAGTAACCCCACCCAGCTGGGCATAAGAGGATGTTAAAGCCAAACAGGGATCCCTCAGCAAGTGGAAAATATTAACCCTGTAAAGCCAGTGGAAAGAGCATAAAGTACATCAGGTGAAATGCATGATGGGAATTAAGAGGCTAAAATGGAATCAGCAGAGTGAACGGCCTGAGATATGAAACCAATTCCAGGGAATTATTTCAGTTCACCAGAATCAGGGAGCCTGTGAGAGAATCGATGGGTCCCCTGCATCCGCAGGGGGGAAAGGGAACAATTCAGGAGGGTGAGGACGATGCTGAGAGACTGGCTGGTTTCTTTGCATCAGTTTTCACTACAGAGACTGTTGCAGAGAGACCTGCCCTGGAGCTCTCTGTTCATTGAATGAATATCAGGGATCGAGGTGTGAAGAGGAGATATTGGAAAAACTGATACGCTAAAGAGCCAGCAGCCACCAAGAGCAGGGTACAACAGGGCCCGGAGAAAGGAGATACATTTCCCCTCTTTCCCTCGAGTACCAAGTGTCTCATATCTATCTATCTATCCACACACAGACACACACACACACACACACACACACACAGCTGTGACAGGCCAGGACATGGGAGGGATCCCAGGTGATGGATTCTGTTAAACACTGGACACGTCTCAGTCCCCAGCAATGACTCTGGCCTGGCAGGACTAGGGCGACTCAGGCCTGGGCTCAGGGTGCCGTGTCTGTAACTTCCTTGGGGTTTTAGGACATTTGGCCCCTTCCCCTTCACAGCCCGGCTGTGTCAGCGGGAGCAGCCCTGAGCTCACTGCTTGGGCTCTGCTGACAATTCACAGACATTCCCCATCCCCCGTTCAAACACCAGCACGTTCTTTGTAATGGTTCCATCCCCCGTGTGTTTTGCACTTTCTCCAGCTCACACGTGTAGCCCCCTCCCGCCCCATCAGAATCGTCTCTGTGCAAATACCTTCCCCTCCCCCACAACTCCTGCTGAAATGGGGGGGGCTCTGCTCGTTCCCCACCCATCTCCCCGTTGCTCTGCGGTGTCCCCACTTCAGACGCTGCAGCCCAGTTAGTTCCACAGCTGCAGCCTGAGCCATCACGTCCCAGGGCCTCCAGGCACAGCCGGGTCCCCGGGGGCGAGGGAGGGGTCCCCGTCCTGTGATGATCTTTACACTGAGGATTTGTCTACACTGGCAACTGAATGACAAAACTTCCATCGTTCAGAGTTGTTTAAAAAACACACACACACGAGAGACAAAAGTTTTGTGAGCAGCGCTTTGTCGGCGTGACAGCTCTCCTGCAGACAAAGTACTGCCACCACGCTCAGTGCAAGCACAAGGTGACCCAGGCAGTAAACAGCACAGCTACTTCCTGCTACTTTCTGCTTCTCTGAATTACCTGTTTCCATCCCCACTGGGAAATCATTGTAACAGACATTTCCCCTTCCCAATTCTTCCAACACTTCAAAATTTCTACATAGAATTTACAGCTCTTCAGATGAGAAAACCCTCCGGGTGGGACTTTCACAGCAGCCTTGCAGCTTTGCACACCCAGTGCCCATTGATTTAAACAAAAATTGAGTATTCAGACTCGTTAGGCAGCTTCGAAAATCCTAGTTTCCCTATGAAAGTATAGATCACTGAAGACCAATTTCTGCTCTTTGAAACCAGAGAGAAAACTGCAACTGAGCATTTATACTACAATAGAGAGTTCACTGTCCTGTCCCTGTAGCAGGATCTCAGGCTGAGCAAATCTTAGTGTAGATAAGGTATCATAGAATATCAGGGTTGGAAGGGACCTCAGGAGGTATCTAGTCCAACTCCCTGCTCAAAGCAGGACCAATCCCCAACTAAAGCATCCAAGCCAGGGCTTTGTCAAGTCTGACCTTAAAAACCTCTAAGGAAACAGATTCTACCACCTCCCTAGGCAACCCATTCCAATGCTTCACCACCCTCCTAGTGAAAAAGTTTTTCCTAATATCCAGTCTAAACCTTCCCAACTGCAACTTGAGACCATTACTCTGGTAATCACTACTCTGTCCATTCTCACAGCCACTACTTCACCCATCCACAGCTTCTACTTGCAAACACAGACTAGGGGACAGAACTGGGCCGTAACAAACCCTTCTCTTCTCCTACTTCCTTTTCTGTTTTTCCTGCAAGCAGCCCAGTTCCATATGTTGGAGCTCCAAGCCCAGCTCAATGAGCCCCACAGGATGTTTCAATCTGAGCCATGCTGATCCCCAGGGAACAGTTCAGAGTCACATTCGATTGGGATCCCTGAGTGAGATCTGATAGCGTGAAACCACTTGACACTTCTTGGTTCACATGTGAAGTCATAATTTATTCAGCTCCCCCTTCACCTTCAGCCTGGCTCCCATTGCCTGAAACGCCTCCAAACATTGAATCAAAGTCCCTCAATGCCTGTATCTAATCTTGTGGGGGTTAAAATCTCTCTTTCACCAAGTTCCCCTGTCTTGTTACTTCACCTTTCGCTCTGTGTTGCCTCCAGAAGCAGTAAGTGGCCAGGGGAATGAGAACAGCCAGGAGAGCCAGGATCACACCCAGAGTCACCATCCAGGGATTGACCCTTGGGAAAAACAGCTCTGCAAGAGAAAGTGCCATTATTTGGGAACAAAGACACAGAATGAAAACAGGACCCAGTGACAGTGGTGACTCTGACTAGTTAAAAGAATCTCACAGGGAAATACATCATGAGATGTGGCTCCTCTGTGCTTTATTATTAAACCAATGAAAATTCAAGCTTTAGCCTGGGTACTGAACATGGTTAATTAATGGGTCGGGATAGGGTGGACTCTGCTTTACTTCATGACCTCCCACTGTCATATGTTCAAGCATTCCCTAGGCCAGGGGTAGTCAGTAGGTTGACTGCGGGCCAAATCTAGACTACAGGATGCTTTTGAATGGACCCTGGAATCTTTTTGTTTACTTATTATCGTTGTTGCTTTTTTTATTATTCTCTCTGGTGTCTGCACCTTGACAAAAAAGAATCAATTACCCCTGTCCTAGGCTGCTCTAAGTGATCCCAAGGCTGCGTCCAGTGCAGACTGGCCCTCAGAATCAGAGAGTTTTGACCAGCTACCTGACACTCCCGACTCTCCTGTGCTCACTGGGGCTCAGTTACACGAGAGAGTCTGGCCCAAAATATGTTAATGCAAAATTTTAACAAAAACAAAACTTGAGCCTGGAAATTCAGAGTAAAAATTCCTCTAGAGTCCTCATCCCTGGGCCTTGGAGCAATGGCTCACTAGAGGGTCTTTGTTAAGTGACTGGTGTATTGAAAACTGTATACAAAATTATGAGCTGACACTTTAAATACAGAGGAGTTTCTTGGTGCTGCTTGCAGGCTAGGGGGCTCTGTTGGAAGCGTGCATCTGGGTCCTCTGAAGTCATTCTGCAAAGAGCCAGCCTAGAGCAAGTGAGGCGGAGTTCTGGTTCACTGCCTTAGGGAGCAGCCTGCTTTTCCTATTTCTGTATTTGGCTGTGGCATGTTAGAGTTCTGGATTTTTAGAAATAAAGCAGTGTTACATTGCAGCCTTACAGGAAGAGTATTTCTGTTTTGTTTTCAACTCTCAGTGTATATGCTGTGAACATAACAGTCAGGTAATACTGGGCATATCATAGACTAACCAGCACTTTGAGATCTCAGGTGAATAGTGCTTTACGAAGGCAACATTTTTATTACTATAGAGATGAAATATTCATTTGGCATTAACCAAGTTATTTGGCAGATAATAATACATAAAATCAGGACCTTTTCCCCCTAAAAATTAAGATGCTCTTAGGTAAGATTTTGTTTCTGCATATTTTGGGCCTGAACTTTTATGGCTGGTATTTTCAGATGCAATCTAAGTAGCAACACTCAGACCATAGCCAGGGCTCTCTTCTGCTGTTCATGAAAAATGACTTATTTAGCCAGAGTTTTGTAAATACTCAGCACCCAGCAGCTCTCACTGACAAGAGAGGAGAATTCCCTCCCCACCCCTACTGACTGTGACGTTCAAGCACACACAGAGAAATTAGCTACAAATAGAAAGACTCCTGCTGGGATGTTGCAGTGTAACAACTTTATTTCTTAAAATCTGTAATCTTAACAAACACGAACCCCTCAACAGAGAGAGGGGCTGCTCCCTAAGGCAGCAGGCACAATTCACCTCACCCTGTTTTAACTTGGCTCATCTATAGGAAGTTAGTGCACAGCAGTCTGGGGTATAAATTTCCTTTGCACTAGCTTGCACTAAGAGGCTGTGCAGAGCCTGCTGCACTGCACTAAAAGTTCCCTGGTGCACTTTGATCTGTTCCCAATTTCAAAGCACACTACGGAATAGTTAGTACATGTAGCAGGGTCCACATAGTGTGCGCCAGGCTAGTGTGAGGGAGACCCCAGCTTGCCACAAACTAACTGTTCCTGTAGACAAACCCTGATTCTGCTCCCATACTTTGCTGCAGAGCCCTCTAGCCTGCAAACGGGACCTGCGAAACCGGCACCCCAACCCCAAGTCTTTAATGGATGGTGACAGCTTGAAGTTCCAACACAACCTCACTACTGCAAAAGAACAAAGGAAAATTCCCTCCTCCACCTCCTCTCATTGTTGAGAAGAAGGATGATTGCTGGGTGCTGAGCTCTTATGAAAATCTAGCCAATAAACACCCTCAGCTCCTAGTGGAGTGAAAGAGATGTGAGAGGTTGCTCAGGACTTTCCAAGAAATGCTCAGCACCTTGAAGGTTCAGGCCAAGGAACAGGAGACACAATGACAAATACTCTCTGCCCATGTGTCAGTCTATCCATGCCCGGCACAGACAGGCACTCACCTGCTATGGAAATCTCTGTCTCTCTCTCCTGGTTGAGTCGGGGGTTCCTGACAGAGCAGGACACTTTCTGGTTGGACTCTTCTGTCATAACAGTGACAATCTCTGTTTGAAACAGGCCATTGGCCTCTTGGGATATTTTTGCAGAGGTTGATGGTAAGAGCTGCCCCCGGAGGTCTCTCCACTGACCCTCAGGCTCTGGGTACCATCTGGCCGATCGACACACCACCCGGATCCCTCCGTCCTGATGTCCCTCCACAGAGATGGCAGGAGCAGAGCCCAAACCTACAGAAGAAATAAATGACTTGTGATTAGGGGTATGGCAGACTGGTAAGAACGCGTACCGGCCCGTATTCACCCCACATCAAAGCGTTGATGTGGCCCAAGTAAGTGATCTTTTTTGTGGAACCAAAGACACAAAATTTTAAATAAAACATTTTTTTCCTCTTTCCTTTTTGGTTAAGGCAAACAGGCATTCGATTAGCCGTTACCTTCAGCCCCCAACTTAAGCCTCTCCAGCGCATCATCAAAGATCTACAACCTATCCTGAAAGATGATCCCTCACTTTCACAGATCTTGGGAGATAAACCAGTCCTCGCTTACAGACAGCTCCCCAACCTGAAGCAAATACTCACCGGCAACCACACATCACAAAACAAAAACACTAACCCAGGAACCTATCCTTGCAACAAAGCCCAATGCCAACTCTGTCAACATATCCATTCAACGAACACCATCATAGGACCTAATCACATCAGCCACACCATCAGAGGTTCATTAATCTGCACATCTACCAATGTGATATATGCCATCATGTGCCAGCAATGCCCCTCTGCCATGTACATTGGCCAAACCGGACAGTCTCTATGCAAAAGAATAAATGGACACAAATCTGACACCAGGAATCATAACATTCAAAAACCAGTAGGAGAACACTTCAGTCCCGCTGATCACTTATTAACAGATTTGCGGGCAACAATTTTAAAACAGAAAAATTTCAAACACAGACTCCAAGGCGAAGCTGCTGAACTCGAATTAATTTGCAAATTGGATACAATCAGTTTAGGGTTAAACAGAGACTAGGAATGGCTAGGTCATTACACTAATTAAATCTATTTCCCCATGTTATGTAGCCTAACACCTTCTTGTCAACTCTCTGATAATAGGCCATCTTGATTATCACTACAAAAGGTTTTTTCTCCTGCTGGTAATAGCTCATCTACATTAAATAACCTCTCAGAATTGAGATGGTAACTTCCACCTTTTCATGTGTGTTTATATTCCTGCCTACTGTGTGTTCCATTCTATGCATCCGATGAAGTGGGCTGTAGCCTATGAAAGCTTATGCTGAAATACATTGGTTAGTCTCTAAGGTGCCACAAGTACGCCTGTTCTTTTCACTGAGAATTGGTTGCATGCACTAAAACTGCATCCACTGTGCTTGGTTTAGCTGTAATGACTAGTGGGGGGATTATTTGGAGCACACTGGCACAGCCGCTACAGTGACATCAGGAGAGGGGCAGGTGTACCTTGAGAGATCAATCATGCCTCATTTCAGCACTGAGCGGTGCAGGCTGTGTTAGTAGCAGGGCACAGACTCCTTGCCATGGGGATTATCAGCAGCCTGGTGTCAGAGATGCCAGTGACCACCACGGCTTGGTGAAGGGTAAGTGAGGGCAACGTCCCAGAAGAAATCCACACCCTCAGGGCAAGGGAAACAGAGTAGTAACATTTTGGAAGTTGGGGTGGTTTGTGTCGACTCAGTGTTTGAGTGCAGGCCCAGGTGTTCGCTTTACCTGACCTAAACCTCACATCCTGGTTAAAGAACTAGCTGCACCTCTGTTTCCTTGCTGATCTCTGACAGCACCTTCAAGGGTCAGTCTTCCTGCCTCTACATGTCCTGGGGGTGGTGAATTCCTTAAGTCTCACATTCTTAGACCAGGCTCTGGGCTACAGGGCCCTGGGTATCGACCACTGTTAACTTGAAGGGGTCAGACAAGAACTGAGATCAATCCCAGCTGGTGGCATCAGTTTGGGGAGGATCAGAGTCATTGTTCAGCCCCAGGTGTGCACAGCCTAATTGTAATAACCACAACATGTTAATGTCACCTGACAGTTTAGGGGTGTTAGTGTGAGCAATCCATTAATGAGACAAAGGACCTCAAATTTGGGCCACCCCAGAGTTCAATGAGTCACAGCAATTTTCAAAACAATCTGAATCTGCATCCGGTTTTAGAGAACATAGACAAATAGCAAACTAGAATCAACCTTATCCAGAGCAGAGCCGCCTACCAACTATAATGAACCTTCTGACTCCACTTATCACCCTGTTGAAGTCATGAAAACAATAGAACAAGTTACTGACCTGCCACCTGCAGTTCCAATATAGCATCTTCATAGGAGACACTGGACTGAAAAAAACACTTGTACTGCCCATCATCGGAGGGTCGGATATCGCGTATTCTCAGGGAAACACTGCCATTGGTGATGTCATCTTTCAAGAGCTCAGTTCTTCCTTGATATTCCAGCATCTGCTGTCCATACTGATCCTGCCCATCACGGTACAGGTGAACGACAGCAGAGAACCGGGATCGGAACCATCTCACCTCCATGTTCTCAGCGCTCATCCTGGGGGAGAGGTGGCAGGACAGGACGGCCTCCCCACCTAGGGAGGCAGCGATTGGATGGTCAGATCCAGTCACTGTGAACTGTGCTGTGAAATGTACAATGACAAAAGGAAATTAAATTGGTGAGGGGCTGGGGTTTGGCACTGATTCAGCAGTAAGGCACACAGGAAGAGCGCGCCCTGCGTTAGAAGCGAAAGACCAAAGACAAAAGCCTGACAGAGAAAACTTACCATAAACCAATCAAAGGTCTGAACACGTTACACTTAACCCAAAGAATTCTGATCTGGCACAGGGGACTCTCTGGTAGGGTCCAAAATCTTTCAAACCTTTCTCTGAGGGTTTATCCTCTTGGGTAACAGGTCCTGTTACTTTGCAGCCCAAGATCTCAGGCCTCTGGCCACTTCAAATCCAATTTTTATACCAAAAATCTTTGTTCTCTTGGGCTTCTGGGACCTGATCTAACCCAGTTTATGCAATTCTCCCTAGTGGTGGTACGTCTCTGGAGCTGTTACCTGTACCACAAGTAATTACCCCCCATGGTTTGCAAATCCTGAAGGAGATGGGGTAACCCTCCCCCATGGCCTAGGTTACAATCCCAAACCCACAAAGATACATATAACATGTATAGATACCATTGATAAAGGGGGTACAAGAAATAAGCAGAACATGCATAAAGTGAATTTGATAGTCCCTAAAATGCCGCATGTGGCTGCAATATCTGTCACCCAGGGTTAACATGTGAGTGTTATACGTTGTCCCTATTATCTCTGAATAGGGCTCTAACTTCTTATAGGCACCCTGGGGATAATGGTACTGGGGGCCTGGTTCTCTGATACACTGAGGCCTTTTCATGCTGCTCTAGCATAGGGGCCTCCTCATCTGCAGGAGGGGTGGTGTAAAGACCAGCAAGGTGTAAAGATATGAAAGAAGATCATCACTATGCAGGCGATGGCTTTAAAGGTAAAGTCAGAGCTCAGATAATGGAGGCAGGGAGGAGGCAGATACAAAAGTGCAAGAAACAGAATGTAACTCACTGTGGAACTGCGCAGGATTTGGGGGTCTCTGTGCAGAGACTCAGCATCAGGAGAGACAGAGAGGGCTGGTTAAACTAACAGCAGGAAACCACAGTAGGAAGGAACCAAAATGCCCAAGTAGTTGTGGCGCCAGCCTGGGGGTGGAGTGGGTCACTATCAGGGATTCACTGAGGGCACAGAATGAAGAAGCTAGCAAATATCTTCACATCCTCACAGTCAGGCGGGTCTAGTGCAGCATGACTCGTGTTGTTATGTCTAAACTGGAGAGTCTGGGATTCAGGACTCCTTCAGGGCTGAAGTGTCTCATTTGTGATGTATACTGTCTGTCAGTGCAGCGTATAGGAACTGGATCGTGCCCTGTAGTGGTGCTCACTGTGTTCTGTGTTTTAGAAGCTGCCAGAAATCAGACAGAGCAGTAAGATGGGTGCAGTGTATAGGCCTGACAAGATGATGGATAGATAGTAACCATGGTTACTGGGGATCCTGGTTGCCCTGTGATTTCTCCATGATGCTGGTTGTGGGCAGGATGAGAAGATGTGATTGACCAACAATAGCAACAGCAGCAAATCCAGCGAGGACGCCGGAGCTCCTACCTTTCACCAGCCGGTGAACCTGTAGAGTGAGGCAGAGAGCGATGTAGCCGGGCAGAGCAGAGCTCACTGTGGTGCCGGGGAAGAATGAGGGAACCTTCCCTGTCATCGTAACTTGCTCTGGGGAACAGCAGAAATAACAAACCAGACAACAAGTGAGTGGGATGCAGTGACAGTGCCACGGTTGTCTGACTTTTGTAGCCCTGGTCCATGGATCAGTTATGTTTACATTAGCGCACTTCCCAATATTCATAGACTAAGGTCAGAGGGACCATTAGATCATCTAGTCTGATCTGTGGCACAGGCCAAAGACTCTCACTCATTTACCCCTGTACTGAGCCAAGACTTGTGTTTGACTGAAGCATCTTCCAGAAAGTCACCAAGTCTTTATCTGAAGACAGCAAGTTATGGACAATTCACCACTTCCCTTGGTAGTTTGTTCCAATGATTAATCACCCTCATGGATACAATTCTGTGCCTTAATTCTAATTTGAATTTGTCCAGTTTAACTTTCAGCCCTTGGTTTTTATTATCCCTTTCTTTACTATATTATAGAGAACTTTAGTACCATGGAGAAAATACAGGAAGGTGTGACAGATGGGGAACTTTACTGAAATATTTTTATGAAATATTGGTAGGACTCTGTACCAATCCCCTTGGCATCGCTACTGCTTTGGGGAAAAAATTGCTTCTCTCACTGGGCCATGGCTGAACAGGCCAGGTATCTGAGATAGAAAACCATTCGGACTGTCTAGCCTGGAATGAACCCATATCAATGGAAGATCTTGAAAAGACAACGGGAAACCTCAATGAATGAACATCAACTCCTAGAGCAAGTTTCTTTCCCCACCTCTCTGGAGGGAAGAGGAGCAATAGCCCAGAACTGGAGCACAAAGGGTGAAGGTCCCAGGTGTCTGTGTTAAAGGACTGGGCTGGCAGAGACACAGGAACTCACTTGAGACTGAGAAACAAAAAGGGGACAGGAAGAGAATGAGCCAAGCTGGACCCTCCAGCAGCCCGGCTCGGTGGAGCCCCAGCTCTGGCCCCCTCTCAAACTTTGGTTCTCTGTGCTGAGCTACAGACTTTTAGATTCCATAGGTCAGGTGACTGGCACTTCATTACTTGTTTTGGAAAAGGCTGCCCGGTGTCACTGCAGACACTCGCTGAGAACATGGAGCCCTGAAGGGTAGGACAAGTCTCCTGCAGGAATCTGGCTTGGCTGGACTTGCTGCAGGGAGCCATGGAGAAAGCCAAGGATTGCTGGTGCTCCAAGGCCCAGTTTCCGAGTCACTGAAGCCATGGACTTGCCTCTGTGGAATAGGGTGGATCGTGGGGTCCAGCACAATCAAGGGGTCACTCCCAAGGGCCTGACTGCAGGCCAGGGCACAGACCAGACCTTGTGACTTTCTGTCATGGATTCACCTCTCACTCTTCTCTTTGCTAAACTGAATGGATCGATCTCCTTCACTCTCCTACTGGGAGGTGTTTGCTCCAGCCCCCAAATCATGTTTGTGACCCTTTTCTGAAGTGTCTGTGATATTTTTGGGTGCAGTCCAGACCTGTGAGGGGTTGCTCCACCGACCACCCTGCCCTCCCGAGTGTAGCTGCCCCCGGAAACCTGCCCACGTCACACAGGCACCTGCCTGGGAGCAGTTCAGAGCTGAGCTCTCTTGGAAACGTGGCCCTAGGCCTCTGGCCCCTGATGCTTGCAAGAGGCTGCGTTGCTGTGAAGGGTAGTGGGGGGCTTCCGACAAGGGCTGACGTCACTCAGGACTCACACCACAGAGCGCCGGTGGAAGCTCTGGCTGGGTCTGGACTGTAACATGGCGAAGTGGCTGTAACCTGCCTCAGGCCAGGATGGCTGCTGGAGCCAGCACGGCCCAAAAAGCGCCACACTGGGGAGGAAGTAGGTGAGAGCAGGGCTGGCAGGTGAGTCACTCGCTGAGCGCCTGCACTTGGTGGCGGCCGCTGAGAACGTGCCAGTAGGAGGTAAAGCTCCCCTGTCCCTGCAAGAAACCCCCTGAGGGGAGCAGCAGCCTCACCTGTCCTCCCTTGGGGTGAGTTCTCCCCACCCCCCAGAAAGCAAAGGGCCTTGAGGGCACAGACAGGTGTGATTTACACTCAGAGGGGGAGATTTTCACAAACACAGGGGAGTTAGGATCAACAGGGCTTGTGCTCCTGAATCCCTTAGGAGCTTTAGAAACTCCCCCTTCGCCACCCCCCCGCCTGCAAGAGTTGCGCCCAAGATGGCGCCAGGTGCTTCCCTTCCATCTTTCACCCTCTCGCTCTGGAGCTTCACGGTGGTGAGCTGATAATGAAAACACCCGCACACCCCAACAGTGCCCCACAGGAAAATTACAACTGGCGCTCGGTTGCCACCTCTGTCAGTGAACAGAGCAGAACAGCAAACAAACGTGAACCCGGCAGTGGAGCAGGGACTGGGCCGGTCTCTGGATCTGTGTGGGCATCTCTACAACCACAGCCGCGATCCCTGTGGGAAAGTGACACTTTATCCCCCAAATCCCAGGAGCGGGGCCCATTGATAGCAGCAGCTCCTCTGACTAATCAGCCTGGAACTATCCAGGGGAGCAATTCAGCTGGGGTTGCAGTGAGTGACCCCCCTACCTGCGGAGTCCTGTGGAGTCGTGTCTGAGATGTTCCTGTCTCTCCGGCGGGCTCCCAGCTTCACTAGCACCCAGAGTCATTCTCTCTAGGCAGAGCTCCTGCTCCCGGTGACTGGTTCCCTTTCCCAGGCTGTAACATCCATCCTGCCGCAGGGGTCAGGGAGCCGCAGGGGTTAACTCCAGCCTGCCCCTGAGCTTCTCATTCAGTTAATACATTTGATATTGAATGGAAGCCCCGTCCTCTCTTGGCACATCCACCAGCTTCAAAACTGAAAGCAGGACAGAGCGTGGAACGTGACTGCGACTGGCTCCTCCTCAGGACGGTTATGGGACAAAGATCAAAGTCCTCGGACACACCCGCAGTGCTAGGGAGAGGGCAGCTTCGGTGCCAGCAGCCTCAGCTCTTCACTTCGACTGGTGACACAGACAGATCTGCTGTTTTCTTGTGCTCCAGGAGTCGCTGTAATTACCTCAGCCCTGTGTAAAGAACAGGACCAGAGTCTGCTTCAGCAGCTGCTAGACTCAGCGGCCATGTTACTTCACTTTAGTGCCCTGGAATATTCCCATTCCCAGCCCCACCCTCCAAACACATGCGGGACTCATGGCTGCCCCATGCCACCCCAGCCCTGGGCTCTTCCCTGCCCCCACCCCACACCTCCTGCCGCCTCAGCCCTGGGCTCTCCCCCACCCCACCCACACCTCCTGCCCCCGCATCCCTGGGCTCTCACTCCGCCCCACCAGTACCCTCCCCCACCAACCCTGGGCTCTCACTCTGCCCCACCAGTACCCTCCCCCACCCACACCCCCTGCCACCCCAGCCCTGGGCTTTCACCCTACCCCACCAGTATCCTCCCCCACCTCACCTGCACCCCCTGCCGACTCAGCCCTGGACTCTCCCCCACCAGTGCTGACTCCGCCCACTCCTCCCTTGCCTCCAAACAGTCCGGTGTTGGCAGGGTCGGGGTGAGCGGCGGGGCTCCTGGGCCGCACCTCAGCCTGGGCTCCCTCCAGCTGGGACTCCCACCTCCAGGAGTGGCTGGGACCCGGGAGGGCAGAGCCGGGGGGACCACCCCGGCAAGGGGTGGAGGATCTGGGGCAGGGCAGCCCCAGAGGGAGCGGAGCCCTGGAGAGTGGGAAGGAATCACCAGGACTCCCTGCTACAGTAGATGTCTCTAAACGGCACCCTGGGAAAGTGACTTTTGGGTCACTGTCTCCTGGGCTTGCAGCTTTTCAAGCCTCAGTTGGCATCCTCCTCTCGGGGGGCGGGGGTGGGGGTGGGGAGAAGACACTTTCCAGCCCTGATGCGAGCCCATTTCACTCACCAGAGATTATTTGTCCCTCTCCCTCCCCCCGGCACAGCCTGGCCAAGAGCAGGCGTTGCGTGGGGCCGGGGAGCGCCCCGCAGCACCTTCTCCTCCCCCGCCACTGCAGCAGCGTGGGACAGCGAGCGGACGATCTCGCGGCACATGCCCGGAGCAGCTGCCATCCGAAGCGGAATGGGGGCGGGGAGGGGGGCAGCCCTGCAGCCACCGCCGCAGGGGGAGACACACACCCACCGCTCGCTCAGGGGGAAAGTATCGGGAGAGCAGCTGGCTAACAACCCGCTTCACAACACAAGAGCGCTGCTAGGCTGCCAGCAACAGACAGGGCCGGCTCTAGGGTTTTGCTACCCCAAGCAAAAAAAAAAATAAAATAAAAGATAGCCAGAATACCGCCCTGGAAAATGTGCTGCCCCGAGCACGTGCTTGGTTTGCTGGTGCCCAGAGCCGGTCCTGGGGATAGAGTTTGTTGCTGGGGCAGCGCTTCGCAGGAGCCCTCTACAGTATCGGCCAGGAGCGGTAAGCCAGGCTCCCCGCCACCCTCTCGCCTCCCTCTGCAGGAGGCTTACCGCTCCTGGCCACCACTGCAGAGGGCTCCTGTGAAGCGCTGCCCCAGCTTGTTCATTGAGTCCGCAGCAGCAGCGCCTGGAAGCCGGGGCTCGGCAGCGGCCCAGTCAGGAAGCAGAGAAGCCTCCGCTTCTTGCCCCTCCCTCCCGGAAACTCGGTCGGGGGGGCGCCAGGGAGCTTGGCGGGCTGCAGAGAAGGGCTTCACGGGCCACATGTTTGAGACCCCTGGGCTAAGACTTCACATCCTCCTAGGGGATGGTAATGATGACACTGCCTACAGTGCCACGTGCCCCATCTGTGACTTTTAGCAGCAAATATCACCAATGACCAGGTTTACAGCAGTGCTGCAAAACACACAGAAGGCAAAAGGAGAGGGATAGGACAGAGAAAGTAGTAAGTGGATTCACCAAGTGGATTCACCAAGGGCAAATCGTGCCTGACTAACCTAATAGCCTTCTACGATGACATCACTGGCTCTGTGGATGAGGGGAAAGCAGTGGATGTACTATTCCTTCACTTTAGCAAAGCTTTTGATATGGTCTCCCACAGTATTCTTGCCAGCAAGTTAAAGAAGTATGGGCTGGATGAATGGACCATAAGATGGATAGAAAGCTGGCTGGATCGTTGGGCTCAACGGGTCGTAATCACTGGCTCCCTGTCTAGTTGACAGCCGGTATCAAGCGGAGTGCCCCAAGGGTCGGTCCTGAGGCCGGTTTTATTCAATCTCTTTATCAATGATCTGGAGGATGGCGTGGACTGCACCCTCAGCAAGTTTGCAGATTACATCAGACTGGGAGGAGTGGTAGATACGCTGGAAGGTAGGGATAGAATACAGAGGGACCTAGACAAATTAGAGGATTGGGCCAAAAGAAATATGATGAGGTTTAACAAGGACAAGTGCAGAGTCCTTCACTTAGGACGGAAGAATCCCATGCACTGTTACAGACTAGGGACCGAATGGCAGGCAGCAGTTCTGCAGAAAAAGACCTAGGGGTTACAGTGGATGAGAAGCTGGATATGAGTCAACAGTGTGCCCTTGTTTCCAAGAAGGCTAACGGCATTTTGGGCTGTATAAGTAGGGACATTTCCAGCAGATCAAGGGATGTGATTGTTCCCTTCTATTCAACACTGGTAAGGCCTCATCTGGAGTACTGTGTCCAGTTTTGGAGCCCACACTACAAGGAGGATGTGGAAAAATTGGAAAGAGTCCAGAGAAGGGCAACAAAAAATGATTAGAGGCCTGGAGCACATGACTTATGAGGAGAGGCTGAGAGAACTGGGATTGTTTAGTCTACAGAGGAGAAGACTGAGGGGAGATTTGATAGCTGCTTTCAACTACCTGAAAGGGGGTTCCAGAAAGGATGGATCTAGACTGTTCTTAGTGGAACCAGATGACAGAACAAGGAGTAATGGTCTCAAGTTGCAGTTGGGAAAGTTTAGACTGGATATTAGGAAAAACTTTTTCACTAGGAGGGTGGTGAAGCACTGGAATGGGTACCCTAGGGAGGTGGTAGAATTTCCTTCCTTAGAGGTTATTAAGGTCAGGCCTGACAAAGCCCTGGCTTGGATGATTTAGTTGGGGATTAGTCCTGCTTTGAGCAGGGGGTTAGACTAGATACCTCCTGAGGTCCCTTCCAACCCTGATATTCTATAAGTGAGTAATTGGGGATGCCCCCTCCACATAATGTTTATACCATGTTAGCCACTCAGTGACATGCAGGTTACTCCTGAATGTAGAAATGCCCCAATTGCCAAGCAAAAGACATGAGACCTTCTCCAGCTGCTATTTATCCCAGTGACTGGTAAATAATTTACCTGACTGATCTGACTCCACCCAGTCTTCCCCACTTAGTGCAAAGAAACACTCAGACTAAACTTTCCTCTCCATCCTGTTTCATTTATGACATAATTACAATGTATGACCCTGTTTAACAGCAGGAGAGAGGAGCAGGTGGTGAAGGAGGGTGGACAATGAATAGAGGTGTAAAAGATGAATATACTCTATGGCTCAGGACCAGAGGTGGATGCATAACTCACATTCACCAGTTACAAGTGCACTGAGGGGATTTTTCTGCTCCTTCAGGAGAGGTGGGGATGTCACAAAGCTCATGCAGGCAGTCAGGGTTATGGAAGTGTTGGAAATTTCTGCAAATATAAATGTTACAGAACACTAAAGATTCAAAGCTCCCCCGCCCCCAATTCTGGAACCTTCATTTGCTTTCTATGGCAGGCTTTGACCACAGTCTCCTGGCCTTTAGACTGGGGTGGCCAACCTGTGGCTGTGAAGCCACATGCGGCTCTTCAGAAGTTTATAAGTGGCTCATTGAATAGGTCCTGACTCCAGGGCTGGAATTAGAGGTGCCAACTTTCCAATGTGCCAGGGGGGGCTCACTGCTCAATCCCTGGCTCTGCTACAGACCCTGTCCCCATTTCATCCCTTCTCACCCTCTTCCCTGAGTCTGCCATGCCCTCGCTCCTCTCCCACTCCCCCCCAGAGCCTCCTGCATGCCACAAAACAGCTATTGGGAGGTGTGGGAAGGGAGCGGGAGGCTCTGATTAGCGGGACTGCCGGTGGGTGGGAGGTGCTGGCAGCGGGGAGCTGATGGGGGGCTGCTGACGTATTATTGTGGCTCTTTGGCAATGTACATTGGTAAATTCTGCCTCCGTCTCAGGCTCAGGTTGGTCACCCCTGCTTTAGACAGTATAAAGTGGAGAACATTTAGTCCCTGAGCTGTCCTTGCATGCAGTGAAGGCACTCTGCAGGCCTGCACTACAGACAGACTTGTACAACTGATCCTAGATTCCATGTTGGCAACGGCAAGCAAGCAAATGTTAGGAAATGCCAGACTTGAGGGTGAGCAACCAGCTCAGCAGCATTATGAGTCAATTGCTCCAGTCAGAGCCTTGTGAACACTCATCTGATTGGGGCTGGTAGTTCTGGGTAGGTTTACATGGGGATAAAAATCCCACAGCTGGCCCAGCCCACATTGCTCACCCTGTGGGCTAAAGACAGTGGATACCCTATGGTGACCCCAGTGACTCTCTGGCTCACACCTTACCAATACGGACATCTGTTTTGTATCATAACCTGTAGGACCTTGTGTCTGAGGCACCTTCAGTGCTTCCCGTGGGGCTGTGGTCCAGCTGGTGAGCTACCAGGTATCTTCAGAGATCTGTTGATCTCCTCAGGTGGAGAGAATTACACAAGCTTCACTGAGTGAGAATGGAAGGTAACACCTCACCCATTGCCTGTTATGGCCTGAAGCCCAGGCCCACCCTTCCTCCTGTCTGGCTGTGCTCACTAATTTGCCTGGGAAAGCTGATGGGCCCACATAGGTCTCAGCAGGTTACACTGCTCCTTAGTGTAATGAAGTCAGTGGCCCGCTCCATTAATGGCCTGGTGTAACCCTGTCAGGATTCCCTCCCCACTCTGAACTCTAGGGTATAGATGTGGGGACGCCACATGAAAAAAGAATAACCCCCTAAGCTTATTTTACCAGCGTAGGTTAAAGCTTCCCCCAAGACACAAGTTTCTCCTGTGTCTGGAACAGTATGCTGCCACCACCATGCGATACCCCCCAAGAAGTAGGGGCAGGGCCACTTGAAGCACCCTCTCTTTCCAAAAATCCCCCCAAGCCTATACCTCCCTCTCTGGGAAAGGCTTGAGAAAAACCTCTCACCCCTAGGTGAGCCTGATCCAAAAGCCCTGGATCTTACACAGTGGAAAACAAGTAGTCAGATTCTTAAAAGAAAGATTTTAATTAAAGGAAAAAGAGAGAAACAAAATCTCTGTAGGAACCAGTGGAAAAAACACTTTACAATCACAACAAGAATCAAAGGAAATCCCACACCACAGAGGGATTCCTCTTCCCCTCTGCTGAGTTCAAAGTACAGAGAAAACACAGGATATCTCCCAAAAACCTGAGAAATTCACAAGTGAAAAAACAAGTGTAAGTTACAGCCTTGCCTGGCTAAATTGCTTACTGTCGCTGGTGAAAAAAGAATATAGATTAGATGGAGAAAAAACTGTCTGAATCCCCTGAAAACCCCAGAGCAAACGAGAGACACAGAAAAAGCACTCTCTCTCCCCCCAGGTCTGAAAGCATCTTTGGTCCCCATTGGTTCTTTTGGTCAGGTGCCAAGCAGGTTTCTTTTAGCTTCTTAACCCCTTACAGGTAAGCAGGAATTCTAGGCTACTTTATGCTTTTGACAAACCCTGTGAACATCGTTCCCCTTTACATACAATCTGCATGTTCTCTTAACTAAGGCTTCGTCTGGAAGTTAATAATCCCAAGGCTTACATTGGATGCTGCACCTCAATTACTGAAGCAGCTAATCACTGCTCTTTGTAGCCCCCAGTTACCTCCTGCTCCTTTCTTCAGCTAAGAAACAGGGTCATAGATTGCAATGGATCATACACGACACAGTATTGGGAAAAGTTCAATCTTAGTGTTTCTTTTTACTGGAGTTTGAACCAGAATAAACCTGAAAGAAAACTTTTCTAATTGGGGAGGGGGGAGAGGACCTATCTAGGGAAGAGTGGGTGGGATCAGATCGTTTGGAGAAATTATTTACCAGGCCTTGGAAAAATAGCAGCTGTTGAAGGTTTTGTGTCTCCCTGCCTGGAAATCTCTGCACTGGGGAATAACTTGTGTAACACCTGAGCTGCTAACATGGTATAAACACGGCATGGGTGTGTGTGTGGGGGGGAATCCCTCTTTAACAACCAGGTTTTAAAGTCTTGTTCTGTCCTAGAGAGGGAGGAAAGTTTGGGGGAAAACAGGCTAAAGCGACTGAATATTTGCCCAACAACTCTCTGCTGTTACACGTGCTTCTGAGACAGACAATTGCGTGAGAGGGTCCTTGCATGGGGGCCCTGCAGCAACCTTCCATGAAAGATGCCGAAAAAAGCAGGATGCCAGAGGCTCAAGAGAGGAGCAGTGAGCCTAGGTAGAACCAGGTTGAGGTCCTATTGGGGGATCGGATTACAGACCTGCAGGAAGAGTCTCTCCAGGCCCTCAAGGAATCGTCAGTGCATGTGAGAAGACTGACTTGCACTGGACTTGAGGGTGGAAGGCCGATATGGCTGCCAGGTGCACCTTGGTCAATGAGAGTGCCAGATCTTAGTGCTTTAGACGAAGCAGGTATTCCAGGCTGGATTGTAGAGATGACTGGGCTGGAAAAAGATTCCCTTCAGACACCTGGCCATGAATGGCCTTCACTTAGCCAGGTAAGTAGTCCTGGTGGAGGGTTTTCTGCTTTCCAGGAGAACCTGCTGGATCTGTTTGGAGCAGGCCTGCTCCTCAAGGGTTAACCATGCAGCATGCACTCTGTCAGGTGCAGGGAGATGACTTAGACTTGCTGAGGTCTGAGGCGAAGCCAGAGGGCTTCAGCCCTGATGGTGGAGCTCAGGTTACAGGCCCCCTGCGTAAGGCTGAAACCTTTGGGCTTAAGCTTTGGCCCACACCACCCAGGGCAGTAGGGCTTTGGCTTTGACTTTGACACCCCCCCCCACACCTGCTGTGGCGGGGCTCTTACCCAAAATTGGACCAGCTACTTAGCTTAGGAAGGATTAATGATCCACCAGAGTTTGGCAGAAAGCAGCACATTTATTGCATTGATATCTAAGTTCCAAAGAAGGGGGGGCAGGAGGAAGGGGGTCAGGTCACACTCATACTCACACTCCCAAGACAGGCACAGCACTGGAGGTGTCAGGATCTTTCAGGGTAAGTGTCCCACAGCACAGCAATGGATGGTGTGGTGAGGATAAATCTTCCCAAGGCAGATGGAATGCAACTCAGCGAACCACTGGCCATGTGGTCCAGGCAAAGGGCCTTCTTGGGAGGGAGGGAGGGAGAGAGAGAGAGAGACAGACAGACAGACAGAGCACATGGCACCTTCCCCTTTCAAGGACCAGCTCCAGGCCTGCCACTAGAGATGACTTGGCTGCATCTGGTTGGTCACACCCCAGCTCAGGCAGGGTCCATGCTTTGTCCATGCATTGGGTGTGTGATCGCTGCCCAATCAGAGTCCTAGACACTTTGTCTAACATTGGAGCTCTTCTGTCTTCTAGCTGTTAAAACAGCCCATTCATCTGACAAGCACTCTTGAGGGAGAGGAGACAAGCGGGGGTGGAGGGAAGTGTAACAGACTTTTTGAGCATACAGGTATACATAGCATACAGATCACTGCTGCTCCTGCAACAAATCACTAGGTTGGTTTTTTTTTTACTACTTACTTGCACTTATTTATTCATTCCTATAAAGTTTTGCAAAAAGTTATTATAGTTACCAGCCTAAATGTTGCTTGTGCCAAGCTACAAGGGGTATTTCCTTTAGCTTGTTCTTCAGCTTTTTAGCCTCATCGTTCAGTGATGATTGTGTAGATTCACGCCTGCCCTTCGGGGTCATCCGGTTATCTCTATACTGCACATTCTTTGGCCCAGCAATGTTGAAACAGTAGCTTGGCTGATTCTGGTTACTTCTCCTTTTTTTCTAAACCATACATACATTCTCATGCATTCTTTTAACTGATTAGCTTAACATACATCTCACTATTTCTACTCTTTCAGATATTTTTTTCTTTAACATATTTACTTTCAGGGCATAACAGATCACAATAGTCTGTTTAACCCATCTATCACACAAAGTCAGGAACAAACAGCAAAGCATAACAGGAATAGCAGTTTCTACATATAATTATTTTACAAAGTCAGTCTCTTCTCTTCTTCCCAAAAGAGACTTTCTGAGTTAGGCAGTGCTGGTTTAGTTTGGCCTTGTATATTACGATGCAGGCACAGATATTTAAATTACCACTGTCTGATATTTTCGTTCTGGTCTGGGGGGAACAAAGCTTTTTCTATATTCCCTTCTATTTTTCTGTTATGTGGTAATTATTACATTTAGTTCATTCTTGTATTCCATCTAGTTTTTATCCAACACAGAGATTCCCTCCAGCCTCAGCTGGGACCGGGCAGATGATCAGGGAAGCCGCGTTTGTACCCCCAGTGTTGAGATCAGGACTGAAATAAGGGCAGAGGATCCCAGAGAAAGTGTCAGTGAAAGTGAAGAGATGGGACCCATCAGTCACATTGTAAAATGAGACCTTGCCCGCCTCACAGTCCAGGAAAATCCCCACCCGTCTGGGCCTGACACTCACGGTGAGGAGAGTCCATGGGGAGGTGCAGGCCCTGTATCCCCCATCACTCAGCCGCATGGCCCAGTATCCATCCCCATGTATGGCTGTGACCCACCCCTTCCTGCTCACAGATTCCCTACAAACCCCTAGAACCCATCTCGTCTTGTCTCCCACCTCCACCTCCCAGTAACACCTCCCACCCGTGAACCCCTCAGCGCCCAGGACAATGGGATAAATATCAAATCTCTCAGGGTTGTTGGGCAGATCCTGGTATGTGTCTCCGAGTCTCACACGTTTCCGATCCTCAGAAAGGACAAGACGGGGATTTGCCGTGTCTGGATCCAGAGTCACGTCCACTAGGGAGAGACTCACAGAGTCAGGGCCGGGACAGGGGCTGGTCACTGGGATCAAAGGGAAATTAACCTGCGTCCTGGTTAATCACTGTGTGTGGGAGGGGGGAGTGTGAGTTGTTGCCTGAGGGGAATCAGGACCCGTCTGCGAGAGCAAACTTGAGGGGAATGACAGAAGGCTGTGTGTGGCAGGAGGTGTCAGTGGAACCAGAGGAGGGGAGAGCAGCAAAGGGATGGGGAGGGGCCAGGCTGATGCTGGGAGAGGAAAGGGGAGGGGCAGAGACTAGTGAGGGGAGGCATAAGAACAATGGGGGGCAAGGGAAGTAGCAGGCACCAGGAGAAGGGGGGCAAGGGAAGGACAGATTCCAGGGGATGAAGGGAGAGGTGGACACCAAGAAGAAGGGGACAGATCCCAGGGGGCACAGGGAAGCAAAGGAAAGGGTGGGTAGCAGGGGCAAAAGGGTGTAAGGGAATTGGGGGGGCTCCAAGGGGCAGGGTAAATGAGGAGAGGGGTGGGCTCCAGAGGAGCAGATGGGAGTTGAAGAGAGGGACAGGTGTCGGGGGGGGAGGGGGGAGGATGCAGGGCCGGTGCAACCTCTAGGTGAACTAGGTGGCCGCCTAGGGCGCCAAGTGGTTGGGGGCACCAAAAAGCGCACTCAGGGGAGGCGGAGGAGCGGAGGGGAGCTGGGGCAGAGGGGAACGGGGAGGGCAGTCCGCAGCAAGTGACAGGGGTGGGGGCGCACAGGGGAACCACTCCCCGCCCCAGCTCACCTCTACTCCTCCTCGTTCCCTGAGCACGCCACCCCCGCTCTGCTTCTTCAAACAGCTGATTGGTGCCGCAAGCCTGGGAGGGGGGAGAAGTGGAGCGCGGCAGCATGCTCAGGGAGGAGGCAGGGAGCTGCCACAGGGCTCCCCAGGAGGGGGAGGGGGAGCAAGAGAAGAGGTGGGTGCCCAAGGGACAAGGGGAGGGGCAGGTGCCAGGGGGACAAAAGGGGAGGGAAAGGAAGGGACAGGCAAAGGATGGAGAAGGGGGAAGGTAGGAGTGGATTGTAGGGGCAGAGGAGAGAGTGGCCAGTGGGGCAGAGGGGGGTGGGCACCAGGCAAGAAGGGGCAAAGGGAGGGGCAGGTGCCAAGGCAATTGAGGGGGGTTGTGCAGGGGCAGACAAAAGGAGGGTGGGGGGAGGGGCTGGCACCAGGGGTAGAGGGAGGGGTGAGTAGACAGGAGGACTCCAGAAGGGCAAAGAGGATCTGAATGGGGCTAGAAGAGGGGTGGGCACAAGTGGGTGAGGGGAGGGATAGGGGTGAGGGGGTGAGAAGGACGGGAGCCAGGAGAGCAGAGGAGGATGAAGGGTGGGGTGGGAATCTGGGGCGAGGGCAGTGGCAGCCACAGGGGGGCAGATGGGGGTGATGGGAGAGTGGGAGACATGGGATCAGAGGGGGAAAAAAGAGAGAGAGGTGGATGCCAGGCGGTCAGGCCCATTGATATGCGGGAGCAAAGGGGGCAATTGCTCAGGGGCCCGGGCAATGAAAACGGGACTGGGGGCCTCCGGCCGCAGCCAGCAGCGCAGCAGGGATAAGGCTCGCTTCCTGTCCATCCTTGCTACATGGCACATCCTTGCAATCTCTGGGAGGGGAGCATCTGCAAGCTATCCCCGCCCTGAGCACCGGCTCTGCAGCGCCCATTGGTCAGGAACTGCAGCCAATGGAAACTGTGGGGTGGTGCCTGTGATCAGCAGTACGTGGAGACCCTCGCAAAGGAGCCGCTGCCAGAGGGGTGTGCCGACTGCTTTCGGGAGCCGCCTGAGGCAAGCACAGACCCTCTGAACGTCTCCTGAATCATCACCCCCGTGTCCTAGCCTAGAGCCCGCCCCCCCTGCCAGAGTCTGCAACCCACACCCCCTCCTGCACCCAAACTCCCTCCCAGAGCTTGCACCCCAATCCCCTGCCCCAGCCTGATGAAAAAGAGTGAGGGTGGGGGAGACCAAGCGACGGGGGATGGAGTGGGAGAGGACTCAGAAAAGGGGTGGGACAGAGGTGTGGTCTCAGCGAAGGGGCGGGGCAAGGGTCTGTGGGTTTGCATGATTAGACGGTTGGCAAACCTACCAGGTGGGCATGTGGCAGCCTTGGCAGGGCCAGAAGAGCATGGCCAGCAGTGCAGCCAGCAGCTCGCTGGGCACCAGCCAGCACAGGCTCAGCACCCCCTTAATGTCGGGCAGACGGAGTCCACACGGGCGCAGCTTGAGTGCCTGGGGCCCCATTGACTGTTCTGCCCCAGGGCCCAAAATTGGTGTTGGCAGGGCTGCAGGCGGTAGAAGGGAGTGAAGTGATGGGTGGCCTCCAGGGTGCAGCGGGTGTTTGGGGGTGAGGGGCAGGTACCAGGAGGTCAGGAGAACAAAGGGAGGGAGAGTTCTAGAGGGGCAGAGATGGGTGGAGGGCAGGGGCACAAAGCGGGGGGACAGGGGCCAAGGGGAGCAGAAAGGAGTTGACAGGAAGGAGTGGGGTGAGGTGGAGGGAAGAGGACAGAGGCAGGAGCCAGGTGAGCAGAGGAGTGAGGGAAAGATAAAGGAGGGGCAGGTGCCGTGGTTATAGAGGGCTGACGCAGGGGCAGGCCCCAGGGAATCTCTGCTGGTCTGGGGCCACGTGTGGTTGGTTTGTTACTAAGAGCAGGCCGGTGCCATCCCCACACACAGGACAGAGACACAATAATCAGATAATCAAATCTCACGTGTTTCCGGTTCTCAGACAGGATCCCGCCCCCTCCACCTGGGAGAAGCTGCACCTGGGGCCAGTCCCAGTTCACACCCACGCAGCACGTCTGCACTAGGGGTTTGCATGGGAGCACTGACATGGCTGACACACTGCTGTGCCAGGTGCTGTAACCCCTCCCCTCACTGGGGTCATGGATCAATAATTACAGGGTCTCTGGAGCAGGGGAGCTGGACTCTGGGCTCCCAGGTGGGGCCCGACCCACTGGGCTGCAGAGTCATTCTCACTCCCACGCTCTGGACAAGTGGACAATACTTTTGACTATTTGATAAACTAGTTTTAAGAGAACCCTCTAGCAAAATCAGTACCTTAGTAAGATATAAAATCCTTTGTTATGCCTAACATCTTTGGAAACTTTTTTTTAAAGCTGGCTAAATTTCATAAATATGTCTATTATTATGGAGATCACAAAGTAAATTGGTGTTCATTTTTCTAAAAGCAATGAACATTGTTATGAACACACTAAACCTCTGACTGATTAATTTAAAATAATGTCTTTGTTTCAGTGCGTTAAATATGTAGTAATCTGGAATGATGACTTTATGAAGATTTAAGAGTACATTTAAAATATAAAATCAACTTAAACAGAGAAGAGCTGCATCATGTATTCCACAATATTTCACACTGTATTTGGCAGGACAGCTTACTTGCCCTTACTACAAAGTTTTTGCTAATCTCTGACAAACTTCAGGATATATGAAAAAACCTGATACTGACATTTTCTATTCCCACGTTTAGTGCTTTTAATCTTCACCTTCTGGCATGCAGAGGAAAACATGCTCCATTCTCTTTAAAAAAAAATTGCAGAAGAGTGGGTTTTTCAAATGTCATTTGCTTCATTTGGGTTCAGGGATTTGGCTGGAAGGGGGTGATCAGGGATGGGGAGGGAATAGAAGAGGGAGACAGTGGAGAGCGGGCAGAGCCTGGGGTAGAACAGGAGTGGAGTATGGGCGAGGCCATAGGTGGGCTGGGGAGCTAACCTCCCCAAACAGCAGCTTCACCCTTTGCCCATGTCAGGAGGTAAGAGCGGTTCATCTCCCACACACCCAATATGCACTGTAGTCTCCTTAGGCAGGGGCTGTATTCACAGAGCCGAATGCATTAGTGCCGCACATTCTGCGTGAGGGAGAGAGTACAGGGGTCTCTGCGGGGAACTGTGACTCTCTGCTGCCGTGAGGCGGGCCAGGCGGCTCATTATTCTTTGCTGACTCCCCCCTCCTCCCCAGGCATAGGGGCACCGGTTTAATAATACTGCACAGGCCCCATAAATCCTAAGGACAGCTCTGCAAACTAGCTAGAGACATAAAGGATAACAAGAAAACATTTTACAAATATATTAGAAGCAAGAGGAAGACCAAGGACAGGCTAAGCCCGCTACTCAATGCGGAGGGAAAACAATAACAGAAAATGTGGAAATGGCAGAGGTGCTTAATGACTTCTTTGTTTCGGTTTTCACCAAGAAGGTTGATGGAGATCGGACGTCTAACATAGTGAATGCCAGTGAAAATGAGGTAGGATCAGAGGCAAAATAGGGAAAGAACAAGTTAAAAATTATTTAGACAAATTAGATGCCTTCAAGTCACCAGGACCTGATGAAATGCATCCTGGAACACTCCAGGAGCTGACTGGAGATATCTGAGCCATTAGCAATTATCTTTAAAAGGTCATGGAAGACGGGAGAGATTCCAGAAGACTGGAGAACGGGAAATATAGTGCCCATCTATAAAAATGGAACTAAGGACAACCCAGGGAATTACAGACCAGTCAGATTAACATCCGTACCAGGAAAGATAATGGAGCAAATAATTAAGCAATCATTTTGCAAACATCTAGAAGATAACAAGGTGATAAGTGACAGTCAGCATGGATTTGTCAAAAACAAATTGTGTCAAACCAATCTGATACCCTGTAAAAAAGAAAGCTAACAAGCCTTGTGGATGGATTGTGGGCAGAGAAGTGGTCGTGGTCTATCTTGACTTTACTAAAGTTTTTGACACCATCTTGCGTGACCCTCTCATAAACAAACGAGGGAAATACAACCTAGGAGGAGCTACTATAAGGTGGTTTCATAACTGGTTAGAAAATTGTTCCCAGAGAGTAGTTATCCATGGTTCACAGTCATGCTGAAAGGGCATAATAAGTGGGGTCTCATAGGGACCAGTTCTGGGTCCGGTTCTGTTCAATATCTTCATCAATGGTACAGATAATGGCATACAGAGTACACTTCTGAAGTTTGTGGATGATACCAAGCTGGGAGGGTTGTAAGTGCATTGGAGAATAGGATTAATATTCAAAGTGATCTGAACAAACTCAAGAAATGGTCTGAAGTAAATAGGATGAAATTCAGTAAGGACAAATGCAAAGTCCTCCACTTAGGAAGGAACAATCAGTTGCACACACACAAAATGGGAAATGTGCCTAGGAAGAAGTACTGCAGAAAGGGATCTGGGAGTCATAGTGGATCACAAGCTAAACATGAGTCAACAGTGTAACACAAGAGTGGGCAAACCTTTTGGCCCGAGGGCCACAGCGGGGTTCAAAATTGTACCAAGGGCCAGGTAGGGAAGGCTGTGCCTCCCCAACAGCCTGGCCCGGCCCCCTATCCGGCTCCCTCCCACTTCCCGCCCCTGACTGCCCCCTCAGAACCCTTGACCCATCCAAGCCCCCCGCTCCTTGACCCCTGACTGCCCCCTCCGGAGACCCCCACCCTAACTGCCCCCCCCCACAATGCCCCTTGCTCCCTGTCCTCTGAATCCAATGACTGTTCACACACTAGGAGAGAATATGTCCCCTCATGTATAAATATGCCTCTTTTTAAATTATGTCATAAAATCCCTATTCCGCAGTACACTTGACCTCATGGTCTGCTTTAGGCACATGCTCAATTCCCCCTCATTTCAGAAGGGGAACAGGAGGCCATTTTCTGTTTTGATTGATTGTGGAAATACTTTCAAGGAAAAAAGGGAAAATTATCAGAAACAAAAGGATTCAGCCCCACTATCAGAGGTAGAAAACTGTAACGTTAACAAGCAGAAAGACACAGCAGCTGGGAGTGACACAGCAATTCTCTTCCAGTATCTCAGTACAGGACGTTATTTATTACAAATCTCCCTGGGACGTCACTGAGAACAAGATCAGGCCCGGTGTTCTCTAATAAAACACACCCACCAAAGAAACAAATGACTAATTCAACCTGCCACACAAATCCCGAGTTGCACCGCTCGGACAATGATCCGAAAAGCCGAGGAATGTCAATCACTTGGAATGGACTTGTCGTGTCGTGTCGTGTTTACAGAACCAGTAAAACAAATGACACAGGATCCGTCAATCTCTGTGTTAGTAACAATCTGGCCAAGCAATGAGCAGTGCACGGGAAGGGAAAATGATTATAAGTCATTTTAACCTACCTGGTGGGTCCTTCTGAGCAGTTTCACACTCTGCAGGGTCTGATCAAACTCCATCCGGTTTCCTGCGATGATTTACATGGTAAGTGACTAGTTCACTTTCTCACGTTGCAGGGCTAATTCCCTGGCTACCCAATCGCTGCAGCCCCCCAGCTTCCCCTCGCCCCTTTGGAAAGAAATCTGTATCCCCCAGCCCTGCCCCAGCTGGAAAGCGAAAGTGAAATCACCCAGGCGGTCACGTGAGGAGACTGGCGTTCTCCTTTAAAGACACAGCCACAGTCCTGCTGCGCTGGAAGGGGTGATGCCCAGCCAGCAGACTTGGGCGGCCCAAGACACCCAGGCCCATGGCGGTTCTCTGCAATCCTCTGCCCAAGGTTTCTAGGGTGGGCTGCTTTAGTTCTTCCACGGGGGCAGGACTCTGCCCCACACCCCTCAGGCAGGGGCGTAGCCAGGTTTCAACAGCAGGAGGTGCCCCTTCATGCAGCGAATTGTCTTTGTTTTTACCTGGCCTCGTCCTAATTCTTTGGAGTCTTTCGGCTGTTGAGAACATGGACAGCTGGGATCTCAAGGTTCCTAGAATCAGCACCGATCTGTGGCAGGGGAGGGGGGCCGCCCAGAACCGGAGCCAGGTAGGGGGTCTGTGCCGCTGACCCGCGGCAGGGTGGGAGCTGCACCCGAAACCGGGATGGGGGCTGCACCCGAAACCGGGATGGGGGCTGCGCCCGGAGCCGCCGATCCACGGCGGAGGGAGTTTGCCGGGAACTGGAGCCAGGCAGGGGCCCTGCCCTGCCGACCTGCCGCAAGGGGAGGGAGGTTGCCCAGAACTGGAGCTAGGTGTGGGCCCTGTGCCGGCGTGCCACTGACCTGCAGCGGGGGGTGGGGGGGGGAGAGCTTTGCCCGGAGAGGGGGCTGGTGCCCTGCGCCGCTGACCTGCGGTGGGGGTCAACTGGAGCCAGGGATCCAGTGGGGTGGGGGTGGGGAGCCTGTGGCTCCCCCCCTGGCCATGTGTCTCGATATTTTGCCATTGTCATCTGGTCACCCTACTCCCCCAAGAGCCCCCACCGAATAACTTCCTTCCCAAAATAAAAGCCACTTACCGGACACCTCCTCCGGTGTTTGTCCTTCCCTGAGCCCGGGCTGCTGCGACTGGCTGCCTTCCTCCTGGCTTGAGAACAGCTCCTGGCTGCGTGCTTTGGGATTCCGGGGTGTCTCACTCCTCCTCAGCACCCTCACTCTCGCTTTCCTCCTGCTGCCTTGTTGAACTGGGCTCTGAAGTGTCTGGGGTGGTCTTTGGAGTGGAGGTGGGGTCACCCCCAAGTATTGCATCCAGCTTGTTTTAGAAATGGCAGGTCATGGGGGCAGCACTGGAGCAGCCGTTTGCCTCATGGGCTTTGCGGTCGGCATTCAGAAGCTCCATCACTTTAACCCAGCACTGCACCACGTCCCAGTCATGGCCCCTTTCCATCATGTCCCTTGATATCTGCCCAAAAGTATCGTAATTCCTACAGCTGGAGCGCAGCTGGGACCGGACAGCTTCCTCCCCGCAAACACACATGAGATCCAGCACCTTGCCATTGCTCCATACTGGGGATCGCCTGGCATCTGGAGGCATGGTCACCTGGAAAGATGTGCTGAGAGCACTCCATGCCTGACTGAGCAAACAGGAAGGGGAGTTTCAAAATTCCCAGAAAATTTAAAGGGTGGGTCTCACAGTTGGTCACCTGAGGACAGGACAGTAGAGTTCAAAGTGATGACCAGAGTGCTAGAAAAGGCATTGTGGGACACTTCTGGAGGCTGATCAGAGCGTATTTACAGAGCAGAGTATCCACACTGGTGCTGCGGCCCTCCAGCCAGGGTCCACCAAGTGTTCTGCCTCTCATGGAAATGGATTGCCAGAGCACTGCAGCCGCTGAGTCAGGGTGCTCTACGTGCCTTACCAGTGTGGATGCGTCATGAGTTAGAGTGCACGGAACTGCTTTAATGCACTCTAACTTGCAAGTATAGCCATGCCCCTAGATTCCAAATTGCACTAGTTTAGTTAAACCAGTGTGAAACCCAATATGGACACACTTATCTTGGTCCAGAGTGGCCTATTTTGGTTTAGCTTAAGCCAGTGAGAAATCTACTTAAGGTAAATTGATATGATCCCCTCTTAGGCCTGTGTTTGTCCCAGTATAACTATTTTGGTCAGAGATGTAACTTTCTAAATAAATAGTGCGGCTGCATTTAAATCAGTATACAAGTGACTCCTTCTAGTAGAGCTTATTCTCCTCCCCATGAGGGAACAGCTATACTGATATAAACAGGTATAACTCCCTCTGCACTTGGGGGATGGTGGTTAATCACATTGGTTTAAAAAGACACTGTTAGTTAAACAGGTGCAAACGCATATGTGGCAAGCCCCAGCATTTACAGTTGTGGTGATGAATGTGTTAATTCACAGTTAACAAGCCTGAGTTAAAACAGGCCCCAACACTCTTCTGGACAGAAAAAATAGGGAGTCCCTTTCTATCTCCTCATCCAGGGGACTCCAGGTGCAGACTCTGCTCCACTGACTGGCTGTCACACAGGAGAAAGTGCTTCTGGGTTTCTGGAGACAATACGGAGAGAACTGGGAGCCATGCGATGGGTTGGCAAAGAGGGCTCAAGCCCTAGGGATCTAGGACTTGGATGAAATGGTGATGTGAAATGTGGGGGATGGGAATTTCAGCTGCAGAGAGACCTGATCTTTCCAGGAAAGCAGAGCAGAGGAGTAGCAGAGGCAGGGGAACCTCAAAACCCTTCCCTGACTGCAGGAAGCCCCCATTCCTGCTGGGGAGCGGGGAGACAGCCGCCAGGCAGCTTCAGAGCGGTTATTTGTCTGCCCCCCTCCTCTCCACTTCTTATGCAATGATTCTGCAGCCTTCAGCTCTGAATACAATGCATGCAGGAGTCAGCCACCTGTGTGCCTAGGGGCGTAGCAATGGCAGTGATAGCCTCTTTGCCCTAGAATACTATCACATATGATAAGTGTGCAGAGGCATAAAGACTAGAGATAGTGGTATGAGAAGGGTGATGGCCCCAGGGGCATGGAGGGATCTGGTGAGAGAAACAGAGACACCAAAGACATGGTGGAGGGTGTAAAGAAACCATGTTCCATGGGCGTCAGAATGGTCTAATGCAGGGATTAGCAAACTGTGGCCCACGAGCTATTTTTATCAGGCCCGCAAACTCTGGCCAAGGGAGTGGGGCCAGTGGCCCCGCTCTCCCTGCCTGGGGCGCCAGGCCGGAGCACGGCAAGCTGCCAGTCCCTCTTCCCCCGGGCCAGAGCACCCGGTGTAGCAAGGCAAGAGGCCAGCCCCTCCTCTGCCTGCTCCCTCCCCTGGAGCCATGCCACCACACATGCAGCACTCTGGGGATGGGCACGGGGCTGTGTGGTCCTGCAGGGCATCATGTCGCTGCTGGAAGCCTCATAGTAAGGGAGGGTGGGGGTTGGATAAGGGGCGGGGGCAGTCAGGGGTCAGGGAGCAGGGTGGGTTGGCTAGGGGGGGGGGGGTTGGGGGGGGGTGGTTAGGGGCAGGGAGTTCTCTAGAGTCGGCAGTCAGAGATTAGGGAGGGTTGGATGGGGCATGGGAGTTCTGGGGTCTCTCAGGGGGGAGGCGGGGTGGATAGGGGTCGGGGCAAAGAGCAAGGGGGCCAAAGAGCAAGGGGGCTTGGGTAGGGGAGCTCCTGGTGGGGCAGTTAGGGTGGAGGGGCTCTGGAAGGCATGGTCAGGGGACAAGGAGTGGGAGTTGTTGTATGGGTCAAGGAGCAGGGGGCTTAGATAGGGGGTGGGATCTTGAGGGGGGTGGTAAGGGGCAGGGGGGTCTCTGGAGGGGGTGGTCAGGGGACAAGGAGCAGGGGCAGTCATGGGGCGGGAAGTGGGAGGGGGTCAGATGGGGGGTGGGGCCAGGCTGTTTCGGGAGGCACAGCCTTTCCTATCTGGCCCTCCACACAATTTTGAATCCTGATTTGGCCCTTGGGCCAAAAAGTTTACCCACCCCTGGTCTAATGAATATGGCACAGGACTAGGAATCGGGAGACCTGGGTTCTATTTCTGCCCTGCTGGGTAAGTCAGAAATTCTTACTGCATGGACTATAGATTAAAATAGGTTTGATTCTTCAGAGACAAGAAACTGTCCAGAACTGGGGCATTTGAGGCCCTTTCAATTACATGTGCCGGTTCCATCAGGCGGTTTGTGTTTCCCTGATTGGTTGAGACCGTTGAGTGCTCTGGGTCATGTTCTCCAGTTTCATTGAAAAGACAGGAGAGAACCCCGGGAGTTACAGAAGGTTCTGGTCACCCTGGTGCTTCTGTCATATGCTTTGCAGGAGTTCAGACAGGATCTCATGCCAGGCAAATGTCCTGCTTGGATTGGACTTAACTTTACAACCCCTGCAATGAAGTGGACCTGAGTGGATGGCTCCCCGTGAAATCAAACACTTTGCATTTTTCCCCATGTTAAATACATCTGAAGTGTTTTTAAACATTAGCCAAGCTCATTGTTTATCATTATCTGTATTTTATTGCTGCACAATAAAGCATCTAAGCAGCTATAACAAGTGCACATGTGAACTAATGGATGACATAGTGCAGCAACAACTTCTATTGCCCATTGTGCTGCCACAGTGTGTCTATGCAAGTTTTCAGTTGCTGAAGTTTGGCCTGTATTTATTTACTTCTGAAAAACACCAAAAGTTAGAATCTGACTGTGTGGAGACATCAACTATTATCAAAAATACATATAACATTTACTTTGCTTACTATATATGGGATTATAATAAAAATGTCACAGCCTGTCACAAATGTCACAGAACTCTAGCCTGTGTTCTTACACATAGGTGGTTAAACTCTGGAAATTGCTGAGAGCAGATTTAATCGGGCTCTATCCAACACCACAGAAGCGATATCGGTTTGTACTGACAGCTGCAGATCATTTTTCAAAACAGGCAGAAGAATTTCCACTTAGAACTGTAACAGCACGTGAGGTGGAGAAGACAACATGTGAAATTATCTATCAACATGGCTGTGCAGAGCAGATACTGGCAGATCTAGGTTCTGAACTGAATAATGAGGTAACAGTTTACATTGGGTGTTATTTTCACTCTGTGGTCAATTACACAATCATGGCAATGTGATGGGGGCTGTTAGCAGCTACAAACTGAGCCCTTTGGAAGCCAGCAGCCTGGTCACTGAGAACACCCTGGGCACCGGGTGCAGTTAGAGGAGGAGGGACTGAGTAGTTTGGGTTTGGAAGGGCAGAGGGGATCACTGGCACCTGTAGGGAGCCTGGGGAGGTCACTTGCTCAGCACTGAGAAGAAAACAGCAGGAGAAAAGTCTAAGCCAGGGAGCAGGAAGGGGGCTCCTTGTAACTGTCCCTATGCTGTGATGCACCATAAAAAGTAATAAAGACACTTGGTGGAGGTTCCCTGGCAGACTGCCTGCAGCTTCATTCGCACAGAGGTCTGCCAGCCAGGGGTTGCAGGGGAGCCCATTTATGGTTAGAAATTTTAAAATGAACATTGCCTGCAATCTCTTCATGACACTTCATGCTGTTAATTGTGAGTGACACATTTTTATGTCTTCTCAGATAGTAAAAACCATGTTGTATATTAACCTATTTGCCAATATATTTTCCCATGTAATAATAAGATTGGATAAGAAAACACAGTAATTACATGTAATTCAATGAGAAATACGGAAAGGAATGCAGATATCTCTGAAGGAAATTTTAGGGAAGAATTAACTTTTTTAGATTAAAATTTCCCTGTGTTAAAAACTAGGAAAAACAGATAGCTTCGGCAGCCCATGCCACCTAGACACCAGCAGACTAGCTAAAAACCACAAAAGAATTCATCACAAGATAATTTTAGGGTATTTAGTTTCAAATAATCAATGTACGTTTAGGGCACTCTGCCATGAATGGCATATTGTGAATAAATCTTCAAAACTGAATTGTTAAATTGAAAATGTTCATAACACATCACGTTTAAAACAAAAAGTAGTCCTAGCAATACCATGTGACGTGCCTTCCCTCATACTCTGTTCAGCTAGTTCGGGGTTGAGCAAACTACAGCTCACGGGCCCATCCTGCCCAGCCCCTGAGCTCCCGGCCAGGGAGGCTAGCACCCGGCCCCTCCCCTGCCGTCTCCCCTCCCCTGCAGCCTCAGCGTGCCGCGCAGGCAGCACTCTGGCCCGTAGCTCCTGCCCGGCAGCGCTGCAGTTGCATGGCTGGCTTCAGTGGGTTGCATGGAGCCAGACAGCTGCTCTGAGCAGCATGGTAAGGGTGCTAAGGGGTTGGATAAGGTGCAGTGGGTCCCAGGGGGCGGTCAGCAGGGACAGGGAGCAGGGGGTGGTTGGATGGGATGGATGTTCTGGGGGGGCAGTCGGGATGGGGAATGGGGGTGTTCTATAGGGCGTGGGAGTCCCGGGGATCTCTCAGGAGGTGCGGGCGGGATAGATAGGAGTTGTCAGGGGCAGGAAGCGGGGGAGGAAAGATAGAAGGTGGGGTTCGGGGGGGCAGTTAGGTTTGGGGGTCTCAGGAGGGGGTGTTGAGGGGAAAAGGAGCATGGGGGTTTGGATGGGTCGGGGGTTCTGAGCGGGGGAGACAGGGGGCGGTAAGTGGGTGGAGGTTAGACAGGGGGTGGGGCCAGGCTGTTTGTGGAGGCAAACCATTCCCTACCCAGCCCTCCATACAATTTTGCAACCCCGATGCAGCTCTCGGGCCAAAAGGTTTGCCCACACCTGATTTCTTTTTAAAGAAATTAGGTTCAGTTGCTAATTTCAAGGAATTAGAATTGATCAATCGGTCACTGTTTTTACAGAGCATTTCATAGAATAGAATCATAGAATATCAGGGTTGGAAGGGACCTCAGGACGTATCTAGTCCAGGCCCATGCTCAAAGCAGGACTAACCCCAACTAAATCATCCCAGCCAGGGCTTTGTCAAGCCTGACCTTAAAAATCTCTAAGGAAGGAGATTCTACCACCTCCCTAGGTAACCCATTCCAGTCCTTCACCATTCTCATTTCAGATGGTGGTGGACAAAATCTAGAGGAATTGTGATGAATTTCCTGGGGCAACTTTATTTTCTTTGTACTCTAAACCTCACATGACAACAAAATTATCACCTTTTGACTGATTTATGGCCAAGAAGAAAGGTTTCCCAATTAAAGCTTCACCAAATTTCATGTTATGTGTCATTAAGTGCCAGTGTCCTTAATACAATTAAGTTAATTTGTGATGAGTCAGTAAATGAATACAACCCCTTCTCTATTTCTTTATCAAACTACATTTGTTGAGTCTTTATAAAAGAAGAACATGAAGAGCCTGGTAGTCCACTGAAATCAACAGTGCACAGTGACAGTACTTTACTGGAAATAATATTTTTAAAGAAAAATAAACTAAATAAATGGACATTGCAGAAGAGATTTCTATCTATAGGAAGATAGCATTTGAGGTTGGGGACAGTATATTGTTAATTGATGTGAGAAACAAAAAGGGTCTTAATTACTGATTATATATAGCTAGAAAGTTAAAAAATCACAAGAATTAATGCTGACAAGTTCAAAGAATATTATATAATCTTGTGTGAGTTAATTTAAATAATTTGCTTAATTAATGCTATCATTTTTTCACCTATTAATTTTCAAAGGAGTAGTGGAGGTGGTGCGTGTATGTGCCCTGCCTTCCAGAGAGAACCCGTCAAGACATAAAGGGGCGGGGGGAAAGAGCAGTTGCACATGTGTGTAGTTGTGATGTCCATGACGCACGTACATTGTAACTGAACAACCCAGCCTGACAATTTAATAGTTTAGTGTGTCAAGATACATATTTTGGCTTTCTTGAAATTCCACAGTTGAAATACAAATGACGTTATTTAGGGAAATTAAACTTCACTATAGATTTGAGGGAATAATAAAAAAATAAATATAAAAAATTCCATTTATAAAAATATGTTCAGATGTTTGTTTTTGAAATTCTGTTAAAATGTAAATTAAAATATTCTCGTATTTACACCTTGTTACAATAATATTTTCGAACTTAGAATCATCTTTTTTCTTTCATATTTCACATTGAGATTTCACAGGGAGAGAAAATTCTGACAGGAGTGAATGACCCATCCCCCACCATGTGCTACCCCCGGGGCAGGGGACGGGGAAGGTGAGGGCTGGGGGTTCCCATGGGTCCGGTTTTTGACTGGAACATCCCGTGGAAAAGGGAAACTGGCAGCGTCTGGTCAGCACGAAAAGTCCAGTTGCTGCAGTAACTGGCCCCCAGCACTGGGGGCAGGAAGAGCCGCAGCGCTGGGAGGGGACAGTCTGTGCCGCGGGGTCACTGTAAGGTACAGAGATTCCCTCCGGCCTGAGGTGGAACCGACCAGATGATCAGGGGAGCCGCGTTTGTACCCCCAGTGTTGACATAGGGACTGAAATAAGGACGGAGCGTCCCGGAGAAGGTGTCAGTGAAAGTGAAGAGATGGGACCTGTCAGTCACATTGTAAAACGAGACCTCGCCCGCCTCATAGTCCAGGAAAATCCCCACCCGCCTGGGCCTGACGCTCACGGGAAGAGGGATCCTGGGGGAGGTGCGGGCCTCATATTCCCCACCCCTCAGCCACACGGCCCAGTATCCATTCCCAGGTGTGAGTCTGACCTTCCCCTTCCTGCTCACAGATTCTCTACAAACTCCCAGATCCCAGCCTGTCTTGTCTCCCACCTCCACCTCCCAGTAACACCTCCCACCCGTGAACCCCTCAGCGCCCAGGACACAGACACAAGGATCAAATCTCTCAGGGTTGTCGGGCAGATCCTGGCGTTTGTCTCCGTCTCTCACACGTTTCCGATCCTCAGACAGGACGAGCCAGGGATTTGCCGTGTCTGGATCCAGAGTCACGTCCACTGGGGAGAGAGTCACAGAGTCAGGGCCGGGGGCAGGGGCTGGTCACTGGGATCAAAGGGAAATTAACCTGCATCCCCATTAATCATTGGGGGGGGGGGGGCGGGGAGAGGTCCCTCTGCCTGTGAGGCGACAATGAGGGGCAAAGGCCAGGAGAAGCGGAGGAGGGGTGGGTGAGAAGGTGTCACTGAGGTGGGGAGGGGACAGGAGTAGAGGGGGAGGGGTAGAGGGGAGGCACAAGGGCATGCTGGGGGCAAGAGGAGCAGGCACCAGGAGGACCGAGGAGGTGAAGGGGGGGCAGGTTCCCAGGGGCTGCAGGAGGTGAGGGGAGGGGTGGGAACGAGGGAAGAGGAAGGGGACGGACCCCAGGGGGCACAGGGAAGCAAGGATGGGGCAGGTACCAGGTGGCAGAAGGGGGTGAGGGAATGGGGGGGCTCCAGTGTGGTCAGGGAATCAAGGGGAGGTGAGCTGCCAGGGGGTGAGATGATGAGGAGTGGGGCAGGTTAAAAGATGGGGAGGAAATGGGCCGGCACTGGTGACAGAGGAGCAGAATGGGGGGTGAACGAGCAGGTGAGCAGAAGGGGGCAGAGAGAGGGGTGTGGAGAAGGGCGGGATCTAGGGGGGCAGAGGAGTGTGAAGGGAGATGTGGGCACCATGGGGGCAGAGGGAGGATGAAGGGATGGGAGGGACCAAGAGGTTAGGAGAGGGGGAGGGGAGGGGTGGGGCAGTGCTGAGGTGAGGGGAAGGGCTGAGAGCAGGAGTCCCAAAGGGGGGCGAGGGAAGGGACTTGCACCAGGCGGGCAGAGGAGGCAAAGAAAACGGCAGGCACCAGGGAGGCAGATGGGGCAAGAGTAGAGCTGAGGTTTGGGGTGGAGGAGGAGCTGGCACCGGGGGACTGGAGGGTGGTGAGGGGTGCAGGTATCATGGGGCCAGAGGGGGAGGGGAGGGGCAAGGGTGAGAAATAAAGAGAAGGTGTCATGTGGGTGATGGTAGCAGAGGGGTGAGAGGGGAGCAGGGTCAGTGGGGCGGAGGGTGGTGCATGGGGGGGCACCAGGAAGGAAGGGGCCAAGGGGAGGGTCAGGTGCCAGGGAGATTGAGGGGGTTGAGCAGAAGGGCAGACACAGGGAGGGCAGAGGAGGGGAGTGACAAGCACCAGGGGGCAGAGAGGGGGGAAGGAGAGAGGTCGGGCAGGTGGGGAGAGGGAGGTGTTAGGAGAGGGGATTGGGGAGAGGCAGGTACCAGGGGATCAGAGTGAGGCTAGAGGAAGGGTGGGCACAGAGGGGTGAGGGAAGAGGCGGGTGCCAGGAGGGCTGAGGGGAGTAAGAAGGGCAGAAGCCAGGACAGCAGAGGCGGGTGAGGTGGGTGGGGTGGCCATCAGGCAGAAGATGCGAGTGAGGGGAAGGGTGGGAGACATGGCAGCAGAGGGGGGAAAGGGGAGAGGTGGATTCCAGGACATAGCAGGGGTGTGATGTGATGGGTGGGCTCCACGGTTAAGTGGATGTTTGCGGGAGAGGGGAGGGTGCTAGGACGGTGGCAGGAGAGGAGACAGGGGGGTTCCAGCAGGGCAGAGGTGGGTGGAGGGAAGGGAGACAAAGTGGGGACAGGGAAGGGCCCAGAGAAGCAGAAAGGAGGTGAGAAGAAGGGAAGGGAGAGGAGGAGTGTGATGGTTCTGTTCCTGGTGGGACCCAACTGAGAGTGCCAAGTCAGGACTAATTGCTCCAAGTAGGACAATTACAGTCGAAAGCTGGTGTTTCTCCACCTCTAAGGCAAACTAAATCAGCTAAACAGAAAAGACTTTGGTTTCGCCCCACTGGTTAGCCACAAATCACACAAGCAATTCCCTTAGACACTCCAGTTTCCCAGTATCACCACAGCAGCCACTCGTTCTGGGGACAAATGGTTATGAAAACCAATACCCCAATAAAAGAAAACAGTTTTCCCCAATTCCAAAGAATCAGGCCCCAGACCTACGTCAATATACAAATCAGATCTTACCCACAAATCACGCTGTTGCCAATCCTTTAGAATCTAAAATTCTAAGATTTATTATAAAAGGAAAAAGTTATAGGTGAAGGTTAGAAATGGTTAAAAGAAACCAATTACATGCGGTAACGGCAAAGTCCTTGGTTCAGGCTTGCATCAGTGGTAGAATAAACTTCAGGTTCAAATCAAGTCTCTGGAGTATAATCATCCACAACAGGGATGGGTCAAACAGTCCTTTGTTGAAAGCTTGTGTGTGTAGCAAAAGTTCCTCCAGAGTAAGAATGACAGACTGAAAACAAAATGGAGGGGTCTCTCCAGGATTTATATAGATCTTTCTTGTGGGTGGAGACCCCCTCCTCCTTCCTATGCAGAGTCCAGTTGTAAAATGGAGTTTCAGAGCCACATGGACCAGTCACATGTCTCGCCAAGATTCAGTTCCTGACCAGCCAGGCCACATTCCTGGGGAAGCTCGGCTGGGGACGGGCGTCTACAAAGTTCCTTATTAGCTTGATTGGTTCTTGGTTGAGCATTTACTGAGAATAGTTTTTCCTCAGACAGCTGACCAGCTGCTTTTCAAAGTCTACTTACAACTGACCAAGCACACAGCCAGTATTCATAACCCCAACCACAAAAATGATACACACATACCGATAGCATAATCATAATCAGCAAACCATAACCTGGTTGTAGACACCTTATATGACCCCCTTTACACAAGATTTGGGGCCCTTACAGGACCTAGGTTGCACCAATGATCGATATGACTCCAAATTATTTCAGTAATGTGACAAGGGGGAGTCAGAATAGAGGCAGGGTCTAAGTGGGCACAGGAGTGAGTGAAGGGGAAGGGAGGGGCAGGAGCCAGAGAGTGGGGAGGAAGACGCAGGCCCCAGGGAATCTCTGTTGCTTTGGGGCCAGGTGTGGTTGGTTTCTCACTAATAGCAAGTCGGTGCTGACCCCACACACCCTGGGGGTGCAGCCCTGCCCCAGGGGAGCAGTTGAGATGCTCCATGCTGGTAGGTCCCACAGACACCACCTTCCAGCCAGCCAAACCCCATAGCCAGCCCCTCCCCTTGCCCAGCCCAGCCCCTCCCGCATGGGGGCAGTGGTCGAGGTTGGGCTCACTGGGGTGGCAGCACAGTGTAGGATAATGGGGAGTGGGGGTGTAAATGCATATTAATACGCTGTTGCTAATGAGGCCAGGGCAGTGGGGAGGGGAGGGGGCATTTCCTCACTTCCTGCCCCCTCCATCTGGGAGAAGCTGCACCGGGGGCCAGTTCCAGTTCACCCCTGCGCAGCGCATCTGCACTAGGGGTTTGCACGGGGGCACTGACATGGCTGAGACACTGCTGTGCCAGGGGCCATAACCCCTCCCCTCACAGGGGTTATGGATCAATAATTACAGGGTCACTGGAGCAGGGGAGCTGGACTCTGGGCTCCCAGGTGGGGCCTGACCCACTGGGCTGCAGAGTCATTCTCACTCCCACGCTCCGGCCCAGGGCCCATGGCCGTATTTAGACATGGGGGACGTCTTCAGCAGGAGAGATTGAGGGAGCCCCACACCAGACACCTGGAGCCCAGGGGTTCCAGCCCTCACCTGATGGAGGCAGACCCACATTCCAATTCCTGCCCCACATCACCTGGGGGGATTGAACCTGGGGGTCCCATCTGAGGACCTTGCCACTGGGCTAAAGGCTGAAAGGGAAGTGGCGGCACCTTTTTCTGTTCATTGAAAGTATTCAGCAAACTCGACATGGATTCAGGAATCGTTTCAGTCGATCCAAAATATAATTTTAACAGCAAATAAACTAATTACCCCCCAGATTACACCCAGCTCTATTTCAAACGTGACCCAGCAACTTAGGAGCCCAAATCCCAGTGACTTGCAGTGAGCGACTGTCAACATCTCCAGAAACACAGAGGTACAGGCAGACCTGGCTCAGGACATCAGCTATGAAACACTGCAAAGCTGTTGTTATATTTGCCCTTGGAAGAAAAATTCGCCCTCGGGCTCCCATAGCTCTTTTACTGAAGACTGCGGAAGAAAGATATGGCCAGTGGTAATTAGTGACGCTAACAAGGAACTAGTCTGAATGAAAGAGACCTTGGAAGACCTTGAAAGATGTAACACACCAGAGTGTTATAGAGCAACTGACATGCACTTTTGGTCATTTCAGGGTTCCAGAAAAACTTGTGACAGAGCATGGACCACTATCCACGGTCATAGACTCTAATTTATCCAAACAAAATACGATCTCCCTCATATTAGTAGCAGCACATATTACTAACAAGTGAATGGAGAGGCTGAGAGCTGTAGAGACAGCCAAGAATATCCTTCAGCAGGAAGATCCATTCTTTCCTATACTGAATTACAGATCAACAGCAATAGCAGCTAATGGATATCGTGCAGCACAACTCCTGATAGGAAGACAACTCAGAACTACCCCCCCATCCCAACACTGGAAAAGAATCTATCTCCACAGTTGCCAGACATGGAGAGAGTAGCCAAATCGAATAAAAAGGCAAAAACAGCTTGTGAACACTTTTACAACAGACATCACCCAGAAAACTACCAGGTCTAGAACCTGGTGGCCATGTTTGTGTCGAACTGGATGGAGAAAAAGAATGGAATACACCAGCTGTTGTAAAGAAAAGGAATTCAACACCCAGGTTCCATGTGATCGAGAACAAGAGAGGAGAGTTCAACAGAAATCGCCAACATCTACAGTTTGTTCCTCAGAAAGAACAATCAACTGAACAAACTCTACAGATGGAGGATGCAGAACAAGAAGATTATTCAAGGATTCCAGACCGACCATAATCAGTCAGTGGAACTAATGGACAGGCAGATGACCAAGCTGTTACCTGTTCAAGTCATGTAATTAGAAGACCAGCACCATTCAGAGACACCGAACAGACTGATCCACACTGAACTTGAAAGACAGTACGATGATGTAAATATTATAAATGGGAGCAATGTAGAACTTAAAGAGGGAGATGTAATGAACGCTGAACTGTATTATGTTGTTCAACCACTAGGTAGCACTGGGTGGAAAAAAAAAAACAGATTTAAGCTGACCTCAGCCATACTTGGCAGAACATTAAAGGATTTTGTGATGAACACAGCTGGTGTGTATCTGGCTGAGAGGGAAGCTCTGTAGTCAGCCCATAACTGCTACAGGACCATCACACCAATGATGAAAGCCCAGTGCTATTGAAGACCTCTGCTATGGCCAAAGAGTTGTGATGAACTTTAACATGTTAAAGACATTGGGGGATTTTACCCGTGACATGAGCGATACAGGGAGTTGGGGGATGAAAGTTCTGGTCTCTTCATACTTCAGTGATGAGAATAAAATTATGGCCAAGGGCCTTGCAGATTTCCTTGTGGCTGTGGGGCAGGAAGTACCCGCCCCACCTCACCCCAGCTGCAGAACATAACCAAGTGTCAGCCAGGGTCAAGTCTACCTTTGATTACGGGTTGGCTCTGGGGATGGGGTCAAATGTGTCAGCAGCCAGACCGGCCCCTCCCCCAGCTCAGAGCGCTCGGCCAGCCGTGGCTAATGGGGGCTGGGGCAGTGCTGAACAGTGGCCCCACAGCGCAGCCCTCACGTGTCCCAGGAGAGAGGCACAGACACATCATCCGTTACCAGTCTGTGCAGCTCCCAGCGCAATGGGCCCAGTCCAGGCCTCACAGCACCTGGCTCAGGGACACCCATGAACTCAGTCATGGAGGGGTCAGGATGTCAGAGTGATGGGGCCTGGTCAGACACCTGGGCAAGTACCAGCAGGTGGGTGTGAGTAGCCGGCAAACTGCCCAGCACTCAGCGCATCAGCCTCCAGCTATCACACAGCTCCAGGCCTTTCAGCTGGGTCCATGGGTGTTCTGGGGTCCCAGGCTCTGTCCAGATCCCCAGGCACAATACAGCTGAATGTCCCAGTAGACTCCACTCACCTGCAAATCTCTTCAGCACTTCCCTCATGTCAAGGGAAATTTTATACACGTTCTTCAGGGCAGTAGAAACAGCTTCTGGTTCCTGAAGTTTCACATTCTCACTCCTATGAAGAAAACGTCCCATCATCACTCAGCTGTTCTGTGCACACCTCATCCCAGAACCACCACCAAGAATATCAGAGCAATGACAATAGGAAACCCACCTGCTCAATGTGCTTTTCACATCCTGAAAGGAAAAAAGAGAATCAATGTTCTGTATTAACACAATGTGCATAAACTGAGGGAGTCTCACTCTGGGCATCAAACTTTCATTTAGAAAATAGATCAACCCTCCCAGGCTTCACTGTTTTGTGATAAAATCTCACACTCCATTTTGCATTAACACCTGTTACATTTATGTAGGTGAGACAGGAATTTAGCTCCAGGGTTCTCCCTTCTAGGGACCCAACCCATCAGTATCTGTGTTTATCAACTGTGTTGGGTCCAATGCTCTGGAGTCAGAGCAGGGATGGGTTTAGCTCAGTAACATTTTTGTATCATCCATTTAATCTGCCATGGCCTCACTGGGTCTCCATGAGGAGAATTCCCCTCTAACATGAACTGCGATAGTTTGGAACTGATGGAGCCCTTAGCCTGATGGTCTGATTGTCAGTAAACCACAGAACACGTTTACTCTCATGGTTGGGATCCAGACCCAGGGATCTGAGTTGTAATTCTGGATGGGTGGAGAGTTTTGATGCCGTCTCACCTTTAGCAGCTCAACAACTGGTTGCTGACACTTCTCCTCTATCTCTGTGATCAGCTGCTGCAGAGAGGAGCTTTGCTGGGAGAGTTTGGTGACATTTTCCCTTAGTCTCTGCAGAGTCTCCCTCTCCTCCTCCTCCAGGCTCTGCAGAAGCAGCTGCTCCTCCTCTCTCAGCAGTGTGTGCAGTTTGTTAAATTCACCTGCGATCATCTCTCTCCTGTTCTTCACGTTCCCCTTGGGATAGAAAAATAGGAAAGGCACCGAGAAAACGTGAGTCAGATGTTGAGTTCCACGGACTGGGCCTCTATCCATGAACAGGGGATATTAGATCAGTATCAGGTTTGTAAGGAGATTTACTTCTTTGGGAAATGTACCCTAGAGGGTTTGTTTTAGTTCAGAGTTAATATAGCCTGTTCTAGAGGGGGGTTGTTTAGGGCACTTTTTAAAGCTGCAGTATGTTATTGTGTGTGGCATGGGATGTACACAGTGGAGTGGGGAGAAATCGAGGGAACAGATGAGATTTACAGGGGGCTGCACAGGGTTTCTGGGGGGAATTTGGGTGACAAGTGCTGGGCAGACACCCAGGGGAGCCGTCACAGCAGGATGTGGGCGATGCTCCTTCTTTGACAACCTGTTTCCAGGGCTGCAAAGTTCCGGACCTAGGACTGGTGCTAATAGTCCTTTGGGTGCCATCCCGGGGCTCACATGGGTGTTGGGTGCCCAGGGCATTGTCAGGGCTGCCTTTGGCCTCACCCAGCCTGGTTGAGTGCCCCATGCCCCTGGGATCACAGTGCCCCTGAAATCACAGTCATTAGGGAGCCCTCTAGGCTCACAGAGCAGCAGGTTGGCTGATGCTCCAGCACCCTTGGGCTCATCTGCAAATGGGCTTTGGACACCGACCCACCCCGACCTAATCCCTGGGAGCGCTGCAGCCACGGGGCATTCAGACAACTCGGGTACAGCTCTGACAAGCCCCAGTTCCCTCATGGGCCCCTGTGGCACCTGCCCCAGGCTTTGTGAACATGGCCTGGACCCTGCAAAGGACCATGGGCCTGCAGCCTCCTTCCCGGCCTCCCCAGACAGGCTGCAGGGCCCCTCCCTTTGGAGACATGGAGCAGACCTGCCGCCTTTGGAGTGCTGCCTGCGCCCCGCCCGGAGCCCTCGCTCCCGCTCTTTCCCCGACTCCCGTGGCACCCGTCACTTGTTGCCCCTCAGCTGTGGGGGGTCCCCGCCACTTGCTCCTCTCTGCCCCTCCCCCATCACTCGCCTTTACGGCAGGAGGGGGCAGAAAGGAGCAAGCGGCAGGTGAGGGGGCCTTGGGGAAGGAGGTGGGGAGAGGAGCGAGCTGAGACAGTGAATGGTAAGTGGGGAGCCTCTGGGGAGGGGGCAGAGTGGGAGGGGGCACAGGGCAGAGCGGGAGGGGAGCGTGGGTGAGGCCTCAGGGAGAGGAGGCCAATGGAGGTGGAGCAGTGGGCAGGGTGATGATCCAGGTGCTGGGGAGGTTCCGTCACTCACACCCGGTCTCCCCAATGCCGGAGGCATCCGCTGCCCATGGCCGGCACCGAGCCTGGGCAACGGAGCAAACCACCAGAGCAGGTTCATCACCTCATCCGGGAGCTTCACGGCCTGGTCACTCCCGGGAACGCTGCAGAGGGAAGGGCTCAGGGAGGAATAAACCCGGACACCCACCTGCCACTCGGTGGTTTTCTTCTCCTCTTCAGACATCCGAGCCAGGGCCTCTTCCAGCAACTTCCTCAGAGGGCCCAGGGCTCCCTGGAGTTTCCCCTGCAGGGGCATCGTGTGTGATAAACAGCCATTAGTCTGCCTGTCTGGTGGGTGGACAGTACTGTCCATATGGGCATTTCATACATGAGCAGTAAAATACGCTGGAAGCAGGCATTATATTTATATATATTGTGACAAAGTTCCAAGCCTGTATTTGTGGGTCCTGCGCTTCCTGGCAGATTTAGGGGCCTCAGAAACTCATCTAGGCCCCAGAGTGACCTTCCTCTCTCTGTATAATTGGCAAGAGTCACCGCTTAGTGAGTTACCTTCATCACAGTATGGGAGGTGGAAAGGGAGGAAATACCCCACAGACTTTGTTGTTCTATAGAACTCAGTAAGCACAGTTTGGCCTCCTTAATGAACTGAGTCTCGTTTCTCTTCTCAAGAGGATTTCTGTAAAGTATGGAGGGAGATGGGGGGAACCCGGGCCTGCCCTCTACTCCGGGTTCCAGCCCAGGGACTCTAATGGTAGCAGCTGTTGGTGGCTTTCCTTCCACCCCTAATGCTGCTTTGATTCCCTGGGCTACTTCCCCAACGTTCCCTCTTCCTAGCTTCACCCTTACCTCAGGTTGCAGCAAAGCTTCCTCTTCTCCAGCTCCTTTCTCCTTCACTCCCCCACCTGACTGACTGGGAGGTTTTTTAGCTGGTTTCAGCCAGCCCCTAATTGGCTTCAGGTGTCTCAATCAGGCTAGCTATTTCTGCTGCTTTCTAGAAGCTTCTTGATTGGCCTGGAGTAGCCTTTGTTTGGCTAGCTAAGGAACAGGGACCTGCACATCCTGAGGCTGATATACCTGCCTTCTAGCACTCTCCTATACCTTTCTGGTTTGACTCCGTCACAATATATATATATATATGGGTTGGAAGGGACCTCAGGACGTCATCTAGTCCAACCCCCTGCTCAGAGCAGGACCAACCCCCAATTAAATCACCCCAGCCAGGGCTTTGTCAAGCCTGACCTTAAAAACCTCTATGGAAGGAGATTCTACCACCTCCCTAGGTAACCCACCCCAGTGCTTCACCACCCTCCTAGTGAAAAAGTTTTTCCTAATATCCAACCTAAACCTTCCCCACTGTAACTTGAGACCATTACTCCTTGTTGGACTAGATGATCTCCTGAGGTCCCTTCCAACCCTGACATTCTATGATTCTCTTTGGAACCCCTTTTTCAGGTAGCTGAAAGCAACTTTCTAATCTCCCCTCATTCTTCTCTTCTGTAGACTAAACAATCCCTGTTCTCTCAGCCTCTCCTCATAAGTCACGTGCTCCAGGCTCCTAATCATTTTTGTTGTCCTCCTCTGGACTGTCTCCAATTTTTCCACATCCTTCTTGTAGCGTGGGCCCCAAAACTGGACACAGTACTCCAGATGAGGCCTCACCAATGTTGAAGAGAGGAACGATCACGTCCCTCGATCTGCTTGCAATGCCCCTACTTATACACCCCAAAATGCCATTAACCCTCTTAGTAATAAGGGCACACTGTTGACTCACATCCAGCTTATCATCCACTGTAATCCCTAGGTTCCTTTCTGCAGAACTGCTGCCTAGACACTCGGTCCCTGGTCTGTAGCAGTGCAACATCACTGCTCACAGTAGATGATGCAATGATAAGAACAGGATGGAGTTGCTGATTGACTCCCAGGGGCTCCTGGGGCCTGGCTCCCCTCATGGGGCTAGAATGTACCCCTGGGCTCCACTGGGCTCTCAGTGCCTCGTCCTTCTTTACTGGGGGGAAAATCAGAGGTGGCATCTCCCAAACATCACCCGCTTGTGGCACCAGAAGGAGGCATCACTGGCAGTAAATGGTGTTGAGCTGTAATTTTCCCTCTCTGCTCTCACATGGGGAATGAAATAATTACCAGTGTGGATATTTAAATGATCGTCCCTGGGCACCTGAGCTCACCCCTCCCTGAGGCGATAGGGCCGTTCACACCTCTCAGAGCTGCTCTGCCCAGCTCTCTGTCTCTCCCACATCCGGGTCACTGTTCTGAAGTTTTCTGCACAACCAGAATAGCTGGAGACTCAGTTTACAGCAAAGTGAACGCTCAGATCCTGGAGAACAAGGTAGGTTCTTCACTGGAGAAGTGCTGGAACTTCCTGCCTGTTTCTGAGCCCTGCCAGTGAGCACAGAGGCTTGGCCCTGATCTTATCGTAACACTTAGGTCATCCTAGCAACTTTGCTGCAGTGCTGTAGCTGTGCTGCTGAAGCACCTCTAGTGTAGACATGGCCTGGGGGTTACTGGGGGATAAACCTGGTGTCCTTAAGGGGTTTAATTAAGCAAAGTAAATAACGTTTCCTACCTTGTACTCCTGGGCAGCCTCCTCAGTGGGAACCACAGAGTGAGTCTTGTGCTCCCGGGATTTCTCACACACCAAGCAAATAGTTTCTCCATCGTCCTCACAGAAGAGTTGGAGACGTTCCTTGTGTCTCTTACACAGATCCTGCCTTTGCCCTTTTCCTGATTTCAATCCCAGTTGTTTGATCTTTTGTATGATGTTGTTCAGCTGGGTGTTGGGTTTGAACTCCCCTTTCTGGACCTGGGCTCTGCACTGGGGACAGGGCAGGCGTGTCCCCGTTCCCCTTTCCTTGCTGTACTGGGTGATGCAGGCTCGGCAGAAGTTGTGCCCACACGCTATCGTCACCGGCTCAGTCAGGTACCCCAGACAGATGGAGCAAATAGCTTCCTCTTGTATTTCCCCTGCGGTAGCCGCGGAGGCCATGGCAGCTGGGTGAGTATCTGCTCTCTCTGCCCTTGGCCCTGCACCGTGGGGCTGGTGCTGACACGGGGAGGGGCCGCCTGCAAATATCTGCTAGTCCCAGCCACAGAAAGAGAAGAAGAAAAAGGAGGAGCCAAGAGGGGGAGGGGGAGAAAACAGGAAACTGAAACTGAAGGAGACTAAAAGAGGAGGAAGGACAGGGAGAGGGCAAGAGAGAAGGGATGGCTGGAGGTGGGGATAACAGGGGCAATGGAGAGAGGAGGAAGAATATGAAGTCTGATATGTATTCCTGTAAGCCCGGATGGGAGAGCATATCCCCTGCTCCACAGGCAGTAATTGTCTAACCCACTCCAACACTCACTGGAGATCAAAGTGGGGACCTAAGAGCATAAGAATAGCCGTATTGGGTCAGACCAAAGGTCCATTCAGCCCTGTCTACCAACAGTGGCCCACACCAGGTGCCCCAGAGTGAGTGAACCTAACAGGTAATGATCAAGTGATCTCTTTCCTTCCATCCATCACCCCCCTCTGACAAACAGAGACCAGGGACACCATTCCTTACCCAGCCTGGCTACTGGCCATGAATGGACTTAACCTCCATTAATTTATCCAGTTTTCTTTAAACCCGATTATAGTCCTAGCCTTCACAGACTCCTTAGGCAAGGAGTTCCACAGGTTGACTGTGTGCTGTGTGAAGAACAACTTCCTTTTATCTGTTTTAAACCTGCTGCCCATTAATTTCATTTGGTGGCCCCTACTTCTTATGTTATGGGAACATGTAAATAACTTTTCCTTATTCACTTTCTCCATACCACTCATGATTTTACATACCTCTATTCACGTCCCCCCTTAGTCTCCTCTTTTCCAAGCTGAAAAGTCCTAGCCTCTTTAATCTCTCCTCATATAGGATCTGTCCTAAATCCCTAATTATTTTAGTTGCCCTTCTCTGAACCTTTTTTAATGCCAGTATATCTTGTTTGAGATGAGGAGACCACATCTGTACACAATATTCAAGATGTGGGCGCACCATGGATTTCTATAAGGGAAATAAGATATTCTCTATCTTATCCTCTATCACTATTTTAATGATTCCTAACATCCGGTTTGCTTTTTTGACTGCCGCTGCACACTGCATGGACATCTTCAGAGAACTATCCACGATGACTCCAAGATCTTTTTCCTGATCAGTTGTAGCTAAATTAGCCCCCATCATATTGTATGTATAGTTGGGGTTATTTTTTCCAATGTGCATTAATTTACATTTATCCACATTAAATTGTATTTGCCTTTTTGTTGCTCAATCACTTAGTTTTGTGAAGTTCTTCACAATCTTCACTATCTTGAGCAGTTTAGTATCATCTGCAAGCTTTGCTACCTCAGTTTACCCCTTTCTCCAGATCATTTATGAATAAGTTGAAAAGAATTGGTCCGAGGACTGACCCTTGGGGAACACCACTAGTTACCCCTCTCCATTCTGAACATTTACCATTTAGTCCTACTCTTTGCTCCCTGTCTTTTAGCCAGTTTTCAGTCCATGAAAGGATCTTCCCTTTTAACTCATGACAACTTAATTTATATAAGAGCCTTTGGTGAGGGACCTTGTGAAAGGCTTTCTGGAAATCTAAGTACACTATCTCCACTGGACCTACAGTGCTTAGCACAGGTCTCTACAGCTGGAGCTAAAGAGTCAGTCAGTGAAGTTCAGAGGTGTAAAAACCCACAAAATAAGGTCTGGATGAAGCATGGCCTGAGGATGCCTTCCCCTCCAGAGACCAAAGGGGAAGCCCTGGCAGTCAGGTTTGCCGGTGCAAAGTCTGTCCACAAATCATTCAAGGGACACAGTCATAGGACCTAATCACATCAGCCACACCATCAGGGGCTCGTTCACATGCACATCTACCAATGTGATATATGCCATCATGTGCCAGCAATGCCCCTCTGCCATGTACATTGGCCAAACCGGACAGTCTCTATGCAAAAGAAGAACTGGACACAAATTAGACATCAAGAATTGTAACATTCAAAAACCAATCGGAGAGCACTTCAATTTCCCTCGTTACTTGATAACAGACCTAAAAGTGGCAATTCTTCAACAAAAACACTTCAAAACCAGACTCCAATGTGAAACTGCAGAGCTGGAATTAATTTGCAAACTGGACACTATCACATGAGGGGGTCACTAATGGGTGTATGGAAGGAGAGATCTGCAGGCCCTGGGCAATAGGTCAGGGTGGGCGTCCCAGGCATGGAGGCAGGTGCAAAGATAAAAGCACATGGGGCGGGGGATGGGCAAGACGAGATGCTGGGTTGGAGCTAACACATGGAGAGAGGGGTGAAGAGATCCTGGGCTCCCAGGTCCCAGTTACCCAGCCTGGGCTCTCCCTCCCCTTCCCCTAGCCCAGCTACTGACTGCCCTTCCCCAGCTCTCCCCACTCCCCATCCCCACCCCTCCCTCCATCGCACTGGGACCAGTTTCCCTGACACAGCTGAGCTGGCAGCAGAAAGCGGCCCATAAAGCAGGGCCTGGCACTCTCACTCCTGGCCCCTGGGGCTGTTTCACTCCTCGCCACGGGCAGTGAGTCCCCGGGTCAGTAAATGCCGGGACATTCCCTGCTGCTCACTGGCCCCATCGCACTCACTGGGGTCCTGGGCTTGGCTTTTCTTTGGGAGTCAGACCCTGCAGTTATCGGCCCTGAAGGGATCTGGGAATCCCCCCAAGCCGGGCCTGGAGCTGACCCCACTGGATGTCTCTGGGAGGTTGTGGGGGAGGCTTTAAAATGAGGGAACTCAGGCCTCCTCCCCTGGAACATTCTGAAATCCCGCCGCAATTTCCTGAATTTGACACAATAATAAAAAATAGCTGAGGCCAAAAATTCTAAGTGCCCGTGTGGGACCCTATGTGGGGGGGAGCAGCCTGTGGTGAGCTGGTCAAGTCAGTCTGCTGGAATTTTTCAAGGTGTCTGGGGACCTTGCTTCCAATGGGAGTTAGGCACCTAAGTGCTTTGGAAAATCCCACTAGATGCCAAGCTATATCTTTAGATGTCTACAGCCCTTCTAAAATCTGCCCCTTAGGCTCTGTGCCAGATCTGCAAAGTTATTTAGGCTCCTAAAGATGCAGACAGGAGCCTAGTGAGACGTTCACACCTGCCTTGTAACCGATCTATATTTTTTAAAATAATGTAAAAATGGACTGGAAACAGTAAACGTTTAACAGTTTCCCTTTATTCCACAATATCAGTATTGTAAGAAAATGTATGTAACTAAGAATATCAACGTTATTGATACTCTTTAATATGACAACCACCTCCCAGCACTGTTGGCTCAATAACCCTCAAAAGCAAATAATTTCTAAAATTAAAACAAAAGTCGCCCCTTCTTTTGCAATGTTCTTCAGAGGGCAGCAAACACTTTTCATTGTTGTTCAGTGGGAGATGGGGCTGCCCCTTACCCAGCCTGGGCCAGGAGCGGTGATTGTGGGTGGGGGAGAGGGATCAGGGTGTCACGACACTCACCCAAGCCCTAGCTGCTCAAGTCCAGGAAGCCCCTTCACCTCCCTTGTCGTGGGTGCTGGGTGGGAGGGGGCTGCCGTCATGTGGGCACCTCCTCCCGTTTCTGCCGCTCACCATAGTATCACTGGGGGTGAGGATTGGGGCCACCCCCTGTCAAGCTTGGGGCCTGAGCTGGGACTGGGCAGATGATCAGGGGAGCCGCATTTGTACCCCCAGTGTTAAGAGAGGGACTGAAGAAAGGGCGGAGCGTACTGGAGAAGGTATCAGTGAAAGTGAAGAGATGGGACCCGTTGGTCACATTGTAAAATGAGACCTCGCCCGCCTCATAGTCCAGGAAAATCCCCACCCGGCTGGGCCTGACACTCACGGGGAGGGGGATACAAGGGGAGAGGAGGGCCAGGTATTTCCCATCCCTCAGCCGCATGGCCCAGTATCCATTCTCAGGTGTGAGTGTGATCTTCCCCTTCCTGCTCACAGATTCCCTACAAACTCCCAGAGCCCATCTCGTCTTGTCTCCCACCTCCACCTCCCAGTAATGTCTCCCGCCCGTGAACCCCTTCATGCCCAGGACAGAGACACAAGGATCAAATCTCTCAGGGTTGTCGGGCAGATCCTGGCGTGTGTCTCCGTATCTCACACGTTTCCGATCCTCAGACAGGATGAGTTTGGGATGAGCCGTGTCTGGATCCAGAGTCACGTCCACTGGGGAAGAGAGTCACAGAGTCAGGGCCGGGGGCAGGGGATGATCACTAGGATCGAAGGGAAATTAACCTGTTGTAGGCCACAAGCCTAATTGGGAGAAATTTTTTCGAGTAAATGGTACTCCATTTTGCTTATTTTGTTAGCCTGGAATTAGTAAGAAAATGTTTTGGTTTTATTTTTGCTTTACGCGCTATTGTTTTTAGAAGAACAGAAGTGTGATGGCTGCAAGCCTTGCTTTTGAAATTATTTACTGTTTTGTGTGCGAGTGAAGAATGTATGGCATGCTAACAGAGACCAGTACCGATCAGATCGGGTCAGATTGTCAAGAGGGGAATGGAGAAATTGAGAGGAATCACCCAGATGGCAGATTGACACCCCTAAAGCAAAGGCATATGCCCCAAAAACAAGGTAAAGCGTGGAGCCAGAGGAACAAGATAAGAAATAGCTGCGGATACTCCATACAACCTGATTGGGAGCAACCTTGACTAACAGCTCCGGTGTGCCATAGACTTGAATGTGAACTTATTACTATAAAAGAAGGGTGTATTGCCATGGGACTTTGGGTTCATTCTGCATCCACATTGGAGCTTCGAATGCATTCGACAGAGGCCCAGTTCCCTCTCCTTTGTGTGCAGTTTCAGCTTGCACTCAAACTGACCGAGCAACACCAAAGACTGGTAACTAAAATCCAGCTGCCAGAGACAATGAGGGGCAAAGGCCAGGAGGAGCGGGGAAGGCTGGGAAGGTGTCAGTGGAGGCTGGGGAGGGGAGACGACAAGTTGATGCTGGGAGAAGAAAGGGGAGGGGGAGGTCCCAGGAGCAAAGGGGGTGGAGGGAGGGATAGAGGGGAGGAGCAGGCACAAGGCCAATGGGGGGACAAGGGAAGGGGAGGGCATTAGGAGGACAGAGGGGGGTGAGGGGCAGGTTTAGCGGGTTGCAGGGGATGGGAGGAGGAGTGGGCTCCAGGGGAGAAGAAGGGGACAGACCCTAGGGGGATGTGGGGGGTTAGGGGAGGAATGGGTACCAGAGGAATGGAGGGGGTGAAGGGAAGGGCAAGTTCCAGGGGGCTGCAGGGGTTAACACTCCAGAGCTGCAGTTGAATTTACCCTGCGTAGAAATATTCCCCCAGGCCTCTGATCTCACCCTGAAATCCGGCTGAAAATGGAGACTCGACTCCAGCCTGAACTCTCTGCCCAGAGCGATTGTCCCATGGACTCTGCCAGCGCCACAGACCCTCTACAGCTGCACCGGGGCATCTCCCAGAGCCGATAATGGTCACGGAGACCATCTCAGAGTCCGCTGAGCTCAAGTGTCTCCATTTAACTACTTCCCTTGACCACTCCCCTCACTCTGAACTTTCACACCCAGACTCTGGAGACACTTTGGGTTTGTCTACACAGCCCACCGCAGTGAGGCTCAGAGACGGGTGAACAGATTCAAGCTTGCGGGGCTCCCTCTTTGGTGCTAATAGCCGTGTAGACATTCGGGCTCAGGCTGGAGCTCAGGCCCTGAAACCCGGGTGAAGCCAGGTCTGCCCTCACAGCACAAGCAGGGACATTGTCTGTGTCCGCGTCCCCTTCACCCGGGGGACGGGGAACAGCAGCCCCAGGGCCCCTCCCTTCACCCCCAGGGCAGGGGAGCGAGAGCCCTCGGCCGCCTGGGCAGTGGGGCCTCCCAGCACCGATTCCTGCATCAGTATGAAAGTGTCTCCACCCGGAGAGCTCTGTGCGCCCAGCAAATACAAGATGTGCCCCTGAGATGAGGGACCAGGGCTGGCACTCACCCCCCTCCCATCCCAGGGAGAGAGGGGGCCTTGGAGCCGTGTCAGTGAGTTCAGTGCTGGGGATACAAGTGGGGTTCACACCCCAGCTGCTGGAGCTCTGTGTATCGAGGGTACGAGGACGTCACAGCAGCTGTGTGAGCCCCCCACTGTCCTGCCAATGTGGCTCAGCCCTGACACCTGCTGGAACCGCGCCCTGGGGAGGAATCATCCCTGGGACCCCTTCAGGCCGTGACCTCCCTGTGCAGGTGGCTGGTGAGGCTGCCGTTAAAGTGAGTTACAACGTGAGCTCCTGTCCCCTGGGAACCGGACTCTCATCAGGGGCTGAAATCGGTGACTGGGGAGTGAAAGGCCCCAGCTCCCCTCATTGCCCTCCTCATCCAGCTAGTCCATTCTGACCCCTGAGCCATTCAGTGCGATAACAGCAATGCTCACACTTGGTGACACCCCCTTGTGCATCAAGCAGGGCCCCGCACAGGTTACAGCTGTTACTGGGCAGGGCATGGGGCCTGCCCTTGGGAGCTATAAGTATGGGATTCGCACCACAGTAGAGTTAACAGTTAGTGACCATGGCTACTTGGCATCCCCACCAGGGGCTGGGCTGGCAAGTGACTGGCTGCTTGTACCCAGCTCAGCCGGCTGTTACTGTGCTCTGTGGACAGAACAGTTCCCATGTAACTGGCCACAGCTCTGTGTGGTAGGATACCCCCGAGTTCATTGACCCCAGGCTACTGGTGCTGCTATGTGTGCGCATGTCCCCTGGGTTTGCTAACCTCTCCTGGAGCTGCCCAGTCTCTCCCAGCATGCACCAGGGCACACAGAGGTCAGGCAGCAGGCTGGGTGTGAATGTATAAACACAACTCAGCCACAGCTGAGACACAGAAAAGCTGCTGTGTGGGCACAGTTTGTTTTACGTGTCAGTGAGTTTCACAATCTGGTTATAAAAACATCTGCCTCGGCACTGGGGACAGGTCCTTCCTCGCCCCAAATCCATGGAGACACTGAACAGCTCTTAGCCCTTCAGAGTATTGTAGAAGGAAATTGCAGGTTAAAACCCATATGAGCATGAAAACCCTGCTGTTGGGAGGGGAGATCTGAGCAATTTAATGCCTGTTAAGGTTAAGTGAAATAAAGTCTATCAAGCGGGACCCAGACACCAGACTGAAGCCAAGGGGAAATAATCTCTCATTATTCAGCACTTTCCAAAGGAAGGGAGCAGAGAGCTCCCACGGGCTGGTGAGATTTTGACAAATCACAGTTAGCAGCGTTTGCAGCACAGTTACCTGCATATTGTCGGGCTTTCTCCCAGCCTGAAATCAAGCAAATAGAGAGAGATGAGAACTGCCCTGAACACAGACTTGCTGGACAGAAAACAATCTCTAACAGAGTTTATGATATGAGAAAAATATGTTATCTACATGATAACAGTTGATTAGGGAAAATGCATATTTATTTACCTGCATTTAGTACGTCTCGTCTCCACTCTGAAACCAAACACAGACAGAGAGATGAGACCTTCCCTGAAAACAAACTCTGAATATGAGACAATTTTGTAGCAAGGTTTATATTAGGAATGAAAGACAACTTACTGAGTTCACCCTGCAGTTTCTCTAAAAATAAAGCAAAGAGAAATGAGTAAACACATGTTAAAAGAAAAAGGAGGCTATTCAATAAGATCCAATAGTGAAGAGTAAACAAATTTAAATCTTTTGATTCAGAACAGAAACTGAGTTCAGCGAATGGAAATCCAACCCTACTCAGATAGAGTAAAATGTATTTTTGGAGACAGGTTTCAGAGTAGTAGCGGGGTTAGTCTGTATCCACAAAAAGAACAAGGAGTACTTGTGGCACCTTAGAGACTAACAAATTTATTTGGGCATAATTTTTCGTGGGCTAGAACCCACTTCATCAGATGCATAGAGTGGAACATACAGTAGGAAGATGTGTGTGTGTATATGTGTGTATATTATATATACACACACACATACATACACACACACACACCCCTCTTCATACTGTGT
>ML677497.1:9788-52325 GCA_007922305.1 Dermatemys mawii | reverse complement strand
AGGAGGCTAATCAATTGTGAGCTATTATCAGGAGAAAAAAAAAACTTTTGCAGTGATAATCAGGATGGCCTATTTCAAACAGTTGACAAGAAGGCGTGAGTAACAATAGAGGAAAAATTAGCATGGGGAAATAGTTTTACTTTGTGTAATGACCCATCCACTCCCAGTCTTTATTCAAGCCTAATTTAATGGTATCCAGTTTGCAAATTAATTCCAGTTCAGCAGTTTCTCATTGGAGTCTGTTTTTTATGCTTTTTGTTGCAGAGTTGCCACTTTTAAGTCTGTTACTGAGTGACCAGAAAGACTGAAGTGTTCTCCTACTGGTTTTTGAATGTTATGATTCTTGATGTCAGATTTGTGCCCATTTATTCTTTTGCGTAGAGACTGTTCGGTTTGGCCAATGTAGATGGCAGAGGGTGAGATGGAATTTGAAGAGCAAACAGCCAAAGGTACAGAAATAAATAAGAGACATTTCGGAAGCAAGATGCCTATGGAAGAATTAGTGAGTGTGCTAGAGAACTGGGGTCATAAAGGGAACAGAGGAGGAGGATAAGGACATTTCAGAGAAATGAAATTATTTCTCTGCTCAGTCTTCAGAGGCTGAAGGAGGATGCCTACTCTTTTCAGGTAATGAAGATGAAATTTTGTCACAGACTGAAGGGCAAAGGCCGAGATACTGAAAAAACTAATAAATTACAGAACAGTAAGTCTCCTGGCCCACATGGTTCCATCTAATAATCCTGAAGGACAGGTAGAGTGGAGTGGCTGAACTGTGAGCAAAAATATACAATCTCAGTAAAACCAGAAACTGTTCTGGGGGCAGTAACTGTTGGGGCTATGTTTAAAAGAGATTCAGTTTGATTAAATTGATTGAAACCAAAATTAAAAATAGAATGATAAAACAGACACTTTGCTTGGACAGGGACGACCTCGCATGGGATCTGCAAAGGAAAATCAAACCTTGCTTGAATTATTTGGCTGCACTGGATAAAGGAGAACCAGCTGACATGTCGTGGTGTAGTAACTCACCCTGGCACTAGCACCTGCTGCAGTTTTTTCTCTCTTTACTCCCTGGACCTGGACTCATGGTGTCACTACAGGGCAGAGTTAAGGCTATTTGTGTGTCTTAACAGTGTGTGTTTCCAGGCTGTAGCATGTTTGCATTTCTTTCAAATTTAACCTTAATTATCAATTTTCTGGATTTATAATGTTTGGTTTTAGGATAATTACAGTCTCCCTGTAACGTAATTAAATATATTCTCTCAACTTTAGCTCCATTTTAACTGTTCTTTTGGGGTCTGGGAAGGATTTTTTCATTTAAAGAATGGTACCACGTGATATTTCCAATATTTGAAGCTATGACATATCAACTACAAATCTTTTTAATTATATTTACTGTTATGGCCAGATTCACCAGCACACTGTGGCTGTTTTGTCCCACTCTGGAGCAGCACAAAGCAACCAGTTAAACGGGGTTTACATCTTATTTACATCATCAGAGCAGTTCAAAGCAGCCATAGTGTATAACCCAGATTTCCTCTACCTCCCCACTTCCTCCAATTCCCCCTTTCTTTTTGCACCCCCTTACATTCCCCAAGACACAGTCCAAATCCCCCTCCCTCTGGTACCCTGTATTTTGCTGCATATACACACCTCTAGTCTACTCCTTCTACCTTCTCTGTGCAAAAGATCTGGTACAATGTGCAGCATTTGAAAACAAATAAGATTAATGGTCATTTTTTGGCCAGTATTTTCATAACTGGAAGTTGATCCCTCAGCAGAGGTTATACATAAAGTCTTATCCCTCAGAGAGGGAGAGACAGAACTGCCCTAGTTCACAATGGCTGCCATCTCCCATTGCTCTCAATGGGACTAGGTTACAGTGCCCTGAGTTAAGGTCTACTTTTTCACAAAGGCCACTGCATCCTCTTGTTTCCAGTGATAGTGAAATCACAGCCATCTTTGTTCTGGGCAGCCTCTAGCCTCAGTCCCATGGGTAACAATAAAAGATACATTCCCTTCTGAAAATGGCCAACTAAACCTGGGCAAGTTGTGACCTCAGTCCCTTTGAGAACAGTAGAAGACGATGGCCATTTCGAAAGAGGACTGTTTTTTATGGGAATTAAACACTATCCTTAACTCCAACCAAAATACTGATTCATGAATTTGTTAAATATCCCACATACGTGTATTACAAACATTATATTCAGAGGGTAGGTATAAGAAACATATTTATTCAATAAATAAAAATGTTTCTGAAATGAGTCATCTTTACAATGACTGTAATAATGATACTATGGCCATTAAAATAAGTAGTAAAGAATAAATAAAATAATGCAATTAGTGTAAACCAATAGGAGAGCCAGGATCACACACAAAGCCACCATCCAGGGATTGACCCTTGGGGAAAACAGCTCTGCAAAGAAAAGTACCATTAGTTTGCAAATATGGAGGCCCAGATCCACAATGGCACCTAGACACCTAAACTGCAATTTTAGGCACCACTGCAACCTGGAAAACCTGTTCTTGACTGCTATCTGTCCCTCAAGGCACCTAAGCTTACTCAGTGCCTAACCTTTCCGGAATAAGTTCCCTACATCTTTGCCTCTGGGCATGCTCACTGCTGCCCTGCTCTAGGCACCCAGACACCTATTTCTATCGGTTTCCCATTCAAAATCCAGCCAGAGGAAGTAGAGTCACCTAATTCATATCTTCCAGCCTAGTGGTTGGAGCACTCACCCGGATGTTGGGGTGTAGTTCAGACCCCCATCCCCTGAACAGGGAGACAGGATTTGAACAGGGATCTTTCCTAGCAGAGGGGCATGCACTAACCACTGAGCTAGGCACATTCTGGTGTCCGGAGCACCCTCAATTTTGCCACTCGAAGCTGTTCCACTGTGTATTCTGTACTTAGTAGTCCCTGGGACAGAGAACGAGGCCATGCTAGTGACTCCACAGCCAGGTGGTTAGGGCATCCATGTGGGAGACCAGTGCCCTTCTCTCATGTTCCTTTAATTATTTCTCCAAAGTGGACCAGCTTCAACAGGAGAGACTGAGACCCCCACCCCCAGCTCAGAGTATCCCTTAGCTCAGTGCTTACAGCACCCGCCTGCAAGGGGGAGACCCCTCTTCAAATCCAGTCTCTCTCTAACCACGGGGTGAAAAGACACAAGGAGGGTTCCTCCTCCGCTGGCCATTTTGTGCAGGGTGAAGCAGGCTCCTCACTCATTCTCACAAGAAACAACTTAGGTGTTTAACGCGCTGCCTGACCGCAGGTGAGGGGCTCTTGTTCCTGGATCACAAACAGAGACAGGTGCCTCCCTGCATCTGACACTGAACTCTAGGACAAAGGCAGGGCTTAGGAGGACACACTCTTCTCATCAGCATCTCCCAGTGGCTAGCTAAGGCAGCTCCCTGCCTTGTGTACTTGCTTTTGTGGATCCCTTTCTCTCTCCTGTCTCTCCCCATTCATTGCACAGGGAGCCTGGGTACCTAACTCAGGCTTTGTGGATCCCAGTGTTGCTCCAGTGATTTTCTCGGTCCCGTAAAGTTAGGCACTGCTGTGCTCAGTCTCACCATTACTGTCTTTTCATGAATCTGGGCCAGTGAGGGGAAATGCTGGATTTTGGTGATCAATGACAACACTGCATGACTGGCTGAAGGAATCCTATGGGAGCTCCCGATGGATGTCCTGGTGAGATACAGCTCCTGGATGCTTTATTACAAAGCCAGGGGGAGTCCCAGACTTCTCCTACCTCTGGAATAGGACTAACATCTAGACTATGCTACAGATTGGAACTGTGTTGTAATTGGGCCTGGGTGACATCCTGCCACAGCTGTAATTGAAGTGTAGATGGGCCTGGCAGAAGCAGAGACTATGGAGGTGAGAGTTTCAAGTTACTTCACTGAGGAGCATCTCAAAATCTCACTCTTTAATGTCAGTGTTATTAGAAAACAATGTGTAAGAAACAGGAAAACTCGTGAAACCAGAGTTACCTCTGAACCCATGACCCTAAGCCAGGGCCAGATGGAGACTTGCCAGAACACATCCGTGTGACCTCCCTCCAGGACACAAGAGAAGGGGGAGCCTTGCTGGTTACAAACTCATCATCCAGTGGGTCACCAAATGCAAAAGGACGTTCACTCCTGTAGATATTCCCAGACTGAAAACTATAAACTCTGCTGAGGTGGCACCAGACCAGTTGAGTGAAAATGCCCTTACACCAAAGGATGTATCCTTTAAACGTCAATCAGGAGCTTAGACATTCAACTAATCCCACTGTCCCCACAGGTGTTTCCACCAGCAAAATAGCACAGGTACAAAACTAGAGCCCTCACCATGGCTGGGCTGAGCACTGGACCTTGATGTTGTTCCTGGAGGCCTGTCCTCTGTGCTCTGCAGACTGTGTTAGGAAGGAGTCCTCCCCCTGATTCCAGCTCCTGTTATCTCGCTCCCTCAGGTCTTTGTATATTTGGCAGCAAATAACTCCCTGTGTTTTAGCTACACTGCTCAGGGCTTTGACCTTGTTAAATCTCTTAGGTGCAACCAAACTGGACCTGGTCAGTCCTTGCCAATGTGCAGGCACAGGCGCTGACTCAATGGGTGCTCCGGGGCTGGAGCACCCACAGAGAAAAACTGGTGAGTGCAGAGCACCCACTGGCAGCTCCCCACCCCGCCCCGCCCCAGCTCACCTCTGCTCCGCCTCCTCCCCTGAGCACACCGCCACTGCTCCGCTTCTGCCCCCTCCCTCCCAGACTTGTGGCGAATCAGCTGTTTGACGGCAAGCCTGGGAGGGAGGGGGAGAAGTGGAGCAGCAGTGCACTTGGGAGATGAGGCAGAGGGGGAGCGGAGGTGAGCTCGGGCAGGGAGCATTTCCTCTGCGGCCCGCTCAAGGGCTTGCTGTGAGGGAGGCCAGTGCTGCTGGGGGAGGGCTCTATCCCACACACTAAAGGATTTTATTAAAGAACATCTCACCTTTTTCATTCAAATATCCCTGGTGTTACTTTGTTGTTGGGCGGGTTGTTATTGTTTATTGATTACTATAATGATTTTATATTAACAAAAATATTTTATAGGCAGCATTGCCAGACCAAGTGTTCAAAAGTGATGAATCAGGACCCTCTCTCCCGTAATCATGAGATTTTTAGAAAATAGTAAAAGCAACAAAGAATCCTGTGGCAATTTATAGACTAACAGAAGTATTGAAGCACAAGCTTTTGTGGGCAAATACTGCATGCATCCAACCAAGTGGGTATTGTGACAAAGCTCTGTCCGTATCTTTGTGGATCCTGCGTTTCCTGGCGGATTTTCACTAGCCTCAGAGGCTCACTGGGACCCTCCACGTAGCCCTTCTCTCTCTGGAGACAAGGTCACAGCCTATTGAGCCATTTTCATCATAAGCCAGTGAGGAGAAGCTATCCTTCCTGGCACAGTCTCTGTTGTCTCCCAATTTCAGTGATTAATTAGGGGAGGTAGAAAGGGGGGAGCCCAGGCCCATCCTCTACTTTGGGCTCCAGCCCAGGGACCCTAATAGTATCAGCTAAGATGGCTGACCTTTTAGCCACAACACACAATACAATTCCCTGAGCTACTTCCCCACAGCAATCCCCGCTTCTGAAAACTCCACTTCACCCTTACCTCAGGGCCTCCTTCCTTGCTTATGATAAGTTGTCTACCACTCAGTCTCACTAACAGCACAACTTCTTCCCACAGCTCCTGACACCCACCCCAGCCTGACTAACTGGGAGGTTTTTAACTGGTTTCAGCCAGTCCCTGATTGGTTTCAGGTGTCCCAATCAGGCTAGCTGTTTCTACTCCTTTCTAGACAGTTCCAATGGTACCAGGGATTTGTTTAGCCTGAGACTAACATATCTGTTCCTTAGCACTTTCCTATAGCCATCTGGCCTTGCCCCATCACAGTGTTCAACCACGAAAGCTTACGCTCCAATATGTCTGTTAGTGTATACAGTGCCACAGGACTCTGTCGCTTTTGCAGATCCAGACTAACATGGCTACCCCATCAATACTAGAAAATAATAAATGTTCCTTTGTATTTGCCTTCTGGTTTGTGAGCCTTTAGGGGTCACATTTTCAAGCTTTTCTGTGCAATCAGGAGGGTTAGAAACATTTTGCCAGGTAAAACAGATTCTTATATCAACTCACAATTCTAGTAGCTGAGGCTTTAATGGAAATAGACAATATCAGGAGTTTCACTATAAAATCCTGAGAATTGACAGTGGTGAAATATAAAGGCTCCCTGTACTTCTTCCTCTATAACTTTGGGTCTATGTATGTGATATTTCATCTCTGCTTGTTTTGGGTCTGATACTTGTGTGTCCAAATCTCCCATTGATTTGTGTGTGAAGAACTGGGCCCATCTGCGTGATTCTTTAAGGCAACAGCAGAAAGTTCTTGCTCAGGGGAGATCAGGGTCAAAGGGGCTGTGCAGATTCTAAACCTGAATTTCTTGACTTTTGTGAAATTTAATATAAAGTGACAGTCTGACCCCCTCAGTCTTTACTCAGGCCGAGCTCTCAGCTCAGCAAGTGGAAGTGCTGCCTTGGTTTGGGATGCCGGCCTGGGTCCTTGGTGGTTCTGTGACATTGATTTAATTTTTTGGCATGTACCATACGAAGCCCTCCAGAGACAGTAAAAGAGAAGCTCATGCAGGATCTAGAAAAATATAGAGCTAGGAGCGAGCAATAAACACAACATCATACACACTCCCCACTTGCATCTGCCACATTCATTCTATCCCCGGCGCTGTGGGGACGGGCACTGACCTGCTATGGAAGCTGTTGATATTTTCTCCTGGTTAAGAGGCGAGTTCCTGACAAAACAGGACAAGTTCTGGTTGGAATGTTCCGTTACAACAATAGAAATCTGAGTTCGAAATAGGCCATTGGTCTCCTTGGATATTTTTTCAGAGGCAGATGGTAACAGCTCCCCCCGGTGATCTCTCCAGTGAGCCTCTGGTTCTGGGTGCCAGCCTGCAGATTGACATGCAACCCAGATTGATCCATCATGGTAACCAACAACAGAGATGTGGGGGTCAGAGCCGGAAACTAGAGACGAACAGAATAAACCTGTGTTAATTCTGCACAATTAGCAAAAGAACAAGAGCAGAAGGAATAAATTAATTCTCCCTCAGCATACCCAGAGTCACTGGGAACCATGTGAAAAATACATGGCAAGTGTTTCTCGGAGTGTTAGAAGATTGGTTTCCTTCTCTATAATTTCCCACTACTGATTTCTACCTGTGGAAATTAGATCCTGAGTGTATCCTCACCAGAAAATAAGGCAATTGCAAGAGACAGCTGACCAAGAAAAACAGCAGCCAATAAATAAATGAATACGTGGCCAGCTCCTGAGAAATGCTGAGGGGCTCAGAGACTTCACTGGGCGACACAAGTACTCAGCACCAACCCAGTGCTGGTTCACAACAAGGGAACATCTTGGGACCGTTCTACAGAACACATTGTGTATTTAAATAAGCAAAACTGGGAAAGTCGCCTGACAGACATAAAGCCTGGGAAATGGGAATGGTGGAGCTGTTTGAATGGCTGAGGAATGTTTTAACTCTATTCCATTCTATTTAAAACAAAGACAAAATTAGAAAAATGTGCAGAGCGCGCAAGTAAAATTCCTCCAGTTCATTCTCAGCGAGCACCTGCTGTCCCCGCTGTTCAATAACTGGAGGCTGAAAGGGAATTCTGGGGTTTGATATGTGAATGTGAAATATCGAGGATCCTCCCAAGCTACAGACCTGCCACCTGTAGCTCCAGTAAGGCTTCTTCATACGACACACTGGATTGAAAGAAACATGTGTACTGGCCATGGTCAGAAAGTTGGACACCATGTATTCTCAGGGAAACACTCCCGCTGGTGATGTTGTCTTTCAGCAGCTCTGTCCTTCCCTGATATCCCGGCATCTGCTGTCTGTACTGATCCTGCCAATCGCGGTACAGATGGACGACTGCAGAGTACTTGGATCGGAACCATCTCACCTCCATGTTCTCTGCACTCATCCTGGGGGAGAGGTGGCAGGGCAGGACGGCCTCCCCGCCTAGGGAGGCAGTTATTGGATGGTCAGGTCCAGTCACTGTGAACTGTGCTGTGAAATGTATCGGAGAAAAGAAAATTAAACTGGAGAGGAACCGAGATAGACAGGAATGTAAGTGCAGCAGGGTGTTATTGCCATCTTTGAAGTGTTCAAAAATCAGGAGTCAGCCCCCCAAAAATCGTGGAATTGGCTTAAAAATAAAGAAGTTTTTTTTTTTTTAAATCCTAACATTGCGGGGAAGGATCACTCAGTGGTTTGAGCATTGGCCTGCTAAACCCAGGGTTGTGAGTTCAATCCTTGAGGGGGCCATTTAAGGATATGGGGCAAAAATGGGATTGGTCCTGCTTTGAGCAGGGGGCTGGACTAGACGATCTCTTGTGGTCCCTTCCTCAGATTCTATGATTGGGGTTGTTCTCTGCCTTCTGAACCTTTACAGTTCACTTGGGTTACATTTCCAACTATTTATCTGCAACCATGAAGGAGAGAAACTTACTTTAAAACAAAATGAAATCTGAGATTCTCACCTAATCACAGACCTCCAGGGGCCTTTGTACCATGACTATTATCCCCATCCCACTGTAACAAAATGTATAGGCAGGGCAAGGAGCACTGAGGAACAATATAGCAACCATGTGGCCTACTGGAGAGAGACCACTGGACTGGGACTATTCCTGGCTCTGCCCCTGGCCTGCCTTTGGGCTAGTCTCATCACAATTCTGTGCCTCAGTTTCCCCATCTGTAAAATGGGAATAATGAATAAAGTTCCGTGAGGTCTGTTGATCATAGAATATCAGGGTTGGAAGGGACCTCAGGAGGTCATCTAGTCCAACCCCCTGCTCAAAGCAGGACCAATTCCTATTTTTGCCCCAGATCCCTAAAAATGGTCCCCTCAAGGACTGAACTCACAACCCTGCGTTTAGCAGGCCAATGCTCAAACCATGAGCAAGAAACAAGAGAACAACTCAGATTCTAATGAAAGTCTGACACTGAGAAGATCAGAGAGGGAGATTAAAGGTCCTGAAAGACTCATAAAGACTTGTTAACCTGCCTGGAGAAGGGGAATTTGAGGAAAGTGACTGGTAAAGACTCACTCCAGAGAGATGTGCTGGTAACCTCACCTCTCTACGTAACTGACACATGGGGTTTAGGGAAATGTACTAGATGGATTGAGAATTTAATGCAGGTATTGTTAGTAGCTGTTAGCTGTTTTTATTTACATATCTAAGAGTTAATTGTTTTGGTTGTTTTTTTTTAAGAGGGGAGATACAGAGATATGTTTGTAGAAGATTATCACTTAGAGATGCTCCCTCATGAGGGACACTATTCTGAACAACAGAATTTAGAGAGGTGCCCTGGAATCTGAGGTTCAGAACACTGTGTAACTGTGCACAGCTCTTCATCACAAAAGCTGTCTAGTTTGTTTTATTAAAAGTTTTATTCTTTTCCCATTCACTGAGTTATTGTTTAATGAGCCCCAAGATCATTACAGAAACCACAGCATGAGGGAACCAAAATGCCCCAGTAGCTGTGCAGGCAGCCCCGGGGGTGGAGTGGGAGATGATAAGGCCTTCACCAAGGGTACAGAATGAAGAAGCCAGCAAATATCCTCCCATCCTCATCGTGAGAGGAGGTCTCGCTCTCAGCCCCCAGTCAGATGTGCCTAGTGCAGTATGTATGACTTGTGGGTTTTCATTTCATAATGAAAGTCAGAGATTCATGATCTGATTGTGGTTTGTGGTCTAGCAGTGGAGTCTATAGGAATTAGGTGGTGTCCCTTTAAACAGTTTGTGAGCCCCATAATGATGCTCAGCATTTTTATGTTTTAGAAGCCGCCAATCAGAGCAGCAGCAGCGTGTGTGTAGCTAGGCCTGACAAGATTGCATATAGGTACCAAACATGGCTCCTGGGACCCAGCAGTGCCCTGTGGTTTCTCCACGTGGCTGGTTGTGGGCAGGTTGAGCAGACGTGGTTTATAAGACAAGGCAGTGAGGTGAGATGGACGGTGATGTCCAGCAATAGCAACAGCAGCAAACCCACGAGGAGGCCGGAGCTCCTACCTGACACCAGCCTGTGAACCTGGAGAGTGAGGCAGAGAGCGACGTAGCCAGGCAGAGCGGAGCTCACTGTGGTGTCGGGGGAGAACAAGGAAACCTGCCCCATCATCGTACCTTGGTCTGGGGAAGAGGAGAAACAACAAACCAGATGGTGGGTGAGTGAGTGTGATGCAGTGACAGTGCCACGGGGCAGTGGGGAGCAGGTAACAAGCCTCACTGCTGCCTACCATGCACCAGAAGGGAAGGGATTTCCCCCACAGTCCTCGTCTGCCCTGGCTCTGAGCAGGGTCAGATGTCACTGGGCCAGCAGCCGGTTCATACCACACTCACATCATGGCTGCTGGCCCAGTGACATCTAACCCTGCTAAGGGCCAGAGCTAGAGGTCTGGTTCATTTCGATTGTAATACACTCTCAAGAGCAGGGACGATCCCTCACTATTGGCATATCCAGGGCCCAGCACAAAGGGGTCCCCTCTCAGTTGGGGCATTTAAACACTACTGTGGAACGGGACCTATTACGGAAAACAAGCCAGTGTGGTATGAATGGCTGTTGATTGCTGTGGTAAAATGGCTCCATCACCTGACCCAGGCCAGGGCTCTCTGGGGATCACCCAGATCAGTCCCCAGCCCTGATGATTTCACACGTCAGTGACCCACCCCCATTGCCTCCGGCCCTGGTGCAAATGTCAGGGTTGAATTCTGAACAGGGTCACCCAGCTCTGTGTCCCCTGAGATCTGCAACATTTAAACCTCTTTCAGGGCACATCTACACTGCAGCTGGGAGCGAGCTTCCCAGTGGGGTAGACAGACATGATAGCTCTGCTGGAGCTCACATGCTAGAACTAGCCGCATAGCACTAGCTGGGGTAGCAGAGGCAGCAGCTTGGGTGACGTGCCTGAGAACAAACCCGCCTGGCCCCCCTTAGGTGTGGACTCAGGTGGGTAGTCTGAGCCCCGGCTACACCACTACTTTTATTGCACTAGCTTGAGACGTGTCTGTCTGCCTGTGGTGGGAATCGCACCTCCCAGCCGCAATGTAGACGTACCTTAGAAACAAAGAGTCTTACTCAGGGCTCACACCACACTCAGCCAACCAGGCTGTGCAGTGGGGTAAAATCCTCCAGGGAACCAGGCTGTGCCTATAACTTCATAGAATATCAAGACTGGAAAGGCCCTCAAGAGATCAAGTCCAGCCCCCTGTTCAAAGCAAGGCCAATCCCTACTTTTGCCCCAGATCCCTAAGTGCCCCCCTTGAGGATTGAATTCACAACCCTAGGTTTGGCCAATGCTCAGACCACTGAGCGATTCCCCCCCCCCCATCCCCGACTTGGCCAGCTGCCAGGGCCAGTGGCCACAGAGCGACCAGCGTTGACCCAGAAGAAAACCTGAGCAGGGCTCCAGGGTCCAGACTCGCGGCCTCCCCCCAGTGACTCCCCCTGAAACAGCTCGGGGGGGGGGGAGGTGAAGCACCCCCTGCCCTGGCGGGCACCTGCAACGTGGGCAGCAGCAGCACCAGCCCCCGCCCTCCCCCGGGGCAACGGCCCTGCAGACTGGGGGGGGGGGGGGACTAACCGAGTCTGGAAATAACAAAGGGCGGAGGAGGGGGGGACCGGGGAGAGTTTGCACCACGAGTCCCCATGTCACTCACCGCGGCTGCAGCATCAGCTCCGCACGCGGGGTCACGCGGCCGCAGGGTTCGAGACCCGGCCCGTCTCCGTTATTTGTGGGACATTTGGGGCCGAGGCCCCCCCGGCCTTCCGCGCGCCTCAGAATAGAAAGTGAAAGTGCGCTTGGGGCGGAGCACATTTCTCAACATCCGCCCGCCTCCCCGCCCCGCACGTCCGGGGGGGGGGGTCGGACAGGGGAGGGGCAGTTTGCCGGGGGTGCTAGTTTTGGGGAGTCAGTGCCCCCCCAGCGGCTGTTCCTGCTCCCCGGGGGTCTCAGGGATTCCCCGCTGCCCAGCACCGGCCGCTTCTCATCGCCCCCCGACCCCGCGGTGGAGGCGGAATGAGGAAGGGGGGGCAAGGGATGCTGCGGGGGGAGGGGAGTTGAAATCCGGAGTGACTGGGTGTGAACGGGGTGGGAAGCAGGTGATCAATGGGGGGGGATCAGAACGGAGTGAAGGTGACTCAGGAACTGCCCGGCTGGGGGGTGTTTAATGGCCAAGTCTGAGGTTCAGTGAACTCTCGGGGGGGGGGGGGGGGGCAGGGGTCGGTCCCCGACGCAGGGGCGGGGGGGGGCGGGTCCCCTCCTCGCTGTTGTGCTGTGATCAGCAGCCCGGGGCGGAGAAGTTTTGAGATTCCCTGGGCGCTGGGCCAAGGGGCTGGATTCTCAAAAATCACGAGTTCCCCTCCCCCCTCTCCAAACAGGAGCAGGCGGGACGAGCAGAGCCCACATCCGGGGCCGTGTCCCTGCTGCTCAGCACAGATGCTCCCAGCCACCGACACCTCCTGCAAATCCCCCCAACAGCCCTTAGTCACAGCAGCGCCCCGTGACTCCAACATGAGGCTCAAATGGGGCGCGGGGGGGTTTGCTGGATCAGGCCCTTGTTGGCTTACAGCAGGAGGAGGAGGGATCCCAGAAGGGGGGGCCTGGGCAGGAGGGGAAAATTTCAGCCCAGGTGGGGAAGGGGCTGAGATCCAGGCAGCTGAAGCCGGTCAGTGTCAGGAACTGCTTCCCATCGGAATCTGCTACGGGTAGCAAAAACCTAAACTCACTTGATTTGGAGCCTGAATTTTTGCAGTAGAGTCCTCTGCCTATGTTTCTACCCGTAGACATGTGCCCTGTTGCCTCTCACACCCCTGTGTCCTGCCCACTCCCTAACACCCATGAACCTGGGGAACATGGGTGCTCCTCTGCTTTTATCTTCCCTTCAGGGCCCAATTCAGCAGATCTACTCAGAGGCCAACCAGCAGATCTGGTCCCATTCAAAATGTGGCCAGAGGAGGTGCTATCTGCCTCATCACTTTCAGCCCAGTGATTAGAGCACTCACCTGCAATATGAAGAGACCCAGGTTCACTTCCCCTCTCTCTGAGGAAGAGAAAGGACTTGAACTGGGGTCTCCCACACATCATAGGAGAGTGCTCTAAATATTTGTTCCAGTAACTGAAGTTAGGCTGGCTGGTCTATAATTCCCTGGGTCTTCTTTGTTCCCCTTTTCAAATATAGGTACAATGTGCCCTTCTCCAGTCCTGGGTCCTCCTCCCTCCTCGAGCTTTCCAAGATAATCATTAATAGTTCTGAGATTGCTTAAGAGTCCTCAAGTGAATTTCATCAGGCACCATCAACCTGAATACATCAAACTTATCTAAATATTCTTTAACCTGTTCTTTCCCTATTTTGGCTGGTGTTCCTCCCCCCTTGCTGTTAATATTAATTGTGTTGAGTATCTGGTCACAATTTACCTTTTTAGTGAAGCTTGAAACAAAATAGGCATTATGCACCTCAATGTCAATGACCGGGACATGGGCAATCATGCCTACTGGTCAGAGCAAGAGTCAGGAGTCAGAGACCAAGGTGAAAACATGAGTCAGGGGCTTGATACCAGAGCCAGGCATCAGAGCTGAGGTCAGACATCAGGAATCTGAGTCAAGAGATTAGAACTGGGCTAGCTAGAACTAAGCAAAACAGGGGCAAGGCTGGGGTCAAGGTAGGAGCAGGGATAGAACAAGGCAGGAGCTACCACAATCATGGGCGATACTTTGAGCAGCCTCTGAACTACTGCTGGGCTTAAGAACTAGTCTGCTGAATTTTGCAACCAAGCCAGTGCTGTAGCCTAGTATGGGCCAGCTGCACTTATTAGGTGGCCCAGAGACTGGCTCTGCTGCAGGCCCCGATTCCTGACACTCAGCGTCCTCGAGGTTGTCAGTTATTAGCTCTCCTTCTTTGTAGAGGGCTGACACTTTCCTTCATCTATCTCTTGCACCTAACATATTAATAGAATCTCTTCTTATTGCCTATTTTGTCCCTAGCTAGGTGTAGCGAATTTTCTGACTTGGCCTTTTTCATTTTGCTTGTGCTAGTCTCCTGTACTCATTTTTAGCAACTTGTCCATGTTTCCATTTTTTTCCAGGATTCCCTTTAGATTTTCAGGTCATTAAAAAGCTCCCGGTGGAGCCATATTGGACTCTTACTGTTCTTCCTCTCTTTCCCTCACATCAGGATAGCTTGCTGTTGCGTCTTTAGTAGACTCTCTCTGACAAACTGCCAGCTCTCCCGAGCTCCTTTTTCCTGTAGATTTTCTTCCCATGTGACCTTAGCTGCCAGTTCTCTGCGTTTGTTGAAGTCTGCTTTTGAAATCCATTTTCCTCATTCTGCTATTCTCACTCCTTCCTTTCCTTAGGATCATGAAATCTCTCATTCCTTCCACCCCATTAGTCAGAATCACATCTAAAATGGCTATTCCCCTGGTTACTTCCTCCACCTTCTAATACAAAAGGTAGTTCCTGATACGTTTCACAAGCTTATTGGAACGTTTTGTATTTTGCCATATTGCTTTTCCAATGGGTATCTGGGTAGCTAAAGTCTCCCATTACTATCAGGTCTTGTGTTCTGGATATTTCTGTTATTTGTTCTAGAAATACCACACCTACCTCCTCCTCCTGATATGATGGTCTATACTCCTCTCATGACATAGCCTCTATTTTTTTCCCCTTTTATCTTAACCCATTGTAAGGGACCAGGACATAGTGTTGCCTAGCAGTCCCAGCTGGGCTGAGGTCTGCCCACTAGGGGAGTTGCTGGGTCAGAGGAATCGCAAGGCCAGGTTCTGTAAACAAGAATCAGGGTTAGAATCAGGCCAGACCAGAGGCAGTACCAGGTTAGGATCATGAGTCAGCATCAAAGTCAAGCTGAAATCAGAGATCAGGAGATGCAGTATAGGAGCCAGCTAAGATCTATGTGGGTGCCCAGACATCTTCCTGAGCCAACCCCTGGGGCTAAGTAGGGACACTTGTCCAATCAGAGGGCTGCAGGGTACTGTCACTCTGGGTCTCGTGGGCGGTACTTCTTGCAGTGCCTATTCTTCACAGTGTTCCCTGGCTGTACTTCTGCAGGGCCCTCCAGCGGCACTGTGGCCATATCAGCTGCCTCAGGTGCTACAGACCCACATTCTAGTCCCTGGGTCCTTACATTCCTAGACTTTCAACTGCTTTGCCTCTCACCTCCTTCTAGACCTCAGAACAAGTGAATATATTCTTGATGTATTACATAGCACCTCCTGGTTATTTTCACTCTGGGGTCAATTACACAATCACAACAGTGTGACAGGGGGCTGTGAGCAGCTACAAACAGAGCCCTTTGGAAGCCAGCACCCTGGTCACTGAGAACACCCTGGGCACCGGGTGCAGTTAGAGGAGGAGGGACTGAGTAGTTTGGGTTTGGAAGGGCAGAGGGGATCACTGGCACCTGTAGGGAGCCTGAGGAGGTCACTAGCTCAGCACTGAGAAGAAAGCAGAAGGAGAAAAGTCTGAACCAGGGAGCAGAAAGGAGGCTCCTCGTAACTGTTCCTGTGTTGTGATGCACCATAAAAAGTAATAAACAGACTTGGTGGAGGTTCCCTGGCAGACTGCCTGCTGCTTCATTCACAAAGAGGTCTGCCAGCCAGGGGTTGCAGGAACGGATGGGGGAGCCCATTCATAGCTAGAAATGTAATGAACATTGCCTTCATGACACTTCATGCTGTAAATTGTGACTGACAACTCACTTTTATGTCTTGTCAGATAGTAAAAACCATTTGGTATGTTAACCTATTTGCCAACATATTTTCCCATGTAATAACACAGTAAGATTGGATAAGAAACCACAGTAATTACACATAACTCAGTGAGAAATAGAGAAAGGAACACAAAGATTTCTGAAGGAAATTTTAGGGGAAAATTATCTAGGAAAAATAGTTTCAACAGCCCATGCCACCTAGACACCAGCAGACTAGATAAAAACCACAAAAGAATCCATCAAAAGATAACTTTAGGGTACTTATTTTCAAATCATCAAGGTAAGTTTAGGGCACTCTGCCATGAGTGGGATATTGTGAATAAAACTTCAAACTGAATTATTACATTGAAAATGTTCATAATGCCTCAAGTTTAAAACAAAAAGTAGTCCTAGGAATGCCATGTGATGTGTCTCCTCTCAGACTCTGCTCAGGGGTAGAAAATTCTGACAGGCGTGAATGACCCCATCCCCCACAATCTGCTACCCCTGATCCTGGGGCAGGGGACAGGGAAGGTGAGGGCTGGGGGTTGTCAGGTGTCCAGTTTTCGACTCGAACATCCAGCTGAAAAGAGAAACTGGGAGCGTCTGGTCAGCACAAAAAGTCCAGTTGCGGCAGTAACTGGCCCCCAGCACTGGGGGTGGGAAGAGCAGAAGGGCTGGGAGGGGACAGTCTGTACCGTGGGGTCACTGTCAAAGTCAGAGATTCCCTCCAGCCTGAGCTGGGACCGGGCAGATTATCAGGGGAGCCACATTTTTACCCTGAGTGTTGACACCAGGAAAGAAATAAGGGTGGAGCTTCTCGGAGAAGGTGTCATTGAAAGTGAAGAGATGGGACCTGTCAGTCACATTGTAAAATGAGACCTCGCCCGCCTCATAGTCCAGGAAAATCCCCACCCGCCTGGGCCTGACTCTCACAGGGAGGAAGGTCGGGGGGTAAGTGAGGGCCTCGTATTCCCCATCCCTCAGCCACATGACCCAGTGTCCATTCTGAGGTGTGGATGTGATCAGCCCCTTCCTGCTCACAGATTCCCCACAAACTCCCAGATCCCATCTTGTCTTGTGTCCCACCTCCACCTCCCAGTAACACCTCCCGCCCGCGAACCCCTCAGTGCCCAGGACACTGGGACAAGGATAAAATCTCTCAGGGTTGTCAGGCAGATCCTGGCGCGTGTCTCCCCATCTCACACGTTTCCGATCCTCAGACAGGATGAGGTGGGGATTTGCTGTGTCTGGATCCAGAGTCACTTCCACTGGGGAGAGAATCACAGATTCAGGGCTGGGGGCAGGGGTTGGTCACTGGGATCAAAGGGAAATTAACCTGCGTCCCCATTAATCGCTGGGGAAAAGGGGAGTCTTGCCCTTTAAGGAGAGTCAGGGCCCTGTCTGTGCATGAGAGAAAACTGGAGGGTACTGACAGGAAGATGGGGAGCAGAGGGACGGGGAAAGCAAGGGCAGGTTCCACGGAGTGAGGGGAAAGTTGGGCACCAAGAAGAATGGGAGAGACCCCAAGGGGTGCAGGGATGCAAAGGAAGGGCAGGTAGCAGGGGGCAGAGGGGTGTAATGGAATGGGGGGCTCCAAGGGGCAGGGGAAATGAGAAGAGGGGTGGATGCCAGAGTGGCAGATCGGAGTCGAGGGGAGGGACAGGTGCCAGGGGAGGGGGGGAAGAGGAGGGGGGCAGGCACCAGGAGCATGGGAGTGGGCAGAAGGGAATGGGGAGGTGCCAGGGGGACAGAACGAGGCAGGAACCTGGGGGAGAGGAGGTGGCTAGGACAGGGGCGGTCACTGAAGGGCAGAGCAGGGAAAGGGGAGGGACTGGTGCCAGGGGACAGAGTGGAGTGGGGGGAGTAACAGAAGAAGAAGGGCAGCACCAGGCAGTAGAGGGTGAGTGGGGGAAGAGACTGGTGCCTAGGGAAAGAGAGGGGAGGGGAGGCATCAGGTGGTAAAAGGGGGTAGGAGAAGGGGCAGGCACTGGGGTGCAGAGGGAAGGGAGTTGCACCAGGAGACACAAGGGGTGAATGGAGGGGCAGGCACCAGGGGGCTAGAGGGGAGCGAGGGAAGGGGCATGAGGTGGGCAAAGGAGGGGATGGGGAAGGCCCAGGTGACCGGGGGACAAAGGCAGTAAGGGGTGGGGCAGGCACCAGAAGGGTATGCGGGGGATGTGGGGGGGGCACCAAGAGGGAGATAATGGGAAGGGGCAGATCCCAGGAGGGTTGGGGGGGGGGGTCAAGCAGAGGGGCAGATGCAAGGAGGACAGGAGGGAGAGTACTGACTCGGGGGGTCATTGCTGGGGAGGTGCGGGGTAGATTTAGTGTCATAACCTGGTTGGTGCCTGGGGCAGCAAAACAAACAGGAGCCTGTAGGTGCTGGTGCCCTCTCCCGGGAGTGGGAGGGGGACACAGTGCTCTGGGTGGGGGACAGGTGGTGTATGTTGAGCAGAGAGGTGGTGACCCTGACAGGACCCCCACTGGGGTTTCTGTAACTGCCCTGGGCGCCCCCATCCCTCCCCGTTCTGTGTGGTAGACAAGGACACCCTGGGGTGCAGGGACCCCTGGACCAGTGGTGCTGTGATGTGCGCACACAGTCACTGGAGCTGCTGGGGAGCTGCCCAGACTCTCCCAGCATGCACCAGGGCACACACATGGTCAGGCAGCAGGCTGGGAGCAAAAACACACACACAGCTCAGCCATCGCTGTGAGGCAGAAAAGCTGCCCCATGGTCTGTGCACAGTGAGGGGAGTGTCACAAGCTGGTTTATAAACCCTGCCTGCCCTGGCAGTGGGGACAGGGCCTCCCTCCCCCCAAATCCAGGGGATACTGAACAGCTCGTCTGGGCATGTTACACTAGAACAGGGGTCTCAAACTCAAATGACCATGAGGACTAGTGCACTGACCCAAGGGCCGCATCACTGACACCCCATCTTGCTGCCCCTGGCCCAGTCCCCACTCCACCCCTTCCATGAGGCAGGGCACTGGGGTGCAGGGTGCGGCAGGGGGCTAAGGGCAGGGAGTTGGTGTGTGGGCTGCAAGAGGGGTGAGGGATGCAGCAGGGGGTCGGGGTGCAGGATGCGGCAGGGGGCTCAGGGCAGGGAGTTGGGGTGCAGGATGTGGCAGGGGGCTCAGGGCAGGGAGTTGGGGTGCAGGGGGCTCAGGGCAGGGAGTTGGGGTGCAGGGGGGCTCAGGGTGCCAGCTCCAGCCCAGCGCCACTTACCTAGGGCGGCTCTGGCCCCACACTGCTCCGCTCCAGGAAGCAGCTGGAACCAGTCCCTGCAGCCTCTGAGGCGGGGGCCTCGGGGTTCCCTGCATGTGCTGCTCTTGCTATTCCTCCAGGTACCTCCCACAAAGCTCCCATTGGCCCCGGTTCCCTGTTCCTGGCCAATAGGAACTGCGGGGGGTGGTGCCTGGAGGGAGGCAATATAGGAGCCCTCTGCCTCCTTCCCCTTCCCCTGCCCGCTTGTGCTGCAGATGCTTCAGAAAGCGGCGCAGGGCTCCCAGTGCCTGGAGGGAGGCGTGGCGGGGGGGGGAGCAGCCATGGGGAGGTAGGCAGGCCGTACGCAAGAGCCCGCGGGCCGCGTGTTTGAGACCCCTGCACTAGAAGGAAATTGTGGCTAACACCTGGTCTGATCCTGCTGCTGGGAGGAGAGAGCTGGGCAGTTCAGTTCAATTATGGACACCTGAGAATGTCCGTCCTGCGGAGCCCAGGTTCTGCCCTGGAAAGGTGACCCCAGGGGGCAGCATTGCATCACCAATCAGCCCTTTCCCAAAGGGGGCAAGTCCCTGCTCTGCAATGAACCTGGGTTTTGGCTGCCCCTCTTCATCCGCTCCCAGTGACATTGACGCTATTAGTCTCTTGAATGTCATAGGACAATGCATTGTGCAGGGAAAGGAGCAGAGAGCTCCCGGGGAGAGGTTGGGTCTCACCATGGATAAAACATCAGTTGTCTGTACAGTACCTGAGTAGATCTGGGCGCGTCTCCACCCTGCAACCAAACACAGACAAAGCGGTGAGAACGCCCCTGAACCCCAACACACTGAGCAGGAGACAATGTCCCACAAGGGTGATACGGGGGGAATGGAACTTACTGAGCTCAGCCTGGAGTTTGTCTAAAAATAAAACAAAGAGAAATGAGTCAATGCCACATTATGTTGCAAAAGAGAAGCGAGTCAAAAAGATCTTAAAGCAGGGAAGTTACAATCCTTAGACTCAGCCTGGAGGCTGCATCAGCAACCAGACACCTGCACCCCCTGAGCAACAAAGGAATCAGCAAGGTGAGAAATACTGTAACCCCACCTGGCTAGGCACAAGAGTTTGTTAGAACCAAACAGGGATCCCTCAGCAAATTGAAAATATTAACCCTCTGAAGCCAGCAGAAAGGAGCATACAGTACATCGGGTGAAGTGCATGATGGGAATTAGGAGGCTAAAATGGAATTAGCAGAGCGAAGAGCCAGAGATATGAACCAGTTCCAGGGAATTATTTCAGTCCGTCAGTATCAGGAAGCCTGTGAGAGAATCAGTGCATCTCCTGGAGGAGCAGCAGCAGGGAATGGAGCAATAGGGGAGGGTAAGGACAATGCTGAGAGACTGACTAGTTTCTTTGCATCGGTTTCCACCACAGAGGTTGCAGTGGAGAGACGTTCCCTGGAGCAGCTCTTTTCAGGAAATAAAGATCGGGGATCAAGGAGTGAAGAGGAGACATTGGAACAAACTGACAAACTAAAGAGCCAGGAGCCACCAAGATCAGCGTAGATCCCTGCCAGATAGTAAAACCCAGGAGCTCTCAAATGACATCAGATGATATGGCTGAGCTGCAAACAATGATACGCTTCTCTCATTACAATCAGCTACACTTCTGGAGAATCGGGAGGGCTGGGGATGTTGTAGCCAACTTCAACATTTTGGTAAGAGTAATCCTGAGACCCACAACCCAGTGAGCTTTACGTCAGTACCTGCTACACTGGTTGAAACAAGAACAAAAAAAAGAATTCTAAAATGGCTCTATGAGATTGATAGGATAAGGTCCGACTAGCAGAGCTGGAAAGGAAACCCGTGTCCCACTAATCTATTAAACTGATGTAAGTATGTCAGTAAAATACTGCACAAAGGAGAACCCATTGGCATAACTGATAGGGACTTTCAAAGAAGCCTTTAACAAAGATTCTCACAAAAGGTTCTTAAGGAAAGTAAGTCACCATGGGGTGAGGGGTAAAGTATTGTCCTGGATCAGAAACCAACTCAAAGACAGAAAACAAAGAGCAGGAATAAATGGTGAAAATTTACCATGGAAAAAGATTAGCAGTGGGGTGCCTCAAAGTTGGGTCTTCGGTCAGGACTGGTGTCCAGTAGAGTTATCAGTGACTTGGAAAAAGGGATAAGCCAAGAGGTGGCGAAATTGCAGATGTCACAGAACTGTTTAGGTTAGATGAGGCAGAGAAATCTTCAGTTATTTCAGAGGGACCAAGCTTGGGTAACGAGGGCTGATGAAATTCAGTATTGATCAAAGGAAGGTCAGGCACATAGCAAGGAATAATTACAGCTATTCAGACAGGTTACAGGGTTCTAAATTAAATGTAACTAATCGGGAAAGAGACCCAGGCATCACTGTACACAGCGCCATGAAGATCTCTGTTCAGTGTGCAGCAATGGTTTAAAGAATGAAGAGTTAGGAGGCAGAAAGAACAGGATTGAAAAATATACTTATCTAGTCCCTCACCTGGGATTTTGGTGAAAAATGGAAAACTGTAAAAGCCCCATTTCCACTAAAATCTCAGGATACAGGCTGAGGCAGTGACCTCAGGGTTAGGATTAGGGTTTAGGATCAGGATGCCCCTCATCTCCCTCCAGCCATCACCCTAGCCAGGTCACTTGTCCCCAGTCCAGCCAAACTTCTTACCCTGTCCCCTGGATCCCAGCCCCGTGAAGAACCCTGTTGATTCTGGTGAAAATTAGAAATACAGAAAAGCCGGATTTTCATGGATTTTGGTTTTTCAGTTTTCACCCAAATCAATAGGGATCTGAGGTTGGGATTACAGGACTTGGTGGGAGGGATTTAGAGCTGGCAGCCAATCAGCACAGGAGAGAAGACAGGCAGAGTGATCCTGTCACAAGCAGCATGATGACATCATCAGCCACCATGTCCCCCCTGGCTGCCACCTGCCTGACAGGGTTACACTGGGATGTGAACTACGACAGCCAGCTCACAGCGTGGGCACAGTGCCGGCTAAGCGCAGAGTGAGCCCAACCCTGCTCCCGCCCCCAGCTGTGTGGGAGCAACAAATCCCCTGGGAATTCAATGAGTGGGTTTGGGTCTGTTCACTCCATGTGCTGCATGTGAGGGACGAGGGGCGGAGCTCCTGTGTGCACCGCACAAACCAAACTGATGTTCTGTTCACACTGAGAGCTGCTCAGAGGGTCTGGGAAACTTCTTGTAACGTTTGTGATTCCCCTTCCCCTCCCCAGTGCAATGAACGAAGAGTTCTCACCTTTTTCTGCCCGATGTGCCGCTGGAAGTAAATAACAGGAGAGGTGGGTTACAAGGCAGAAGATTTAACTCAATTATTGCAAACTCCTAGGAGTCATTTTTCTGCTGGTAGAAAGTAGAACACACAGGGGGGCTCTGCCTCTAGCTATTCCCACTGCCCGCGTTATACTGGGGACACAAGGCCAAGTGCAGGTAAAACACTGAGTAAATGGCTGTCTCCTTCCCTTTGGCTGAGCAAAGGGAGGCTCCATGCTGAACTCGGTGGTGTTTTTGTTTGTCTGTAATGGGATAACTTTTGAAAACCACATCCCATCTGCTCCAGTGTTTCAGGGCATGTTCTAGGCATCAGTGGGCAGAACCCTCCTGATTTTCATGAAAACTGCAAATTTTTAATACTCTGATTTCCACTAAAATCACCATCTGATCCCTCAAGGTATAGGGTGAGGTAGTGATCTCGGGGTCAGGGTTTAAGGTGAGGGTGAGGTCAGAGTTAGGGTTAACAGACCCCTCATTCCATTCTAGTCACCCCCTCCCTGCCAGCCAGACTCCTCACCCCCATATTCCAGCCAGGCCCCTCACCTCCCTACCCTGGTCAGAACCCTACTGATATGGGGGGAAATCAGAAAAGCCTGATTTTAGTGGAAATTAGTTTTTCCAGGTTCTGCTTTTCACAAAAATCTGTTGGGTTATAGCAAGAGTGGCAGGAAGTGGAGGGGATCGGGGGGGAGAGGGACTCATTTGGAGGTTGGGGGCTGGGGTGAGGAGCCCAGCTGAATGCAACACTGGGCCTATGTCAGCGATGAAGTAAGTGTAAGCAGTGTCAGGAATGAGATATATTCTGACATCTGGTGGCGAACTATGGGAATTGCAGTGAGCCTTGCAAAATAAGTCTGGGGCTGATCAATTTGCATAGACACACCCACTGCACCTAGCCTGAGCCCACAGCAGCCCACATGGCCACTTCGGCTGATGAGGGAGCCCCAGTTTCTATGTTATTGGGGCAGGAATGATAAAGTGATGGTACTGTGATTATGTGAATGAAGGACTATGGACATGTACTTGGCCCGTGTTATGATGGAGAGACTCGCCATCATCTAGGTAGCACTCACTGGGCAAGGGCCATGCGTTTTCAGAACACTGTGAGATTGAGAGAGGTGATAGACAAGCACCTATACCTTTTGGTGAGGGTGCTGTCTGAGGGTCTCCCAGGCCTATTGCCTCTCTCCACTGTGGAATGTCAGAATTGAATTTTGCTTCCATTAGGAGCCTGGTTCTAGGCAGCTGAACTGACAATTGCTTTGGGCTCACTGGTGCACCTGTACTAAGGCTCCCCTACTGTGAGCTGAAATCACCTAAGAGCTAAAGAAATCACTGAGCGCTGTCTTAAGTAGGGGGGACCTGGAAAAAGTGCAGTGTGGCTGGTGCAGCAGAGCAGTCTGTGTGTCGGCTAGTAGGACGGTTAGCGGAGTGACTGGTGCAGCAGAGCTGTCTGTCGACTAGCGGAGGTGTGGGTGCTGCGGGCAGAGTGACCGGCGCAGCAGAGCTGTCTGTCTGTCACCTAGCAGAGGCGTAGGTGCTGCGGGCAGAGTGACCGGCGCGGCAGAGCTGTCTGTCTGTCACCTAGCAGAGCAGCTAGCGGATCAACAGGCAGAGCGGTTCGTGGGACAGCCAGTGGAGCGGAGCAGAGCCGATTGCGGTGAGAGCTGCAGCGGAACCTCACGGAGAGGCGGCGCAGTCGGCCTCGGACCACGTAAGGTGCCCCGTGCCCTACCCTCCATCTCCACCCAGGCTGGAGGTAAGACTCTGCCAATTGACTTTTGAACTCTGCACGGACCAAGGACAGAGACTCTTGGGCTGTTGAACTTTTGGGACTATTGAGTGACTTTTTGGGGTTGTGGAACTCAAGAGCCAAAGGGAAGGCCACGGCCTATTTGCTGGGAGGGGGGCTTCTGGTTCATGGTTTGGTTTATTAACCTTGTTTGTGGTGTTTCCCCAATATAATGCCACATTGTTTCTCCCTGTTATTAAAAGGCTTTGGTACACTCAGACTCTGTGCTTGCGAGAGGGGAAGTATTGTCTCTTATAGACGCCCAGAGGGGTGGTATATGGTTGTCCCAGGTCACTGGGTGGGGGCTCGAGCCGGTTTTTGTATTGTGCTATTGGAATGGAACCCCTGGATACTGAACCCGGCCCTTGTTGCTGCCAACTCTGATGGGCAGAAGGGTTACATAAGCAACCCTTGAGTTACAAAACAGCCACATAAATGTGCTCCGTGCTCTAAACTCTCAAGATGAGATTCTGTGTTCCGAACCCAGAGCCCAGGGGCACAGGAGGGTCAAGGCAGCTTTCAACCCACATTGAACCCCCTGATCCTGGGTGCTCTGGATGCCGAAGCAGCCCCCACTGTAACTCAGGGCTTGTCTGCATAGGAAGGTTACACCACGGTAAGATAGTGAGGGAATTTAAACTGCTCTTGTTACACCGGTACAATGTCCCATGTAAGCCTTGTTATTCCGTAAAGGGAATGAGCTTTTATGGGTATGAAGATACAATTGATGAAGTGACCTGGGCGTAAGCAGTGCTCCAACCCAGGGAGATCTGCCTGAGTCTGCAGGCAGCGCTGTTTGCTGCTCACACGCACACCGTGGGGTTGGGATGCTGACACTGAGGCCTGACTGATGACAATTGAATTGTCACCATTTGCAGTTATCTCAGTGCTGATCATTTTAGCAGAAACATCCAACTTCTGTGCTTCTCCCTCACAGCTGGATGAGGACAGGTACTGGGGAGGGTGGCAGTGGGGCAATGGCAAAGGGGCAGCTACCTGCCATCACAGGTTGCTGGGGTGAGAAACAGTGAATTTGGGCCCCTCCTTTCTCCATCCAAATACAGTGTGACCTCTGTGCACGCTAAAACGGGGAGGGGAGAGGGGAGATACATTATCCCTTCCTTCTCTCAAGTACGGAATGCCTCATGGTCCTGGATACCAGAACGAACACACACACACACACGGTCACTGAGGGTGAAATCCTGTCCTTTCCCACTTTACATGGCTGTGAAAGGCCAGAACATGCGGGGATCCCATATGATGGATTCTGTTAAACACTGGACACGTCTCAGTCCCCAGCAATGACTCTGGCCTGGCAGGACTAGGGCGACTCAGGCCTGGGCTCAGGGTGCCGTGTCTGTAACTTCCTTGGGGGTTTAGGACATTTGGCCCCTTCCCCTTCACAGCCCGGCTGTGTCAGCGGGAGCAGCCCTGAGCTCACTGCTTGGGCTCTGCTGACAATTCACAGACAATCCCCATCCCCCGTTCAAACACCAGCACGTTCTTTGTAATGGTTCCATTTCGTGTCTGTTTTGCACTTTCTCCAGAACAAACATTCACTCTCTCTCCCTTCCTCCCCCACATTGGAATCGTCTCTGTGCAGACACCTTCCCCCACAACACCTGATGAAGGGAGGGGCTGGGCTGATTTCCTACCATCACTGCACCCCATTGCTCTGCCGTCGTCCAGGCAGCTCCATAGCCGCAGCCTGAGCCATAACTTCCCATGAGTCCTCCAGGTACAGCTGGGTCCCCAGGAGCGAGTGGGGGGGAATCCGACGATCTTTACATTGAGCCCCAGCCTCCCTTTGGCTTCATTCCAAATGTCTCCCCTGCCCGGCAATCTCTAGTTTACTGATCGGCCCCATTTTGGGGAAAGATTCTCGTATAACCTTTATCCCACCCCACTGGCCCCAGACACTGACCTTCCTTGTTCTCCAGTTTAGATCGCAGCGTCTCTAGGGGGAGAAAAGGGGGAGAGGTGAGATTTCATTCCATTATGTTAATAGTAAAGTTCCTATTGTTTAATGCAGCTCTGTTGTAGTGATGAAATAGAGGAACAAAGGGAGGGACACAGATGAGTCTGTCTCAGGGGGTCCCTGCACTCCCATCCCAGGCCAACTTCTAATTTTGGGGATGGTGTCTGCCTCCTGGTCCTAATGACACATGGGATCAGCTTCCTTTTTGGTCAGGTTAAGTGGGAGGTGCCCCAGCTAAGAAAGGGGTGGAGAGGTCTTTCTTTAGCTGGGTGCTCAGGTCAGCATGAGCCAGGGAGGAAGGTGTAGATGGGCCCCTACAGGCATCACCTCTAAGATCAGCTCTTTCCACTGGGAACTCGTCCACTTGGTGTCAGCCCGGGGGTACCAACACAGCTGGAAAGGGAGGTCATGTCATGTCTGCCAGTCACTGCTGAACACAGCCTGAGTGAGAGCATGTTGTGCCTAGTGTGAGCAGCGTCTCAAACCAGCCATGCAAATCCTGAGTGCATTTGTGTTATTACAGCAAGGAGTCCTTTTGGCACCTTAGAGATTAACACATTTATTTGGGCATAAGCTTTTGGGGGCTAGAACCCACTTCATCAGATGCATGGAGTGGCAAATACAGGGACAGGTATAAATACACAGCACATGAAAAGATGGGAGTTGCCTTACCAAGTGGGAGGTCAGTCTAATGAGACAATTCAGTTAACAGTGGGATACCATGGGAAGAAAAATCAGTTTTGTAATGGTAATGAGAGTGGCCCATTTCAAACAGTTGACAAGAAGGTGTGAGTAACAGTAGGGGGAAATTAGGTTTGGTAATGACCCAACCATTCCCAGTGTTTATTCAGGCCTAATTTGATGGTGTCCAGTTTACAAATTAATTCCAGTTCTGCAGTTTCATGTTGGAGTCTGTTTTTGAAGTTTTTATTGTTGAAGAATTGCCACTTTTAGGTCTGTTATTGAGCGTCCAGGGAGATTGAAGTGCTCTCCTACTGGTTTTATAATGTTATAATTCCTGATGTCAGATTTGTGTCCATTTATTCTTTTGTGTAGAGACTGTTCGGTTTGGTCAATGTACATGGCAGAGGGACATTGCTGGCACATGATGGCATATATCACATTGGTAGACGCGTAGGTGAACGAATCTGGTACCTTTCTACATACAGTTCACAGCACTTCAGGTGAGAAAACCCTCTGGGTGGGACTTTCACAGCTGCCTTGGGCATTTACACATTTGGTGCCCACTACTGTAAATAAAAATTGGGCATTCAGACCCCTTAGGCAGCTATGAAAAGTCTAGCTCCTATAAACACATAGATCACTGAAGGACAATTTCTGCCTTTTGTGACCAAAAGAAAAAAAACTACAGCTGAGCACTTATACTACAATAGTGAGTTCACTGCCCTGTTCCTGTAACAGGAACACAGGCTGAGCAAATCTTAGCCCTGGTCTACACTGGCGGGGGTGGGTGTGTGTGTGTTTCGATCTAACATGGGCAACTTCAGCTACATGAATAGCACCCCCCACCCTGTTCATGCAGAACTGAAGGGCAGAACTGGGCCCCAAGTACCCCTGCCACACACACACTCACCAATACAAACACTTTGCACCCTGGTTTTCCTTCAAGGAGCCCAGTTACATATATTGGAGCTCCAGGCTCAACTCACTGAACTTCACATGGGTGTTCCAAACTGAGCATTGCTGATCCCCGTGGAACAGTTCTGGATCACATTTGACTGGGATTCCTGGGTGAGATCTGAAGGGGGGAGCCCACTTGACATTTCTCAGTTCAAATATGAATCCACAATTTATTCAGCTCCCTCGTCACCCTCAGTGTGACTCCCATTGCCTGACACTCTCCTGAGGAACACCGAATCAAAGCCCCTTAATCCCGGTCTCTCTACTTTTGGTTTTGTTTTTCAATCTCTCTCTGTTGCACACACCAAATTCCTGCCTCTTGTTAATTTACCTTTTGCTCTGTGCTGCCTCCAGAAGCAGTAACTGGCCAAGGCAATGAGAACAGCCAGGATCACACCCAGAGCCACCAGCCCAGGATTGACTTGTGGGAAAAACAGCTCTGCAAGAGAAAGTGCCATTGATTTGGATATAAACACACACAGAATGAAGGCAGGACACCCTGACAATGGTGAATCTGTGACTAGTTAAAAGAATTTCTCTGTGAGATGTGGCTCCTTTGTGCCTTATTATTCAGCTAATGAAAGTCCAAGCTTTAGCCTGGTTACTGAACATGGTTAATTAATGGGATGGGGGGTGTTGTGGGCAGGGAGGGGGTAGGGTGTAGCTCTACTATGCTACACCTGTGATGTGTCATTCTATATTCTTTATGAAAATATGCTAATGAATATGAAATAACTGAAATGTACTTTATGCAAGATGGCTCACGTGAGATATCATTGGAAAGGTTATGAATTACTGAATGTGATTATCCAATCTGTATGCCTGTAGCATTTCTGTATCTGAAGTTGGGAATATTAACTATGTATCTGTATTTCAACTAAGCTACTTTGGGTGACGCCCATGCTAATACTTCAGGTACAACAATGAAAAAGCTGGACTGTGCTGACGGCCCATCAGCAAGAGACAATAGACTGTAGAAAAGCTTATTCTTCCGGTGAACGTGTGGATCAGCCTGTGAAGAATGGTTACAGGGGCCCTACAGAGGCATGTGACCATGTCACATGGTACTGGAACCCATCTTGAATTCTGTACTTTTCCACAAGAAGGCAAGGGGAGGGGGAATGTCTAATTAGGAAACAAACGACTCCCGCTTTATGCAAATCCTATTTAAGGGAGGGGAATGAGGTCATCCAGGTCCTCGGTTCTCCCCTGTGATGACTGCTGTAAGACAACAGGGGGAAAGAACTGGACCCAGGCTGGAAGGGCGTCTGGCCTGTGAAGAAGATTATTAGAACCACATGTAGGGTGAGAACTTACATGTAACCAGTTTCTTTAGCATACTAAGATTAGTTTGCATGTTTCATTTCATTTGATTAGCAATCTGCTTTGTTCTGTTTCTTACCCCTTTTACCACGTAAATTCTGACTTTCATAGTTAATAAAATTTGTTTTGTTTATTATTAAAGTCAGTTTCTGTAATTTCTAACTGGAGTAGGGGAAAGAAGTATGCACACCTCTCTCCACATTGAGGGAGGAGACAAATATAACATATCTTTGGGTCTGCACTCCAAGGGAGGTGGACAGCTGAGTGCTGGAGCAAGTCCCTTAAGCTGAGTCTTCCCAGCGCTGGGCTGCAGCTGGGTGTGGCCCTGCCTGTGTGTGTGTTAGAGGAGGTTTTAAGAGCCTGGCTCAGCAAGACAAGTTAAAGGGGGCCCGTGCTAGCAGAACAGGTAAACTCAGGGGTATCTCTGCTCATCAAGTGGCTTCCCCAGGGTTCAACCCATCACAACACCTATCTCCCACTGGCATAAATTCAAACAGTCCCTAGGCTCTCTGACTGATCCCGAGGCTGCAGCCAGTGCAGAATGACATTCAAAATTAGAGAACTGTAACCAGTTTCCTGGCATCCCCCGAGTCTCCTCTGCTCAGTGGGGCTCAGCCATGAGAGGATCTGACCCAAAATATTTTAATAAAATCAAACTTGAGCCTGGCAAGTCAAAGTAAATAGTTCTTCCTGAGTCCTCTTCTCTGGGCCCTGGAGCAATGGCTCACCAGAGGGTGCTTCCTAAGTGATTAGTGTGGTGTATTAAAAACTATAAAAATCACCAGCTATCACTTTAAATCTTGAGGGATTTCCTTGTTCTGCTTGCAGGCTAGGGGTCTCTGTAGGGTGCATCCAATGTCAGCCCTAAGCATTCAGCTTGCACAGAGACAGCCTAGAGGAAAGTGGGTTGAGTTCTACGTTTCTGCCTTAGGGCGCAGCCTGTTTTGTCTCTCTCTGTATTTAGCTGTTGTGCGTTAGAGTTCCAGATTCTCAGAAATAAAGCAGGGTTACGTTGCAGACTTACAGGAAGAGTATTTACATTTTGTTTCTAACTCTCTGCGTGTATGGTGTGAACATAACAATCACGTAATACTAAGACTAATTAGCAGTGCAGCACTTTGGGATCTCAAGTGACTACTGCTTGACCAGTGCAACATTCTTATTACAATAGTGATGAAATATTCATTGTATATTAACCAAGTTATTGGTAGAAAAATGTTCAGATTTTATGTATTATCTAAAAATTAAGATGCTCTTAGACAAGATTTTGTTTCCGTATATACTAAAGATGGTTAATTAATAGGAAAGGATGTGTTGGGGGTTGGGAGGGGGTTGGTGGAGCTCTGCTGTGCTACACCTATCCCACATTGACATAAGTTCACGCTTCTACAATTGATCCCAAAGCTGTGGCCAGTGCAGACTGACCCTCAGAATCAGAGTTGCAGCCATGCACTAAAAGTTCCTTGGTGCACATTGTTCTGTACCCATATCGAAGTGCACCACGGAATTGTTAGTGTACGAAGCAGGGTCCTTACACACAGTTAATTCACAGCAAGCTAGTGAGAGGCAGATTTATTCCCCAGCTTGCCATGAACTAACTGTTCCTGTAGACAAGCCCTGATTCTGCTCACAGGCTGTCCTACAGAGCCCTCTAGTCTGTAAACAGGACTTGGAATCCCCCATTCTTAAAGTGATCGCATGCAATTCCAACACAGTTCTCACTATAACACAACAGCAAAGGAGCGTTCCCTCCCCCAGCCCCACTGAGAAGGATGATGATTGCTGGATACTGAGCTGTTCTGAAAATCTGGCCAATGGCATCCCAGCCTGCAAGGTACTAAACACCCTGAACTCCTACTGGAGTCGAAGGGTACATCTACACTGTAATTAGTACCTGCAGTGGGCCCGTGCCAACTGACTCAGCCGCACTGGGCTTGAGCTAAGGGCCTGTTTAATTGCAATGGAGAGTTTCCAGATCAGGCTGAAGCTTAGGCTCTGGGACTTCTTCACCCTGCAGGGATCTAGAGCCTGGTCTCCAGCCCAAGCCCAAGCCCAAATGTCTACACCACAGTTTAACAGTACCTTAGCCCAAGTCAGCTGGCATGGGCCAGCCGTAGGTTTTGAATTGCAATGTAGACACATCCAAAGAGAACTGAGGTTGCTCAGGACTTTCTAAGAAATGCTCAGCATACTGAAGGTCCAGGCCAAGGAACAGGAGACACAATGACAAATACTCTCTGCCCATGTCTGCGGCGTCTCATTCTATCCATGCCTGGCACTGACCTGCTATGGAAATCGCTGACTCTCTCTCCTGGTTGAGTCGGGGGTTCCTGACGTGGCAGGACACTTTCTGGTTGGACTCTTCTGTGAGAACAATGACAATCTCTGTCTTAAACAGGCCATTAGTTTCTCGGGATATTTTTTCAGGGGCTGATGGTAAGAGCTGCCCCTGGAGATCTCTCCACTGTGCCTCGGGCTGCGGGTACCATCCGGCTGATCGACACACCACCCGGATCCCTCCGTCCTGATGTCCCTCCACAGTGATGACAGGAGCAGAGCCCAAACCTGCAGAAGAAATAAATGAACCTGTGATAATCCTAGAGTGACTAGTTATGAGCCAAAGTTTTATTACACTTATCAGAAGCCATTTCCCATTAAATTAATAATCAAATGTGAGTCCATGAGTGCAGCTGGTCAGTGAATCTGCTCAGATTCCTATTTAATATACAGCAAGTAAAGTCAACGTTAATGTCAGGGCTTTTCTATGCACAAATTTGCTCCAATTTAGCGAGAATGATTTAGTTAATCAAGAGCAAATCCCTGTGTGGACACTCTGAAATCAGGAAGGAACTGACTCAAGATAAATCAACATAAGCCATTTCCAAACTCATTTAAGAGGGTCCACACAGAGGTTTGCACTCGTGTATTGAAACCAGTGCACATGTAGGTGTAGACAAGCCTTAAATTAATTCATTAATAAAAAACCTTATAGGGGAGTTTGGGTTGCTTTGGCAGTGCCTTGTACCCTTCCAGAATGCAGACATGGGTAGCAGAAAACTGGTACCTCCATAGGGGCTGGAACTGGGGGTATTTCTGCATCCCCTGGCTTCAAGTGGTTCTCATCATATACAGTGTTCACAGTTTGGTTCAATGGATCTCAACACCCCCACTGTACAAATTGTTCCAGCGACCCTGGGTACCTCTGAAAGCCAGGAGATACACTCAGCAAAACGGAAACACAAACACTAGATAACACGGAAATGCAGGGCTAAGGTCGCGCCTCCCACACCAGATCACTCCTGGGTTTTTTATTACCGATGAGCTAAACTGAAATAAAAAAATAGAAACAAGAGTCTTGTACCATAACCAAAGGTGTGAATTCAACCTGATATCATCATTACTGGGGTCAGTCCAAGGGCAGAGAGGCCCCGAGGGTGTTTGGAAATTTCACACAGAGGGAAACAACCAACAAAGAGAGACAGAGAAGGGAGGGTGTCTGGAGTCTTCTCCCAGCAGGGGTGCGATTCACAAGGCTTTGGTCCGACAGCCTCATGGGAAATGTGCAAGAGCCACTGACAAGAACTGAGGTTAATGGGCTGAGGTGAAAATTATATGTAACCTTCCCCCTCCCCCACGCAGTGCCTCTGCTGCTGTTCCTTTTAAACAGTCGTGGCCAATACTGGTTTTGTTCCTGCCGGAAGAGAGGAGCCGCTGATCGCTGACTCCAGCCAGCTGGGGACAAGCAGGTAACCCAAGAAAAAGTTGATGAGCCCTTGCAGCATGCTCAGTAGGGCATCAACAAGGGTGGGGATCAATTCCACTCCCGGGTATAAAGAAAAAAGGTGCTAAACCCTTCAGTCAGGGCTTGTCTGCACTAGCAGCACTATGACGGCTCTCCCATGCACATAACTCTACCCCCGTGAGAGGTGGTAGCTATCTCAGCAGGAGAAGCTCTGCCACTGACACGGCACTGTCTTACACTGACCCAAGCACTGGGGTACTTACCTCACCCAGGGCTGTGGGTTATTCACCCCCGTAAGTTATACCGAAGTAAGTGGTAATGTAGACAAGCTCGTAGTTCAGCCAGACCCAGAGGGCACCAGCCGCACCACAGGGGAGGTGAAGATCTTTGCCCTGAGCGTTGATACCCACAGGCCTCCTTTTACTCATTGCAGCAAGAAGATAACCACAAGAAGGACACCAGCCTATTCGAAGAGCTGGTTGCTTGCTGCTGGTTCAGCTCTGGGCAGCGCGGTCACATTAATGTCAAATCAGCAGTGTGGGTTTTAAATTCATAGGGTGTGTGGCCCGTGAACCATTTGCTACTAAAGAAATCTGTATGTTTAACACTAATTTTCTTGCTGCTCTTTGCAAAGTATTTGCGGGGTTGATACCATGATGAGATTATTTTCAGATTTATGAGGAGTCTCTTGTCCTCTTATGAACCTAAAGATTGTTTTATTTTTAGCAGATTTACTACACTGTGGTGTCTTTATCCCAAACTGGAGCAACTCAGGGGACAGGCGCCCATGACTGTCCAAATGTGCATATTTATCTTGTGTGTGTTTATCCAGGGATGGGAGTTCCACTGTCAAACTAGAGTGAACCTCCTCACTCTTCCTGCAGTCGCATAGAATTATAGTGGGTATTTGTGTAACTAAAGTTTGGTTTCTTTACAAAAGGCAATGATCTTGTTGGGGTTAGAAAGTTAACTCTGTGTAATCCCCAGTCTTGAATGTGATGGGCAGCTCAGGTTACTCAGAGTTGATAATTATTGTGCTGTGGATAGAGTGGATGGCTGGAAGGGTTCCATGTAGAATGTAACATTGTCAGTGCATTAAAACGATGACAAACACAAAGTACAAGAGTATCAGACTTCATAGAAGCAGTCGTGTTCGTCTGTATCAACAAAAACAACGAGGAGTTCTTGTGGCACCTTAGAGAGACTAACACATTTATTTGGGCATAAGCTTTTGTGGGCTAAAACCCACTTCATCAGAGGAATAGTGTGAAAAATACAGTAAGCAGTATATATAACAGCACATGAAAAGATGGGAGTTGCCTTACCACATGGGCGGGGGGGGCTAATGAGGCCAATTCTATTAATGTGGAAGTGGTCTATTCTCAACCGTTGATAACTTTTGTAGTGCTAATGAGGCCAATGCAATCAAGGTGGATGTCACCTATTTCCAACAGTTGACAAGAAGGTGTGAGGATCAGCAGAGGGAAAATTCATTTTTGTAGTGACCTATCTATTCCCAGTCTATATTCAGGACCGCTATACTTACCTACATGCCTCCAGCTTTCATCCAGACTACACCACACGATCCATTGTCTACAGCCAAGCTCTAAGATACAACTGTATTTGCTCCAATCCCTCAGAGAGAGAGGCAAACATGTATAGGATCTCTATCAAGCATTCTTAAAACTCCAGTACCCACTTGGTGAAGTGAAGAAACAGATTGACAGAGCCAGAAGAGTACCCAAAAGTCACCTATTACAGGACAGGCCCAACAAAGAAAGTAACAGTACACCACAAGTCATCACCTACAGCCCCCAACTAAAACCTCTCCAGCGCATCATCAAAGATCTACAACCTATCCTGAAGGATGATCTCTCACTTTCACAGACCTTGAGAGACAGGCCAGTCCTCGCTTACAGACAGTCCCCCAACCTGAAGCAAATATTCACCAGCAACCACACACCACACAACAAAAACACTAACCCAGGAACCAGTCCCTGCATCAAGTCCTGTTGCCAAGTCTGTCTGCATATCTATTCAAGGGTCACCATCATAGGACCTAATCACATCAGCCACACCATCTGGGGTTCATTCACCTGCACATCTACCAATGTGATATTTGCCATCATGTGCCAGCAATGCCCCTCTGCCGTGTACATTGGCCAGACCGGACAGTCTCTATGCAAAAGAATAAATGGACGCAAATCAGACATCAAGAAATGTAACATTCAAAAACCAACAGGAAAAGACTTCAATCTCCCTGGACTCTGAACAACAGACTTAAAAGTGGCAATTCTTCAACGAAAAAGCCTTCAGAAATAGACTTCAATGGGAAACTGCAGAACTGGAATTAATTTGCAAACTGGACACCATCAAATTAGGCCTGAATAAAGACTGGGAGCGGGCGGGGCCTCAGGGGGGAGGAGGAGGAGCAGGAGTAGGCCCTGTGGCAAAAAGTGGGAGGGCCAAGGCCCCTTGGCGCTCTCCCCCCCATTCTGGCGCTTCTGATTAGAGGCCCCAGCTGAGACTGGAACCCAGGTGTGTTGGGCATTGTACGCACATAACAGGAGACAGTCTGTGCCCTCAAGTGTTTACAGTCTAAACAGGCAAGACAGACAAAGGGTGAGAGAGGAAACAGAGGCCCAGAGACTTGCCCAAGTCCATGCACAGCTCAGTAACAAAGGCAGGAATAGCTCCCCTGTCCCTTGACACTCTGGGCATGTTTACACCGCAAATGTAAGTTGACCTATGTTAGGTCAGCTTACAACCACTGCAGTAATTACTGACGTGGTTCATGTCCATGCCACCGTCCTTCTGTCGGAGGTGCCTGTCCTGACCAGGAGCACTTCCACTCATTTAAAAGTGGCAGTGAGAGGGACTGAGAACCTGGGCTCTCAGCTCCGTGCGCAGCTCCCTGCTGACCCGAGCCAGGCTGCGGTCTGGGCTCCCAGCGGGAGTCCACATGCCATCTGGGCTACGGGCTCCCTACTGCCTGCCTGGAGCCTAACTGCACTAAGGCTCCGAGCTCCCTGCCAGGAGCCCTATGTCCGGAGCCTGGGTGTCTCCTGGACACTTGGCTCCAGCTGTGACCTGAACTCTTGTCAATGTTACTGCTCCAGCATGAAACCGTGCAATTGACGAGACAGCCAACAGTCGATGTAAATAACCCCACTGTCTGCATGGACACTGCCTTGCCCTAACTACACCCACATAAGCCCTACACCTCCCGTCGACTGTAGTACAGCACTTACATCCGCAGGAGCAAGGCTGTAGCGTGTACACTGACATAATGAGGTTGACATGAGCTGTCTTACATTGACCCAACTCTAGTGTAGACCAGGCCACAGTTCACTGCACTATCCACTAGGCAACGCTGCCTCTCACTTGTTGCTCTTCTAGCTGATGTGCGTGTACTTCATTTCCTCTAATGATGGTGGATGAGCTGCTGTATACTCCTGCAGTTTCCTCAGCAGGGACAAGGGAGGATGCTCAACCTCCCGCTCTGCCCCAGGCACCGCCCTCCACCTCACCTCTTCTCACACGTGCCCACGCCGCCACGCCTCTCCCTGCCCCCCGTCTCTTCCTGCCCAGTTCTGCCCCCTCTCCTGAACACGCCCAGCCCTCGCTCCTCCGCCTCCCTCTCAGCATCTCCTGCATGCTGTGGAACAGCTGATTGCAGTGGGTGGTAGGCCCTGGGAGGGAAGGGGAGGAATTGATCAGCAGGGCCACCAGCAGACTGGAGGCGCTGGGGGTGGAGAGGGTAAATGGCTGCCAGAGGGTGCTAAACACCCGTTAATTATTTCCCATGGGTACTCAAGCCCAGGAGCAGCCATGGAGTCAGCAACTATGGGGAGGAGAGTGGGGAAAGGGAGAGCGACGGGGTGGGCGTGTCTGTAGCTCCCAACAAGAGAAGCAGCTGAGAACCTGTCTGAAGCCCGGGAGGGACAGAGCAGCCGACTGGGGACACTCCAGGACAGGAGTCAGGAGGAGCATTGTGACAGGAAGGAATCATCTGAGAAGGACAAACCAGACCTGGACCCGGTATCCCTGTCACCCAGAACCATATGGGGCCCTGAGGACTGGGGCGTGTGACTTTGCCTTGGGAATAAAGAGGGAGGCTGTAGCCAGGAAGTGGGAGGTGGTCGCTCTGTGGGGCTTTGCGGAGAGCAGCCGAAGAGGGCACCGGAGGGATTTGTTGGGGAAGGTTCACTGGCGCCAAAGACAACCAGGAGCACCCAAGACTCACCCACTGGACTGGAACTCTGCCTAGTGCTCCTGAACTCTGAGTAGACGCAGGGCTTGGCATTTACTCTTTCATGTTGTGGTACCACTGAGGCCTCGTGTTGAATCCCAGCCTGTTTATCATCTCCCCACCCCCCATATTTCCCCTGTTGTTGTTCTACCTTCATCCCTCTGTAAATAAATATTTCCCCTTCCTGTATTTGTTGTGCTATTCTGGTGTGTGTGCGTTTACCCCAGAGGATTTCGAACAGGTGCCCCTGGGGCAGGGATGACTCGTGCCTGCTGACGTGGGGGGCAGGGAGCAGAAAGAGGGCAGGTGGCTTCAGCAGTATTACTGGGCAAGCTCAGTACAAGCCAGGCAGAAAATCTGGGGGAGCCCATGACCCTGCATGCTCCCTGATGCCCTGGGTTGGAAGGGAGTCACCCTGCTGCACTCCAGAGCCCCCCTGTTCCTGGCTGGAGCCGCTCTGCAGAGCAGACTCCATCTCGGCCACAGGGGCTCTCCATTTACATATTAGTTCCCAGAAGGGCCTTGTGCCTTTCCAAAATGCAGACAGCAACTACACTTAAATTTCTGAAACCCAAGAGCTACAAAGGAACAGCTCATAGGCCCCCAGTCCTGCAACCATAACTCTGCTTCCTGGGCTGGCAATCGGCGCTGGGAACGGATCAGTGAGGGTGGTGCCATAATACACACGTATGAGGTAGGGCTATGGGAAGGTGCCATTGCTTGTGTTATGTTTCTTGGATTTGTTTTCCAGCATCTCTCTGCCTGCGCCCCCACTGCCTTCCCCGTGTTCAGAGTTGCTGTAGTGACTGCTGGAGGGATTCATTCCAGCAGGCTGGCAGAGCTGTCACTGCGATATGAGGAGAGGGGTCACGTTTGCCTCATTTCAGTGCTGAGGTCTGTACGCGGTGTCAGTAGAAGTGCACAGAGGCGTCTTATTGCCATGGGGGTTGTCAGCAGTCTGGTGTTCGCTGCACCTAAACTAAACCTCATGTCAAAGTTACAGAACTAGCTACACCTGTCCCATTCCGGTCTCTCTGGCAGCACCGTCAGGCCTCCTACCTTCACCGGTCCTGGGAGGAATTCCTCATCTCTCCCACTCTTAGACAAGGTGCAGGGCTACCTTGCTTCGAGCACTGTTACCCTGTGGGTGCCAGATGCCAACTAAAAACAATCCCAGCTGGTGACATCAATGTGAGGACGACCAGCTATTATTTGGCACCAGGTCTGCACAAAAGAGTTGTAATAACCATAGCATGTTAATATCATCTGGCTTTTCAGGGATGTTTGTGAATCTCATTAACCTCTTGCTCTACTGACCTCACATTTAGCTCACTAACCCCATCCCACAGTTCAATGAGTCACAGAAATTTCCAAGAGAATCTGAGTATGTGTGTGGATGTTAGAAGCCTCAGAAAAAATAGCCATAAACAGTGAACTAGAACCAACCTTAACCAGAGCAGACCTACTGCCCCACCATAATGAGAAAAGTCAGGTGTCATCTCATAACAAACCCCCTGACTCCACTTATTATCCTGTTGAAGGCATCAAAGTATCAGAACAAGTCACTGACCTGCCACCTGCAGTTCCAATAAAGCATCTTCATAGGAGACATTGGACTGAAAAAAACACTTGTACTGCCCGTCATCGGAGGGTCGGATATCACGTATTCTCAGGGAAACTCTCCCATTGGTGATGTCGTCTCTCAAGAGCTCAGTTCTTCCTTGATAGTCCAGCATCTGCTGTCCGTACTGATCCTGCCCATCACGGTACAGGTGAACGACTGCAGAGAACTGGGATCGGAATCATCTCACCTCTATGTCCTCAGCGCTCATCCTGGGGGAGAGGTGGCAGGACAGGACGGCCTCCCCACCTAGGGAGGCGGCGATTGGATGGTCAGGTCCAATCACTGTGAACTGTGCTGTGAAATGTACAATGAAAAATGGAAGTTAAATGGCGAGGGGCTGGGGGTGGCATTAACTCAGCAGTAAGACACACAGGAAGAGAGCGCCCTGGGTTAGAAGTGAATACCACGTAGCCAGGCAGTGCCCTAGACACATCTATGAGTGCAGAGAATCACAGGCTTGTGGTAACTGCACCTCTGACTCCCTCTGTGGTCTGCTCAAGGAATATCACCTTAGGTCTCAGGCCTTCAGCTGTCACCTCACCCTGGGGAGGGACGCACAGCCCCCTCCCTCCCTCCACACCGGAGTTTTAGGCTTGCAGCCCCCTTCAATTAGCTGGTTTTCCCAGCATGCCTGACCAAAGACCAGCTTTGCTTTCACTCCCAGGGCTATGAACAGTGTGTGTCAGAGGCAACCAGTAGCCAAACGGCTCTTCCAAAGCAGAAAACATTGAAGGAGAAAAGCCTGACAGAGAAAACTTGCCATAAACCAATTGAAGGTCTGAATGTGTTACACTTATCCCAAAGGATTCTCATTTGGCACATGGGACTCACCGGTAGGGTCCAAAGTCTTTCAAAACTTTCTCTAAAGGTTTGTTCTTTTGGTTAACAGGTCACATCAGTTTGTAGTCCAAGATCCCAGGCCGCCAACCAGTTTAAATAGAGGGTTTATTCCAAAAATCTTTGTTCTCTTTGGCTTCTGGGTCCTGCCCTGAACTAGTTTAAGCAATTTTCCCCAGGGGTGGTACTTCTCTGGAGCTGTTAGGTGTCCCAGGAGTAGAAATTACCCGCCATGGTTTGTCGATACTGGAGGAGACGGGGTAACCTTCCCCCATGAAGTATATTACAATCCTGAGCCCACGAAGATCCATACAGCACAGGGGTTCTCAAACTTCATTGCACCGCAACCCCCTTCTGACAACAAAAATTACTACACAACCCCAGGAGGGGGGAACCAAAGCCTGAGCCCGCCTAAGCCCCATCACCCTGGCTTGGCGGGGGGCAAAGCGAAAGCCCAAGGGCTTTAGCTCCAGTCAGGGGGTCTGTAACCTGAGCCCTGCCACCTAGCGCTAAGGCATTGGGCTTTGGCTTTAGCCCGAGGCAGTGCGGCTTGGCCTTCAGTTTTGGACCTCGGCGGTGGGGCTCAGGCTTCGGCTCTCAGCAGGTCTAATGCCAGCCCTGGCGACCCCATTAAAACAGGGTCGCAATCCGCTTTGGGGTCCCAACCCAGTTTGAGAATTGCTGATATAGCACATATAAATACTATTTATAAAGGGGATACAAAGACACACAGAGCTTTCATAGTCCCCAAAATACCACATGTGGTGACAGGTAAATGTTATACATTGTCCATATTTTCTCTGAATAGGGCTCTGACTTCTCATGGGCACCTGGGGTATAATGGATAGTGGGGGAGTCTGGTTTGCTGATACACAAGGACCTTTCACGATGCTGAAGTGCAGGGGCCTCTGCAACTAGTGCAGGGATGGTGTAAGGCTCTGGAGGGTTTAAAAATATGAAAATAGCTCATCATTATGACGGCAAAGTTAGAAGTCAGATAACGGAAAGAGGGGAGGAGGCAAATAGAAAAGAGCAGAGGGCAGAGAACCAGGCATTGTGGAACTGCACAGAAAGGAGGGTCTCAGGGCAGAGACTGAGCATCAGAGGAGAGAGACAGAGAGAGAGAGCGCGCGAGCACACAGGTTAAATTAGCAGAATGGAAACCACATCGGGGGGGAACCAAAATACCCAAGTAGCTGTGGAGCCAGCCCCAAGGCTGGAGTGGGCCACTATAAGGCCTTCACCAATGGTGTCCCTTTAAATAGTCTGTGAGCCCTGTAATGGCGCTCACCATGTTCTATGTCTTAGACTCCTCCAGTCAGCTGGCATGTGTGTAGCTAGGCCTGACAAGATTGCATATAGGTACCAAACATGGCTCCTGGGACCCAGCAGTGCCCTGTGGTTTCTCCACGTGGCTGGTTGTGGGCAGGTTGAGCAGACGTGGTTTATAAGACAAGGCAGTGAGGTGAGATGGACGGTGATGTCCAGCAATAGCAACAGCAGCAAACCCAGCGAGGAGGCCGGAGCTCCTACCTGACACCAGCCTGTGAACCTGGAGAGTGAGGCAGAGAGCGACGTAGCCAGGCAGAGCAGAGCTCACTGTGGTGTCAGGGGAGAACGAGGGAACCTGCCCCATCATTGTGGCTTGGTCTGTGGAAGAGGAGAAACAACAAACCAGACGGTGAGTGAGTGTGATGAAGTGACAGTGCCACGGGGCAGTGGGGAGCAGGTAACAAGCCTCACTGCTGCCTACCATGCACCAGAAGGGAAGGGATTTCCCCCACAGTCCTCGTCTGCCCTGGCTCTGAGCAGGGTCAGATGTCACTGTGCCAGCAGCCGGTCCATACCACGCTCACATCATGGCTGCTGGCACAGTGACATCTAACCCTGCTAAGGGCCAGAGCTAGAGGTCTGGTTCATTTCGATTGTAATACACTCTCAAGAGCAGGAACGATCCCTCACTATTGGCATATCCAGTGCCCAGCAAAACAGGGTCCCCTCTCAGTTGGGGCATTTAAACACTACTGTGGAACGGGACATATTAAGGAAAACAAGCCAGTGTGGTATGAATGGCTGCTGATTGCTGTGGTAAAATGGCTCCATCACCTGACCCAGGCCAGGGCTCTCTGGGGATCACCCAGATCAATCCCCAGCCCTGATGATTTCATATGTCAGTGACCCACCCCCATTGCCTCCGGCCCTGGTGCAAATGTCAGGGTTGAATTCTGAACAGTGTCACCCAGCTCTGCGTCCCCTGAGATCTGCAACATTTAAACCTCTCGCAGGGCACATCTACACTGCAGCTGGGAACAAGCTTCCCAGTGGGGTAGACAGACATGATAGCTCTACTGGAGCTCGCATGCTAGAACTAGCCGCATAGCACTAGCTGGGGTAGCAGAGGCAGCAGCTTGGGTGATGTGCCTGAGAACAAACCCGCCTGGCCCCCCTTAGGTATGGACTCAGGTGGGTAGTCTGAGCCCTGGCTACACCACTACTTTTATTGCACTAGCTTGAGACGTGTCTGTCTGCCTGTGGTGGGAACCGCACCTCCCCGTGTAGACGTAACTTAGAGACAAAGAGTCTTACTCAGGGTTCACACCACACTCAGCCGTGCAGCTCCAGCCAGGCTGTGCAGTGGGGTAAAATCCTCCCAGGAACCAGGCTGTGCCTGGAACTTCCCCTACACGGGGCCAGCCACCAGGGCCAGTGGCCACAGAGTGACCAGCGTTGGCCCAGAAGAAAACCTGAGCAGGGCTCCAGGGTCCAGACTCGCGGCCTCCCCCCAGTGACTCCCCCTGACACATCTGGGGGGAGGTGAAGCACCCCCTGCCCTGGCGGGCACCTGCAATGTGGGCAGCAGCAGCACCAGCCCCCGCCCTCCCCCGGGGCAACGGCCCTGCAGACTGGGGGGGGGGGGACGATTCACTGAGTCTGGAAATAACAAAGGGCGGAGGGGGGGACCGGGGAGAGTTTGCACCACGAGTCCCCATGTCACTCACCGC
>VOCN01017743.1:0-11829 GCA_007922305.1 Dermatemys mawii | reverse complement strand
CCTGAGGGTTAAAGCTGCTGAGGCATGACAAACCCCTTTGGGCCCTGCCTGGACTCTTTGTCAGTCTCCTTTGTCCCTCTCTGAGGGCAGCTCCCCAGCCCTACTTTCATGGAGTCTCTGGAACTGCTCCCTATGAAGCCAGTCAGGGCTTTGGGGGAAAGCTTCAGCCTGTTGCCAGGTACTGGAGCTTCCTCCTTCCTGGGGATGAGATGAGAGCATTTGGCACCTTCTGTGTGCTTCTGGCAGCAAGCCCACCTTGGTGGAGTCCTGGGGAAGCCTGTGGGTCCTGCACCCCAACTCCACAGTGAGGTGTAACTCTCAGTGAGCCAGTAAAACAGGTTTACTAGACAACAGGTACATGATCTAAAACAGAGCTTGTGAGTACAAAGAACTGGACCCCTCAGCTACATCCATTTTCAGGGACCAGGGAGGCCAGACCATGTCTGCCCCTCCCTCCCCTTCCTTAGCCAGCTCCAGACTAACTCCCCCCCAACCCTCCTCTGCCTTTGTATCCTTCCTGGGCCAAGAGGTCACCTGATCCCTTTGTTCTCCAACATTTCCAGTGAGCGCCTTGCAGAGGCGGGAAGAGTCCAGGCTATCAACTGCCAGAAGACAGGGCATCAGCCCCTGACTTACTTACACTGGCCCTCTGCTTTGCACCATTTACACACCCTTACCCCTCCACATAGACACTGAAGAAATGCACAGGGGAAACTGAGGCACTCACACACTGTCCAGAGGAAACATTATGAACATTCCCACTCCATCACACTCCCCTTCACTCTATTTGCAGACTCACCCCAGGATTAACTGGTTGCTATTGATGGGTCTAGAAAGTATTTGTCCAGTGGAAGATGACATCTCTGGGGGATTGTTCCCAAGTCCCCAGTACCAGGCATTCCAACAGCTCCCTTGGTGAAAATAAGACCACCCCATAAAGGAAACTTTTCACCCCAGATGGGACTTGAACCCACAATCCCTGGCTTCGGAAGCCAATGCCTTATCCATTAGGCCACTGGAGCCCTGACAGACAGCTGAAGGGGGGATGGATATTGTCTCTCATAAACGCACATTCCTCACATGCACTTGGAAGCCAAATACCTCCTTTATGCGCTTTACAGAAATGTCTGCATCCCCTGTCACCATGGCAACTGAGCAGGTCGCTGACAGAGCTGAGCACCACCTGTGGGTTCACCTGCTGTCTGCAAGAGTGTGGGGGCTGCACCACAAAAGCCTTTCTCCAAGGAGCCACGCCAGTGACTCGGGCTTAATCCAGGTGCAAAATCTTCAATCAGGCACTGCTGCCTCAGGGAGGGACAGGAGGTGCTGACCCGACACAGACCTCTTGCCTTCAGCCCAGGCAGACAGAGGTGCCAGGAGCTCCCTGCGTCAGCCACCTCTTGTCTCATGGGCTAGGCTCTTGACAGTCTGCTGGTCACTGTCTTGCTTCAGGACCCACAGCAAAAAGAAACAACCCCATATGTGGCAGAGGATGACTTCAGTTTATTGACTTCTGGGCCCAGCACTCTTCCACTGAGCCACTCTGCTGGCTTTTTGTTCTTAGCACTCAGCACCTGGCATCCACACCAGCACCTTGCGAGCTCGAGCAGTCAGGCTGATGCACACGGTGCTAGGCAGCAGGCTTGGTAACAGCAGTTTTGTGTTCATGTGTCTCTGTAGTGCAATGGGTTGGCACATTTGGCTGTTAACCAAAAGGATGGTGGTTTGAGCCCACCCAGAGATGAGGGGAAGCACATGCTGCTTTCTTGCTTTTTGAGATTCCTCAGAGCCTCAAGCTCACTAAGGCTGGTTTGTAGAAACTTTTTGCCTGGCCCCTCAAACTCCACCACCCCTACACACCTGCCTAAGACTCTAAGAGTGAGTTTGTGGGGGGGTGTCTAGGGTGCAGGCCCTGGGCTCAGGCAGGTGATTGAGGTGCAGGAAGCATGCAGGGTGAAGGCTCTGGGAGGGAGTTTTGATGGGGTGAGGGAGGAAGTCTGGGATGCAGGCTCAGGGACAGAGTTTGGGTGCAGGCTCTGGGCTGTGGGAGGGAATTTGGGGATGGAAGGGGATGTGGGAAACAGGTGAGGTGCAGGCTCACAAATGTGGGATCTGGTGCTTACCTGGGACTCTTAAGCAGGATCACCTGGCAGGGTCACCATCACTGACCCCACAGCTTCCCATTGTCTGCAGGGTTCTTGGGGCAGGAGCAACATGCGTGGACATAGACCCACACTGCGCAAGGGCAGCAGGGAGGGGCCGGCAGCCACTTGGAGTGACCCGGCCTCAGACAGTGCTGGAGCTGGGCCCTGGGCCATTAATATTCCTGGTGCCCAGGCACCCCGGGCCCATAAAACTCACCACCAATGGCCCAGGGGAGACGTTCGGCCTGTCCAGGTTGAACCCAGCAGCAGAGCCCTGGTGAACCTCAGAGTGTGAACCAAAGAATGTGTCACACCAGGGAAACCATTCCCTGACACAGCCTGTCCTCAGGAGAGACACTCACGGAGTCAGACCTAGAGAGAGTCTCCCTGGGGGAAAAGGAAGGGCTGATTTCCTGGGAGCAGAGCAGAGTCGGACTGAATACACCAGCTACGTTTGTGGGAGGTTCTTTGAATTGTTCAAGAAACCTTTGTGGTTTCCAGTGGAAATCTGACCCCAGAACTAAAATGTTGAGGAGTTTTGTTCATTTTTACAGCCCCCTGCCCAGTGAAAAGCAGTGGGTTGTGCTGACTTGTTCAGTGTCCCTCCCTTTTCATTTCTGAGACTCAGGTCTACAGCATGTCAGGACTACAGAGCATCCGGCCAGGCTGTCTCTGAGGTTCTGGAAATGGACCCGACCCATCCTGGAATTAGGCCCGGCCAGCTGATGTGACACTGGCTTTGCTGACCCTGTTGCTGGGGAAGAGGGAAACTTTGTCTCTCACCTGGATGTTCCCTCCAGGTGCCCAGTCTGGCTCGAATGTCCCTGGATCAGGGTTCACGGACCCAAGAGGTGGCTTTAAAACCATGAACATTTTCACAAACACTTCAACTTTCTCCACTTTCTACTTCAATTTTCTATTAATTGATCGTCAGGGAGGTGTGGCCAGGCTGCCCAAGCCTGAGTCACGTCCGCAGCCTGGCCTGCCTGGGCTGATGGACTCAGAGCCACACGAGCCAATGGCAGCTCATAACCCGTCCGCCCACTGTTGTAGTTCTAACATGTCTGCGGCCATGCAGCCCACTCTGGGGCTGGGAGGGAGGGTGGAGGAGCGATGGGGCTGGGCAGGAGCTGTCCATTTGGTGAGGAAGGTTCTGGGCTCCAGTAGGGTTTGCAGAAGGGGCGGGATCTCGGATGGAAGGGGCAGGGCAGGGAGTTAGCCTCTCCCAGCTGGTGATTCAGATCCCACCCATGGTGTTGCAATTAAAAAGGCTGCCCAGTCTGCACTTGTAGTGAGGTTCCCCCACTATGTGGCCATGCAGAGGCTGCAGGAGACAGGCAGGTGACAGCAGGAGAAGAGGCGACACAGGAGCTCTCAGCAGCAGGGGGAAGGACAATGCCGTGGAGCAGCAACACAGAGTGACTAGAGCAAACTGAGAGCCAGGGGAGGGAGTGGGGGCAGCAGAAGCTGAGGTACCGCTCAAGACCTTCCCCTCCCCCACCCTGGGGTCTTTCCTGCCCAAGGAGGGAGGGTTTCGGTTGAAGGAGAGTGGAGAGTCTGTTAAAGGGACATTGGATTGACCTGTCACACCACAAGGTGGGAATATGAGGCAAATGGCCCTGCCCAACGTGCTCTGGGGGTGGAGGTTTTGCTGTTGATTGTAGATTTGAATGGGGTTGTGGGGTTTTCCCAAACTCCTGTTTGATTCTCTTTCCCTTTTAACAGACGTTCCCATTGGCTCTCTGCCCATGCAGAACTGGGGCGTGGGGATGTGTCACCTTTTTCCCAGGCAGAGGGTGACACCTGGCTAGTGAGTGGGGTTCAGTTTGGGGGACCCCCTCACTCAGGGCAGGCTCAGTGCAGATCTCTGCCCTTTACTCAGCCCACAGGGATTTTTTGCACTAACATCCCAAGCATGCAAATCCGTCCCCGCAGAGCAGCACCACCCCGCTCCCTCAGTGCAGGGTGAAGGGATCTTCTGTGGCTGGAACCCACCCAGTTTGTGCGGCTGGAACCCGGGGGCTGAAGCCAATGGGAGAAGGTTCAAAGTCTATGCACATGGGAGAAGCATCTTGTGTTTCATTCCTTATGTCCTGGTCCCATCCTGTGGCCATTTCCTTTTCCTCCTTTCTGTTGAAAGCTTTGGTGTTTGGCACAGAAATGTTATTTCCTCAGGAGAGGCCCAGGGGTGACGGCTGCATCCCTGTGCCAAACAGTGACCAGAAGGGGCCAGAAAAAAAAAGTCTATAAGACAAGGCATCCATCTCTGTCAAAAACTCATCTCCCTGCTGCAAGTCTAACCCTCCTGCAGTCTGGGGGCTGGACTCAGCACTATTCAGCCCCTGTGTATGCAGCAGGAACAAACACAAACCTTGGCTTTAAAACAAGCTCTCCGCTTCCTTCTCAGGGAAGAGTTTTCTATGACTGAAGTTGAGCTTCAGTTCCCCTCTTCTAGGGGTGGGTTGGGGGTGGGGTCTCCTCCCAGTGAGATCTCTTTGCACCTTAGCCCCATTTCAGTCACTGGGATGGAAACTCTGCTCCCAGATGTCAGGCAGCCTCCAGATGATCCACATTACTTACTAACTCCAGAGTCATGTTTCACCTTCTTTACTGCCCCCAGAGCAGAGAAAAAAGGTGTGGATGGTTCAGTGGTGAGCATAGCTGCCATCCAAGCAATTCACTTAAGTTTGATTCTCAGCCAACATAAGAATGGATTGTGTCTTCTGTTGTTTTCTTGCCACACTATCAATGGAATGAGATGATAAATGTCTCCAAGCCAGTAGCTTGTTCATGATGGAGCTGTACAAGGGGCTGGAATAGACAGGGAGCTGCAGCACACTTCTTTGTGTCATGTGAGAAAGAGAGAATGCTGGGAAATCTGCATGTCCCACCCCCTGGCCTTTAGCGTTATGATTCCAGCTGTGTGAGACGTTTATCTGATGTCCATACATGATGGGGAAAGAAAGTTTTGGGTCAGTTTTTTCTCCTGCAGATTCCTTGGCTGTTAAAATTATAATGACAGGAAGAGAAGGGAGGCAGAAGGGAATTGGGGGCCAGTGGCGCAGGGAGGAAGTTGAGCTGTCAGGGTCTAGTCTAGCTCAGGGTCCAGCTCAACTTGTTCCCCATGCCACAGGCTCCCGAGTCCACTTCCACCACCAGGTCAACCTGGGATCTAAGGCAGGAATGGGGTGAGGAAACAAACGAAGCTGAGCAAGGCAGGCAAGAGTGAGTCTTGCTTTCATGGGGCTCTTCCAATGACGTCCTTTCTCTGTGCCACGGCTGACAAATCATCCAGGACAGAGAAGTAGCAGGCCAAAGTAATGCTGTGCAGCAGATAAAGAAGCTCAGTTGGGCGAGTGTTAGAATGAAGTTTTCAAGGTTTGTGGTTCAATCCTGGCCTTTCATGCAGGGGTGGTTTGATTTCTGGCAAGGCAGCAGCACCTTTACCTGAGTCAAGTCCCTGATTTTGAGCTCATCAGCAGAACAACACAGCATGGGTTTCTGCCCCTAAACAATGAGAAACACGAGCTGTATTTCCAACACAACTTCTTGGTTGACCCAATATGGTAGGAAGAGAGTGAGGTAGGTTGGGCCTTGGCGATGGTGCCAGAGAGGGAAGGGTGTGGGGACGAAAGCTCCTCTGTGCAGCTGAACGAGGGCAGTCCTGGGGAAGGGACATCTGTTGAAGTGGCCACGTGGAGCATGGCAGGGATTTGGGGGCCTTGCAGCAGCTGGAATTGGACAGGGTGAGAGTTCAGGAAATGCACCATAATGACTTTAGGGTAGCTCGATGGGCAGTGGGTGATTGGAGGAAGGGCCCGTCTCTTGTCCTCCAGACCGAGGAACAATGGTGGGGTTGGAGTCTTGTTCTTCACATTCCCAGTGCGGGTATAGAAGCTGGAGGAGCTCTGATCAGGGAGGGCATTACTAATGGACTTGGTGCTCCGTGGCATTGGTTACTGCTACGTTAGTGTTTGTGGTCCCCAGTTAAGGTGTGAAAGGAAAGATCAATGGAAGGAACTGGTTCCCTTCCTCTGCACCACACGGTGTTTGGCGATGGCGGGGGATTTTAATTGTGTCAGCCAGACTGAGGACTTCTGGTCCTATTTCCCCGATTGTCAGAGGAAATGTTTTTACAATTAGCATTACCTGGTGCAGGGTCTGTAGGAAGATCAGGTTGTTTCTCTGTAGCTGAAGCAGTGGAGGGGGGCTGTAGCCTCCTCTTCCTCTGACCCGAGCTCACACCAGCTGCAGATGGGGTTCACCTTTCTGCGGGGACAGGCTGGGAGTCACATTGACCGGAGTTACGGGACAGAGAGCACGTGGACAGCGCAGGGCAGGATAGAGCCAATAGACTGTTCGGATCACGCAGCTCTCACCGTGTTCTCAATGTGGGCAATTCCCTGACCCAGGGCAGAGGATATTGGAAGCTGAGGATCCAGAGCTAGTAAGTTAAAGGGGCGGATGGTAAATCTTGGCGGTGTTGGCAGAACGGGAAAGCATTAGAGGGTTCTAGGGCAATCAGGGGGATCGGTGAGAGTCGGTGATGGAGGAGTTGGAGGCTTTATTCTGACAGTTGGGCAAACACCACGAAGTTAAAGATACTAACGGTGCCAAGTCCTGCAGCGCCGCCTGTGGGATTTCCACAAGACCATCCAGGCACTAGAGTCAGTCAACATGTGACTGCATGAGCGTATCAAGCGACAGCTGGCTGACCTCTAGGAGATGAGTCCGCAGCTATATGATATGAGTGGGACACCGAGTGAAGGGGGGCGGCCTCCCCAAAGATTTCTGAGGCCTGCAGGAAACAGAAACAAAGCTGGAGGATGTGGGGACTCAGGGCAGGATGCGTGAGTCCAGTAGAGCAGGACTATAGTCAAGGGAGAAGGAGAGAGAATCCAGTGAGGGGAAGCTGCTGGTGGGAAGTAGTAACTACAGAGTGCAAGGCAGTCAGCTGAGAGTCATAGGGCTACAAGAAAATAAAAAAGAGGAGGTCCCATGGTGTAATGGTTAGCACTCAGGACTCTGAATCCTGTGATCTGAGTTTAAATCTCAGTGGGACCTCCTTGATGTAAGTCTCTTGGCTATGAAGTCCTAAAGTTCCTTGGCTACTGTGTCTCTGGTTGAAACAGAGCTTTTTTCCCCCCCCACACACCATACTGCTGGGTGTCTGATGTCCACTGGAGATAGGTCTTTGGTCCAGCTGGTTCATCAGGATGGCTGCTATAGGTTGGGGTCTTAGAACTTAACAGTCTGGATAGAGATGCCTGCACCTCTCCCACTTCCCCCACACCTCTCCCATGTCAAACCCTGCTCCCAGAGTGGGCACCCCTCCCATTTCCAACAAATCCCTCCTATCCCAAAACTCACTCCTAGAGCCTGCACCCCTCCCCCCACCCCTCCTATCTCAAAACCCACTTCCAGAGCTGGCAGCCCTCCCTCTTTTCACACACCCCTCCATCCCCAAACTCCCTCCTAGAGTCTGCACCCCCAGCCTGGAATCAAAGTTCATCTCAAAGGCTGAATCCCCACCCACTGCACCCCTTCCCATCCCCAAACTGCCTTCCAGAGCCTTCACCCCAAACCCAGGGCCTGCACCACTCAGCCCCCCGCTCCCCAAACCCCTTGTACCAGCCCAGAGCCTGCACCAAGCAACCAAACTCCATTGCAGAGCCTGCATCCCAGTCCCCTGCCCCACCACTCCAGAACTCCCCAAATTCCTTCCCAGAGCCTTAGGCGGGTGCAGAACAGTAGAGTTTGGGTGGGAGCGTTGGGTACACCACAATATCTACAAACCTGTCACGGTGGGCTTGAACAACCCTTGTTTCTACTAACAGCCAAACACACTGACCTATTGCGCCACAGAAATACAAGTCTGTTGGCTCCGAGGCTCTTACCTAGCAGCCTACGCATCTGTCTGCCAGTGCTAGAGCTTGCAAGGTACTAGTGTGGATGCTCGGTGCTGGGGGCACTGTGTGAAGAGTCAGTAGAATGGCACAGTGGAAGTGTGCTAGGCCTATAACCCAGAAATCAATGGGTTGAAACCATCCTCTGCTCGGCCTGTGTTCATTTCTCTTTGCTCTGGGCCTTCAAGCGAGGCAGCGACCAGCAGAGCACCAAGATCTTAGGCCATGAGGTAAGAGATGGCTGAGGTGCTGGCCTGCCACGGAGCTCCTGGCACTTCTGGCTGCCTGAACTGAAGGCAAGAGACAGACTTGCTCGTGGTGAGGTCCTCCTGTCCCGGCCTGAGGCAGCAGTGCTTCCTTGTCCCCTTTTCCCACCCACACCTGCAGGCGGCTGTGGCGGGGGCACACGAGGGAGGCTCTCGGGACACAAGGCAGCTTTGTGTGTCTGTCAGGGGGAAGAGCCACGTGAAGGCAGAAACAGAGGCAAGGAGACAGAGCTTCCACCTCCACCACAGGAGAATGCGGCCATCTGGGAGGAACCTGCTGTGTGCCAAGAGGCCTTTATTCCTTCAGCCTGAGAGGACAGAGGCGGTGTCAGGAAGTTGCCCCTTTAATCCCACACACAAAAGGCCCTTCTGAGGAAAGGCAAAATCCAGAAGAGGAGAAGTAACATCAGGAAGGACTTTAACAACACAGACTTTTAAGATTTGGGTAGATAGTTCACCACCTCACCAGGGATTGAATCCAGGACCCTCAGATTAAAAGGACGATGTTCTACCAACAGAACTAGCCAGGCTGACAAAGTAGAAGAGCAATTCATGCAGAGGAGAAACTAGTTAAGAAGATCAGTGCAGGAAACAATAGAGGAAACCTGCTGCTCTCTCACTTCCCAGCTCTAGCCCTGGCCTGTTCCTCCCTCCTGCACCCTCAGTCACTTTGCCAGCACAATGCCCCAGTCAATTCCACCCTCTCCAAACTCCAGAAGGCCCAGCTCACCAACCTGGTCTCACTTACAGCTTCCTCTTAAGCCCTCACTTATAGGGAGGAGTATTAAGTCTTCTTCCCTTGGGTCCATCCTCCACCATTCCATGTGTGACTCTGGACATGAGCAGGATTCATGTCAAGTACAGCACATTAAAAATCACCTGCTAAGACAAGGGCTTAAACCCTGGCACTTCAGAATACAAGCACTATGCTCTACTAAAGAAGCTAGCTTAGTTTATTGAAAAGATTCACACACACCCCCCACCACAAGTGCAAGAGGGCAGACAAAAGAAGCAAAAAAAGGCCCAGAAGCCCCAACTCTTTGTTCTTCAAAGCTACTGCACCTCAGCAGGATTCCTCCTCTTCCTGTTCCTCTGTATGACTGAATCTCCCCACCAAGACAGCCAGTTCTTCCGCCGCACCCCAACCCCCTCTGCCTAAACCTCCCTGCCACTGTCCTGCACCTGGCTGTATGGAATGAAGTTTCACATCTCCCTGGAACTCTTCTTCTTCCAAGAGAGTCTCTGTCCCCCTCAGTAGTTGACCCAAGAAACACAGTGTCTGCCTTTTACAAAGAAATACTTGGAAAGACCCCTCTAATGTTACCTTGTGGCCTAATGGATAAAACATCTGACTTTCGATCAAAAGCTTGAGGGTTCAAGTCCTTTTATGGTTGGGTGTGTGGAGTTCTACCTTTCTGCTGAAACGCCTGCTTGCTTCAGTTCTGGAACTTCTTCCTAGCCACTCATGCTGATCTTGTGGCTTCAGCTAAAGCCCAAGGAAGGAGTTGGGCTTTGGGTGTCATAAAGGCTTCGGCGTCATGAGCCCCCAGGTGCTGCAGTCCAACTGTTGCCATTCCTGACTTGCCACAGTAAATGGGCAGATGTCTGGGCTACCGTGTGGAGGAGTTTTCCTCTTCCCAATGTGCACCTGTATCTATATTGACGGCCCTAGGTAAATAGTGACCTTGGAGCCTAGGTGTTTCTCTGCTTCTCAGCAGCTTGAGAAAAGCCTCATGGGGACAAATGGGGTTGGAGTCCTTTTCTTTACATTCACAGTGTGAGTACTCTACGTGATGAAGTTCAGACTGGGGATGACATTACTGGTGGACTTTGTGCTCCTGGGCAGTGGTTACAGCTATATTAGTGTTTATGGTCCTCAGTAAAGGTGTGAAAGGAAAGATCAATGGAAGGAAATGGCTCCTTTCCTCTGGACCGCACGGTGCTTGGTGTTGGGGGGATTTTAATTGTGTCTTCTGGCGTGAGGGCTCCTGATCCTATTTCCCCGACTGTCAGAGGAAACATTTTTACAATGAGCACTACCTGGCGCAGGTCTGTAGCGAGGTTGGCTTGTTTCTCAATAGTGGAACCAATGGAGGGCAGGCGTTAGCTTCCTATTCCTCCGACCTGAGCTCACGCCAGCCACAGATGGGTTACACCTTTCTGCGGAGACACATTGAGCGGATTTACATGATAGAGAGCCAGGGCCGGCGTGAGCACTTTTGCCACCCTAAGGAGAAGAGCAGTGGAAGTCTGCTGAAGATGGGCAGAGCTTCCGGAGCATTGGGAAAAAAAGATTATGGAAGTTCAAATCCTGCTGCAGAAATGCCGCCAACAACAGAAGCGGCAGAGAAGGCATGTCCGCCAAAATGCTGCCGAATTCCTTCCTGAGAGCTGCCACTGAAATACCGGCAATGGAGTGAAGATGCCGCCCTCAAAACAGTTAAGTGCCTCCCTCAAAACCGGTGCTGTCCTAGGCGACCACCTAGGTTGCCTAGTGGTTGCACTGGCCCTGCACAGAGCCCATGGACAGCCAGTGAAGAGTAGAGCCAATGGACTGTTTGGATCATGCAGCTCTCACCGTGTGCTCAATGTGGGCAATTCCCTGACCCAGGGCAGAGGATATTGGACCCTGAACATCCTGAGCTTGCAAGATAAAGGGTCAGGGTGGTGAGGCCTGGCGGTGTTGGCAGAACGGGAAAGCATCAGAGGGTTCTGTGACAACCAGGGGAATGGTGAGAGTCACTGAGGGAGGAGTTGGTGGCTTTGTTCCAGCAGCCAGGGAAACACCATGACATTAAAGAAACCAACATTGGCAAGTCCTGCAGTGCCACCTGTGGGATTTCTACCAGACCATCCAGGTAGGGGAGTTAGTCAATATGTGACTGCATGACCGGATCAAGTGACAGCTCCCTGAGAGCTCTGGGAGATGAGTCTGCAGCTGGCTGATATGAGTGGGACACCGAGTGAAGGGAGGGGTGGCCTCCCCAGACATTTTTGTGGCCTGCAGGAGAGAGAGAGACAAAGCTGGGGGATGCGGGGATTCAGGGCAGGACCCATGGATCCAGTAGAGCAGGACTATAGTTGAGGGAGGAGGAGAGAGAGTCCTGTGAGGGGAAACTACTGGTGGGAAGCAATAAGTGCAGAGTGCAAGGCAGCCAGCTGAGAGACACAGGGGTCCAAAAGTGACCATAGTAGCAGGTCCCATGGTGTAATGGTCAGCACTCAAGACTCTGAATTCTATGATTTGAGTTCAAATATCAGTGGGACCTCGTGCTCATATGTCTGTTCACTATGATGCACTAGAACTCAATATCCTTGACTACTGTGTACCAAAGGGATTTTTTTTCTCTACTGATGCCCACTGGAGATAGGTCTTTGGTCCAGCTGGTTCAACAGGATGGTGGCTATAGGTTGGGGTCTTAGCACTTAATGGCATGGCTAGAGATTCCTGTGGGTTGACATGATCTTTTGGTTTCTCACTGCTTCACCTGATCTCCACAACTTTGGTGCCTG
>ML677496.1:167228-179478 GCA_007922305.1 Dermatemys mawii | reverse complement strand
ACCAGGTTGATGGCGCGTTCGGAGTGGAGGGAGGTGCTGCTGGTCGAGTGGGGGGCACCTGCAAGACAGGCAGGATCTGAGCAACGGGTGACCCCCAAGGGCACCGAACAGCGGGTCGGGGCACATTCGCCAGCCGGGCACCAGGACATGTCCCCCCCAGGCGACACGTCCCCCCCAAACACATAGCAGCCGGGCCCCACGACACGTCCCCACAACACATTCCAGTGGGACCCCACAACAGGTTCCCCCATCCTGAGCCGACACTTCCCAGCCGGGCCCCATGACACGGGCCCCTGCCAGACAACACATCTCCCCAAACACCTCCGAGCCGGGCACCACGACACGTTTCCCCCCATCACATCCCAGTGGGACCCCACGACAGGTTCCCCCGTCCCGAGCCAACACTTCCCAGCCGGGCACCAGGACACATCCCCTCAAATATGTCCCAGCCGGAGACCACGACACGTCCCACCCTTGAGCCAACACTTCCCAGCTGGGCCCCATGACACATCCCAGTGGGACCCCACAACAGGTTCCCCCTCCCCAAGCCAACACTTCCCAGCCGGGCCCCACGACATGGGCCCCCCCACCAGAAAACACGTCCCCCCAAACACCTCCCAGCCGGGCACCGTGACACGTTTCCCCCAACACGTCTCAGTGGGACCCCATGACAGGTTCCCCCACCCCGAGTCGACACTTCCCAGCTGGGCCCCACAACACGTCCCCCCAAACACATCCCAGCCGGGCCCTATGACACCCCTCCCCAATAAGTCCCCACTCATCACAGCCCAGAAGAAGGAAAGGCTTCAGGGAAGGGCACCACCCCCTTGAAGAGAGCTGGACACACTGGGGTGGTCAGCTCGGCCTATAAAACAAGGACTGGGCTAGGGATGGGATTCGTAACCCAAGGACATTCAGTGGTGGGAAACGCGAACCGCACAGAGGAAACACAGTGTCAAACAATGTGATCAAATGGTGGAACCTGGGGTACGAGGCATCACAGACACGGGGAACTTAGCGAGCGTCACAGCGAGATGGGGTGTTTCTACTGATCACACGCTCAGTAGGAATACCCAGGGATCAGGAAATATGAAATACAGGGCTTTGGAAGGGAGCCCAAATCTCCGATTTCAGGGCTTTAACCCAGGGCTACTAAGGGGGGAGCAGCCGGCCCTGGGAGAGCTTACCCCACAGCTACCCACTGCCAGGTGATTCTGATTTCACCAAAAGCATTTCGGGCTAGCCCCAGATATTGGACCAGAAAAACCAGGTTCATGGGTTCCCAAGCCTGCTGGCGGGGAGCTCCGGCCAGCTGCGCTCCCTGCTGGGGAGGAGCCTCAGGGCAGCCAGACAAAGCAAGGATCAGGGAGGGCTGAGGTGGTTTAAAGCTGCCTTTGCCATCCCGTTCCTTTCTGGTCCTGGGCTGAGCCCTCCTCTCCAGTCACCAGAACCCACTTGGGGGAGGCAGTCCATGGCCCCCTTCCCCTGCACACCTGGGGACAGCTCCCCTCAAGACCTGCGCACAGCGACCCCCCAACCTTGCCTCCCATTGCTGTGTGCAGAGCCAGCCCGGCATGGAGCTAGGGCCTGTCTCGTCCCGGGTCCAGCTCTCAAGGGGCTGAGAACAGCTGAGCGTTGCAGATGGTGCTATGCTGGGGTCCGCTGTCACCGGGCTCCGAAGGACCAGAGTCCCTGGGAGACGAGGATCCCCGCGGAGCCTGGCACGGTCCTGTTTTCAGAGGTGTCCCTCAAACGCGCCTCTCGGCCCAAGCAAAGACTCCCCCTCGCAGGGTCGGTAAGCAGCAGCAGACAGTTCTTGGGCCGGGAAAGCCAGACCTGGGGGGACAGGGGACGACCACGACACTGGAGCCCACAGGTTAAGAAGCATGTTGCTAAATTTCAGAGGGATCAGAGAAGAGCCGCGAGGATGATTAAAGCAGTGGCTCTCAAACATCACTGCTCCGCAACCCCCTTCTGACAACAAACACTACTCCAGGCCCAGGAGGAGGGAGTGAAGCCTGAGCCCCGCTGCCCTGGAGTAGGGGGCAAAGCCAAAGCCCAACGGCTTCAGCCCAGTCAGGGGGACTATAACCTGAGCCCCATCGCCCTGGACTGTGGGGATCAGGCTTTGCCTCTGGGCCCCAGCAAGTCTAACGCCAGCTCTAGCGCCCCATGAAAACGGGGTCCAAACCCGCAGCTTGAGAACTGCTGGAGCACAGGATTGGAAAACCAGCCTTGTAGTCAGAGACTCCAGGGGCTCAGTGATTCATAGACTCTAGGGCCAGACGAAATCGTTGTCTGAGCTTCTCTAGACACGGGCCCTGGAGTTGCCCTGAATTAAATTCAATTTATCTTAATAAAAACTCAACCAGTTCTGCCTCTTGGCGGGGAGTCAGACGAGGCCGGTGATTCTCAGCCTTTTGATCCCAGGCCTAGCTTGCTGCCTTCCTCCTCTCTTCTCAATGAGCCCTGAGCCCCCCAGACCTGGGAACCAAACCCTGACCTGCGAGTCCATCTGCTCCCAAGGCCAAGCTCAATACACAGCCTCTGCTTGGGCCCTCCAGCTGTTCTGGGTCCCTCCTTCGAGGCCTGTGCTCTGGCCAGGGCCCCACACCAGCTGCAATCCCACGGCCACAGGACTGGCTCCAGGGCCCAAGCCCCTCTTCCTCAAATCCCATTTCCAATCCTTCACGGATCCCACAGAAACCACGGAAGCATGGGCCAGCTGTCTGCACACATCCTGCAACGGCAGCTCAGAGCAGCCTGGCCTGCCCCAGCCTGAAACACAGGGATGCCGGGACAGCAGGACGTTCACGTCATTCAAGAACCAGAGGGCTCATGTAGACGAGGTGGCCGCAGAATTCCCTGTCTGCCACCCTAACCACACAGGTCAGGGAACCACCCACAGACCTGGCCTGCAACGGCTGCCTGTCCACCCCAGCTGCAGCTGCAGAGCCCCGGGGCCGGTGTTCCCGTCTGACCCACTCCACGGCCTCGCTGTGCCATACCGCTGTTCCCACAGCCCCGCCAGTGACGGGCCTGGCTGTGGCGCACTCCCCCTCCCTCCCCTTGTTCAGCACCACAGAAACACGTGTAAAACCATGACACTGACTTTGCCTCTAATTAGCCCTTAATTTACAAGACACACTTGGAAGGGTAATTAGCTGGCACTCCGCTCCTGACGGCAGCATCCATCTCCACTCCTTCCTGCGGGAGGGGGCCTGCGGGAGACCTCTGGTTCCCGGTGGGCTGGGGAGCTGCTCAGAGGGGAGCCTGCCAACCTCACACACAGCTTCAAGACCCTCCTCTCCCCAGATACAGCCCCCACCCGTGGAGATTAGCCCCCCAGCAGCAGGTCTCCAGCGCCTGAGCCGTGAGCCCCTGCCACCCCTCTGTGGGTCAGCGTCTTTGTGACTGCCAGGCCTCCACCCAGACAGGAAGTCAGACCCACCCCCCCCACAACGCAGAGATTTGCTGCCAATCGATCACCATTTATTTAATGTCATTGTTGACCGTCCTGTCTTCATTCCAGAGTCCGTGACCTGGCTCATCCTGCCAGTGACTCACCCACCCCCTGTCCATCTCTCTAGCCCCCTCTTGGGGGTGGGCACCCAGTGCCCTTGAGACAGAGACTTTTGGTCAGCAGTGCAGGCGAGGTGTGGAAAATACACCCCCACCCCCACCCCACGCACGGACAACACAGCCCAAAGAATCACCGTCACGGTACACCACAACTATTTCTTCTGAGTGACTGTCCTGTACTGCGGCTCCCACACAACGACCCTTGCTGAAGAGGAGCAGCGGGAGTCTAGCTAGACAGTCCTGCCAGGCTGTTGGCCGCTTTAGATGCCTCGGCAGTGGCAGTGTTGTGCGGATGGAAGACCAGCTGCTGCTTTACGAATGTCTGCGAGTGGGAGATTTCCAAGAGCGGCTACTAAGGCGGCTGAGCTCTTATCAAATGTGCAGAGCCTCCCTACGGGGGTATTTACTGGCCAACTCACAGCAGAACCTGCCACACAATGAGATCCCAACAGAAAGTCCTCAGGGTGAAATGTCTTCATCTTTCACCTTCTCCGTCTATGTGGTACAATGTCAGGGAGATTTCCTAAAGCCTCTCAGCCTGTCCAAATACAACGGAAATGCTCCACACACATCTCCCAGTGTTCTTTGTCTCCATCTTCATTGGCGTGAGGTTTGTGGAAAAGTCCTGGCAGGTGTATGATTTGGTTCATATGTGATTCAGAAGCCCGGTGAGGTAAGAACTGGGGCTGGGGGTTCCAAGTGATCGTTATGGAAGGTGGTGGTGCCCTTACAGCCTGTCATTCTCCCCCTCGTCTGCCCCAGGGAAGTGCCACGAAAGGACATTTTGATGGAGAAGTAGAATAAAGAGCAGGTAGCGAAGGGTGAACCCACAGGATTCACAAGTTTTCTTACTGGTTAGCACAGGATGTGAAAAAATGAACTTCTCTAGGCTGGGGGATCATGGAGACAGCCACCCCAGGGACTCCCAGGAGCTGAGGGACAGACCTGGGCTCTCAGACTCCAGGAAGGAGGGTGGTCTGCAGCCTGCACTTCCACCTCAGATGGTGAGACATTCATAAGAGGTACCACCTATGACAGACGACACTCCATCCGTACTGACTCAGGAGAGTAAGACCTTGGCCTAGATTAGGTACCTGATATCAATGGGCTTTCCCCAAAGGCCCCAATAGCTCCAGGGCTATTGGTATGTAAATGGGTCCAGAGACCAAAGAGGAAGTGACCTTGGTTCTCAATTTCCGTAAGAACCCTTGAACCTCTGGTGGTAATTAAAGCCTGTCCTGAACTTTTGGATCCGGGTATGAGAGACAGAACAACGTCCAATGATGTCTCCGTTCTCTTTTAATCCCGAGGAGAAAGGGGCGTTTTCCTCATGAGGAGGAGGAACTGTTTTTCATGCCTAGCTCACAAGGCCAGAAGGGACCATAGTGATCATGTAGCTTGACTTCCTGTATAACACAGTCCACAGAACTGCCCCAGAATAATTCCTAGAGCAAATTTTTTATAAAAAAATCTAGTCCTGATTTAAAAATGGTCCGTGATAGAAAATCCACCTCAACGCTTGGTAAGTTGTTCTATGGTTAATTACCCTGACAGGCAAAAACGCACGTCTTATTTCCAGTCTGAATTTGTCTAGCTTCACCTTCCAGCCATTGGATGGTGTGATAGCTTCCTCTGCTGGATTGAAGAACCTGTTATCAAATATGTGCTCCCCATGTAGATACTTATAGACCACAGTGGGCGAACTACGGTCCGTGGGCCACATCCAGCCTGTGGGACCCTCCTACCCGGCCCCTGAGCTCCTGGCCTAGGAGGCTAGCCCCTGGCCCCTTCCCTGCTGTTCCCCCTCCCGCCGCAGCCTCAGCTCACTGTGCCGCTGGCGTAATGCTCTATGCGGCGGCGCTGCGAGCTCTTGCCAGGCAGCGCCACTGCAGAGCCCCGGCCAGACCCCATGCTCTGTGCTGCGTGGTGGCATGGCTGGCTCCAGCCAGGCGACACGGCTGCCTGTGCTGGTGTTCCGCCAGCCACCAGTGCTCCAGGCAGCGCTGTAAGGGGGCAGAGAGCAGAGGGGCTGGATAGGGGGCAGGGGTGTTTGGGGTGGTGGTCAGGTGGTGAGGGTGTGGGTAGGGGTCAGGGCGGTCAAAAGGTGGGGAACAGTGGGATTGAATGGGGTCAGGAGTCCCAGGGGTGCTGTCAGGGGGTGATAAGCAGTCGGATAGGGAGAGGAGGCACAGTCTCCCCTAACCGACCCGCCATACAATTTCAGAAACCTGATGTGGTCCCTGGGCCAAAAAGTCTGCCCGCCCCTGCACTAGCTGCTGTCAGAGCCGGGCTCCTGGGCGGGCTGGGCCCGGGACTGATCAGGACAGACGACGGGGGGCGGGAAGATCTTGGACTGGGACTCCAGGGAATTCGAGTCTTTCTGGCTCTTCCTTTGTAACGCTGGTGAGTCACCTACACCAAGCTCTGCCCAGGCACCGCTCCTGGTGAGCTGCTCATTTTCCGGGTGCCCAACGGGCGACACCTGAGGCCACATTTGCAGAAGCGCTTATTGCTCACGAGTGCACCCAAAGTCCATGGGTCCGGCCCACTGCCGCTGTGCCACACTGCGCCATGCTCCTCTTTCCCCACTTACACCCCTCACTGCTGGGCCCCCCTCGCCCCGCAATCCCGCCTTCCCTCCGCGGCCTGGCTCCCTGCTTCACCCTGCAGTGCACAGCTACATTACTGGGCTAACAAGTAGCACGCGAATCAAGTCCCCGTAATTCTCTCTAATTAGGGTTAGTGATTACACCGCTGGGTCAGAGAAAATCAGTGTCTGGGCTTCCGTCCGGGATGGAGGCAAGAGAGGAGGGGAGCAGACGCCAGCAGCTCCAGCGCTGGGGTTCCTCCTGTCAGCACGCCCCTGTGCGATCGTTCATGGCTTTCGGGCAGGTGCAGGGCAGGGGCTCGGGGAGGAAACTCCTGGGACACAGAGAGAGCAAGAACATGGCCCCTGGGTCCCCAGCCACGCTCAGCGTGGGGGGGTGGGCGGGGGAGCTAGGATCTGTGTGTGAGCAGGCCATCAATGGGGACTCAGAAACATTGGAACACACGTTGTAAAGCGGGGGGGAGGTGTTTGTATCTGAGCAGAGTGACCCCTTGGAGGCTATTACACAGCGCGGTGCAGCTGAGGGAGTGCTCTGCAATGGGGGCGGGGAACCACACAGACCCGAGAGGAGGGGCACAGCACCCAGGCAGAGCTGAACCCCCAGGAAATCCAGGACCCAGCTCTGCCACCCCTGACCAACAGTCACGTGTCCCCACGGGGAGTCTCCAGCCAGCATGAGACTCTCACCCCAGAAAGTCGGGGTTCTCTCTGCCAGCGCAATGCCTGCTGGGGCCCAGGATTCCCACCCCTCAATCTAGAGATCACACCTGAGGCATCTCAGACAGGGGAGGACCAGACAGCCCTGGCTGCAGACTAGAGTGAGTGCCCCATGCGTTCTGCTCTGGGGAGGGAGGGGGCTTGCACGCAATTCCCTGCCAGTGGGTCTTACACCAGTGTCATGTGACCCGAGATCCACGTAACCTCTCTGGCTGTGCCTGCGTGGGAGATATTATTGAACAGGATTTTAAACACTGGGCCTGGTCTGACATGAGGAGACCCGGCAAGTGTTCAACGAGCACTCAAGGAAGACAAGGCCATTGTGGAGAAGCAAAATGAATTTCCCGCGTTGGTCTTCACTACAGAGGATGTGGGGGCGATTCCCACACCTGAGCCACTCCTTTTTACATGACAAATCTGAGGAGCCATCCCTGACTGAGGTGTCATCAGAGGGGTTTTGGGAACAAATTGATAAATTAAACAGTAATAAGACACCAGGGCCAGCTGGCATTCACCCAAGGGTTCTGAAGGAACGCAGATGTGAAATTACTAACAGGGGCATGTACTCTGTCCCTTAAATCAGACTCTGTACCATGACAGGCAGATAGCCAACGTGAGGCTGCTTTTTTAAAAAAGACTCCAGAGGAGATCCTGGCAATTACAGGCCGGTAAGCCTGACCTCAGTAGCACACAAATTAGTTGAAACTATAATAAAGATGAGAATTATCAGACACATAGATGACATGACATGTTGGGACAGAGTCAACATGGTTTTTGTAAAGGGAAATCACGCCTCACCAATCTACTAGAATTCTTTGAGGGGGTCAACAAGCATGTGGACAAGGTGATATAAGGGATATAATGTACTAGGACTTTCCGAAAGTCTTTGACAAGATTCCTTTCCTTAAGCAAAGCAAGCTGTCATGGGATAAGAGGGAAGGTCCTCGCATGGGTCAGTATTAAAATACAGGAAATGAATGGTCAGTTTTCACAGTGGAGTGAGATTAATAGCAGGATCCCCCAGGGATCTGTACTGTGGCCAGGGCTGTTCAACATATTCATCAATGATCTGGAAAATGGGGTAAACAGTGAGGTGGCAAAGTTTGCAGATGATACAAAATTATTCAAGGTAGTTAATTCCAAAGCAGACTGCGAAGAGTTACCAAAGGATCTTACAAAAGTGGGTGACTGGGCAACAAAATGGCAGATGAAATTCAATATTGATAAATTCAAAGTGATGAACACTGGAAAACAGAATCCCAACTCTCCATATAAAATGGTGGGTCTAAATTAGCTGTTACTGCTCCAGAGATCTTGGAGTCATTGTGGGTAGTTCTCTGAAAACCTCCACTCAATGTGCAGCCGCCGTCAAAAAAGTGAACGGAATGTTGGGAACCATTAGGAAAGGGATATACGAAGACAGAAATCATCATAATGCCACCAGGTAAATGCACAGTTTGTGCACATCTTGAGTACTGAATGCAGGTCTTGTGCCCCATCTCAAAAAAGAGAGTACTGTACAGAGAACGGCAACAAAATTCATGAGGGGTACGGTACAGACGAGGAGAGATTAAAAAGACTGGGACTGTTCAGTCTAGAAAAGAGATGACAATGCAGGTATATGATAGAGGTTTATAAGATCATGACTAGTGTGGAGCAAGTGAAGAAGCGTTAATTACCCTTTCACATAACAGAAGAACCAGGAGGTTCACTCAGTGAAATTAATAGGCAGCTGGTTTAAAACAAAACAACAGGAAGCATTTCTTCACTCAGTGCACAGTCAACCTGTGGAACTCATTGCCAGAGGATGTTGTGAAGGCCATACATTTAACAGGTTCCAAAAAGAACAAGATCAGTTCCTGGGGGATTGGTCCATTAATGGTTATTAGCTAGTATGGGCAAGGTTGCAACCCCATGCTCTGGGCGTCCCTAAACCTCTGACTGCCAGACTGGATGACATGGGATGGATCACTTGATAATTGCCCTCTTCTGTTCATTTCCTCTGAAGTACCTGCCACTGGCCACAGCCAGAAGGCACGATACTGGGCTTAGATGGGCCATTGGTCTGACCCAATATGGCCATTCTTAGGGTCTAAACAAGGACAAGATGAGGTCCACGTTGTGCCAGTAATTCCAGTGACAAAAAGCCTGTTTTGGATATGGATATGGAAAAACTGGCAAGAGTCCAGCGGAGGGCAACAGAAATGATTAGGGACCTGGAGCACATGACTTATGAGGAGAGGCTGAGAGAACTGGGATTGTTTAATCTACAGAAGAGAAGAATGAGGGGGGATTTGATAGCTGCTTCCAACTACCTGAAAGGGGGTTCCAAAGAGGATGGATCTAGACTGTTCTCAGTGGTACCAGATGACAGAACAAGGAGTAATGGTCTCAAGTTGCAGTGGGGGAGGTTTAGGTCGGATATTGGGAAACACTATTTCACTAGGCGGGTGGTGAAGCACTGGAATGGGCTCCCTAGGGAGGTGGTGGAATCTCCTTCCTTAGAGGTTTTTAAGGTCAGGCTTGACAAAGCCCTGGCTGGGAAGATTTAGTTGGGGTTGGTCCTGCTTTGAGCAGGGGGTTGGACTAGATACCTCCTGAGGTCCCTCCCAACCCTGAGATTCTAGGATTCTATGAGACTGACTCTAGAGCAGGCACAGATTGGTGGCTGCACCAAACCTGAAAATGTTTCCACATCTGTAGGCCAGTGTCCTTGTCGTTGATTTTCCACTCTGGAGCAGTAGGCTGGGCCTCTGGAAAGCCCCCAAACCTGCCTTGAGGAGTACAGTGTTGGGCAATGCGTGTGGCCAAGGGATAATGAGGGCACCTCCCAGCACTGAACTGGCTGCACTTCGTGTTGGATGAAGAGATCGCTCTGTGGATCCCTACCCCGCAGCGAGGTTGTGAAGATAAACTCGTTAACGTTAGCGAAGCAACAGCTACCATGGCTGTGAGTACCACAGACAATTGCACAAGGATGTCACTAATTTTGCATTCAGTGCAGGGTTTGGACATTGTGCAGGAAATGATGCATGTGGAAGGTAAAAGTAAATACTGAATAACTCTCCATTCCGCGAGCACTGTCCACTCAGTACCCTGAGGGAGACCGGGGCCTGTGAGGAAAAACAGAAGATGATCACGGCTGAAAAGACTGCCTCCTGCGCTGATGGCCAAGGAGCTGAATGAAGGTTGCATGGTGTGATGGATTGGGAATGTTCTTAATGTTCTCTCTGAATACAGTGTGAGTGCCTCAGTTTCCCCTAGGCATTTCTTAAGTCTCTATGGGCTGAGATTGTTGCAGAGCAAAGGACCATTGGAAAGGAGTGGCCAACGCCCTGCCTCCGGGCAACTGACGGCCTGGCCCTTCCCCCCTCTACAAAGTGTTAGCTGGAAGTGTTGGAGAACAAAGGGATCAGGTGACCTCCTGGCCCGGGAAGGAGACAAAGAAGTCCAAGTAAACCCTGCCACAGAGACAGACCCCGCTGGGCTCTGTCACTTGCCCAGCAAACAAGTGGAAACCTTTCCACTGAATTGTGGATAATAGTTCCTGCTCCTCACCCCTGACCGCTGGTTAAACCCAAGCTGCAGCCACGGTCCCCAAACCCAATCAGCCCCGATCGGTCTCTGGGAGGCAGGAGCAGCCCCGACTCTGGATGGGAGATGGGTGAGGCCCTGTCTCTGGGACGACGCCATGCTCAGCTCTGAGCACCTTGTTCTCAGGGAGAGGCTGCCGAAGAGATGAGAGCAGCGATCACAAACTAGGCCAGCACCGGCTGGGGCGAGTTCAGGGGACGGAGTGGAAGCGCCAGGCCCGCCTGCCTCAGCTCAGTGACATGAGGAGCGGGAGGGATAAGACTGCAAGGTCAGAAGGGGCCGGCAGCCCGGAGGAATGCAGAAAGGAAATGGCCAGTGGGCTCAGGACCCTCCTGACTTGGAGCTGCACTAGTGCGGTGCTGCTCGCCCCCTCCCCCCCCCGCCCCGCTGGCAATGCTTCACATGCCACCAAAATAGCAACCAGGGGCTTCCGCAAAACCTGTCCGTGCCAGTCACCAGTCGGGGACAGAACAGGGTCTCCTGGGGTGTTGGGGCAGTCGGGGAGGAGGGGGTCCCCTTTGACAGTCAGCTGCGGGGGGGAAATGGGCCAACTCTGGTTCATAAGCAGGTTCCCCGTTACACAGGTAAGTCTGGGGACAGATACGAGAGGAGGCAAATCTCCCATGGCCGGTGCAGCAGGATAGGATGGGGGAGAGGGATGGGCTGCAGGATTCCCACGCAGCGCAGCAAGGTGGGCTGGTGAAACTATTTTTTGCAGGCCCCAGGAAATTGATTCCCGTGCACCCTGTTCCCCCGACCCTGCACGGCCAGGCTGCCCCAGGCCTGGGGGGAAATCAGCAGGAGCACTCTTTGGGGCACCCCAGATGCCACTGCAAGCTTCCCTAGTCCAAAGTAGGGGAGAGGGAAGGGGGAGATCTCTAGGTCCCCCTGACCTTTCTGGTGCAGAAGGGAACCAGACTGCGTGCTCCTCGGGGCCCTGCCAGTCTGTTACCCCCTGCAGAGCCGCTCCGAAGGGAACAGGCTAGTCGGACGGGCTCTCCTGCTGAAATGTGGTTCTGCTGGCAGGGCAACCTGGGCCCGCTTTGGGCCTGGAGAACAGGCTGCCCTGGCTGGGCTCAGTGGCGGCGTGTGGCCTGAGCAAACGGGTCTTCTCTCAGCCCCCTGGCCCCATGGCGCTTTCTGCCGCCTCTTCTTCCCTCAATGTCATTGTCCCCCACCGCGAGCAGCAGCGCGCCGAGGAAACAGGTTTTCCCTTTTCTTTGTTAATTCTCCCCTCATTACATTTGAAATTCCACAATCAGTGTGCACTGTAATTGTCGAATTTGATGCTAATGATTAATGAATTAAACATGGATCCATCAATTAGTCCTCGGAGAATAATTCTGCATAAAGCTGCGGATAATGTAATTACAGTAACAAAGATAATGAGATGTTAACATCGACGGAGCCCGACGTGACATGATCACAGCAGGATCAGCAACCCCGGCCTGGGGGAGCCAGGCCCTCCCTCGGCACAGCCAGAGCAGCCGGGGCAGCGCACACCCCATCACCCGGCACAGGGGGAAGGGTGGGGCTCTGTCTTGGGGGGCCAGAGGCCAGGCAGTGGAATGGGGGGGGCTGGCTCCCCTCCACTCGCACTGGTACAAACCTGCCCCAGACTTGGCATTTGGGAGGTTACAATGAAACCTGCTATTAGGCTGCCCCCCAGCATAGCTCTGACCTGCTCGGACTGCCAGGACCACCCCCGCCCCACTGCTCCCAGGACACCCCCCGCCCCACTGCTCCCAG
>ML677496.1:129979-156724 GCA_007922305.1 Dermatemys mawii | reverse complement strand
AGGGGACGGGACAGGAGAGGGGCGGACGAAGGCAGGAGCAGGGGACGGGACAGGAGAGGGGCGGAGAAGGCAGGAGCAGGGGACGGGACAGGAGAGGGGCGGAGAAGGCAGGAGGAGAGGACGGGACAGGATGGGGAGGAGAGGGGCGGACGTAGGCAGGAGTAGGGGACGGGACAGGAGAGGGGCGGAGAAGGGCGGACGAAGGCAGGAGGAGGGGACGGAGCAGGAGGGGGCGGAGAAGGGCGGACGAAGGCAGAAGAGGGGTGGAGAAGGCAGGAGGAGGAGACGGGACAGGAGGGGGAGGAGAGGGGCAGACGTAGGCAGGAGGAGGGGACGGGACAGGAGAGGGGCAGAGAAGGGCGGACGAAGGCCGAAGCAGAGGCCGGGGCACAGGGAATTAACTGTTTATAAACACTGAAGTTCTCTGCCCTGCTGACCCTGGCATTGAATTTATTTTTCCTGTCTCTCCGCTTTCCTCTGGGGCCTAGTAAGTAGCTGAGAAGCCGCAGGCAACGTGTGAGTCTTCTACTGCGATTAGTTACTCTGCTAGCGTGAGGAGCAGAGGACTGTTATAGATTTCGAGGTCTGAACCCCGCTGACCATCCACACAGAGTTCACACACTAAGGTAGGCACACTGGCTTCACACCTCTCCTTAGTGCCCGTGTCGACAGCGACTGGGCGCTAGCTCTCTTGCTTTAAAGCCCTCCCCTGCTTCAGCAACATCTCTGCCACTTAGCCACGAGCCCCACAATTCCCATTCACCTGGCCCCGCCCTGTCGGAGTCCACCCGAAAGACGGGTATTGTTCTGTTTGTAGAGCTGGTTAAACCCGAGTTCCACCCTTCCTCCCCCCAGGTACCCTTGCGTGCACCCTCCTGTCTCTCTGGGGTCCAGCTGGCACTGCCAATTCTCTGGGGGAGGAACCGGCTCGTCCTGGGACTTGTCAGCATTTAACTGATAAAGCCTTTCCCCAGCAGACTTGGCATTGACGATGTGACGAGCTCCCAGAGGCTGCTCAGCCAGGGAACGCCGGCAGCTCCAGCCCATTGGGCAGTTTCTGACAACATGGGTCTTCACTGAAAAGTAACAATTTATGAAACCCAAATGTGTTCTGGAATGTGCCGGGTCCAAAGAAACGTTGTTGGGAAGGTTGTTTGGTCCTGGCCGGACTTTGTGATTGAAACAAGAAAGAGAGAGACCCCAGACTATCCATGACTATGTAATTCTAGCAGCTCAAGCAGGCAGCTTTGAGAGCAGAGACAGACACTGACTCACTGCCAGGGATCGCTAAGCACTAAGGCCCCAGAACCCGGAGCGTCAAGTGCTGACAAGCCCCACAATAAGCTAGTTCCTCACCCGGAGATCTGGCCCTCACCTGGGAGACGGGAGACCCAGGTTCATGGCCCTGTTCTTCCTGATTCAGGACGGGAAATGTTCCAAAGCCGGGACTTGTCTCCCACATCCCCGGTGAGTGACCTCACTGCTGGGCAGCCTGGGGTGCAGCTCTGTTCCCCCCAGGCCCCGTTGTGGGAAGGCCTCCATCCAGTTCATTCCAATGCAGAATCACCAGGAATTTCAAAACCTCACAACTTTTTGCAACACAGAATTCTTGTTTTCCAGCCAGTCCTACCCACCCACCATTACGCCCCCGTCCAGCCAGGCAGTGACCCTCCTCCCAGGGTGCGGCTCTGCCCATCCCCAGAGCAGGGCTGCCTCCCCATCCCCTTCCTTCCTCCACCTGCAGACAGGCGCCTTTCAAGTGACTGTGTTACCTGACATGAAGGGGAAGTGTCAACTTCCCTCACCTCTGTGAGCAACAGCCGACCACCCTGCTAGCGGGCCAGGTGGAGCTCCGCAGGGCAGTGACTTCCTCTCTGGAGATGCACTGGCCGGGGGAGCCCCCGCAGAGCCAGCCCCAGTGCTGAGCAGCACCGCCAGGCTGGCCGGGAGGCTCACGGCACTCTCATTTCAGAGGCTCCCCTGGCTGGCAGTGAAGGGGGAGCGAGGCAACAAGGACACACCTGGGCAGATTTGAGAGGTAGCTGTGGACGGTGAAGAGCTCAGAACTTTCTTAAATTCCCCGCGTCTGACAGTTCCCAGGCTTCCCTAGAGGGCAGGGTCTGGGGATGTCAGAGCAAAACAAGTCAGCCCGTTTTCAGCTTCAAACCAGAAGGGAAAGAAAAGAACCCCCGCCTCTAACCTGCCCCATCCCAGGGCTGGGGATTGGGCCAGTTGACTTGTTTGGTGGAACCCTGTCGAGACGAGTGCACAGACAGGAAATGCAAACTGGGCGAGTTAACATGGGACAGCCGTCCTCGCTTTGGGAAATCTCAGACTCGATTCCTCCCTTTAATGCTTCATTAACACCAGTTATCTGCATTTAATTAGCTACTAAATACTGTTAAAAGCCCTTTCACTTGCCTCAGCCATGGGCTTGTCCCTGGTTGGATTCTCTCCTCTCTGTATCATTCCAGCCAAACCCCCACAAACAAAACAATACTAAAAGAACAGTCAGGCTGCAAAGTCGAGCAACGCAGAGGATACGAATGCACCGCCTGTCCTGTCACAAGCCAACGAGCATGCTCAGTGTGGAAGGAATGGTCAAGGGATTTTAGCAGCAAGCTTCTAACAAGCTCTACTGAGCATGTGCAAATGCAATTTGCAAGGGCTTATAATGCTGCCAAATCTGAACACATTTCCACGGGGATTACAATAGACACCTCTCTAACCCCTGGCTCAATTTCAAGTTCCTGTTCTAGATCCTCAAGATGCTGAAGTTCTTCAGCGGGCAAAAATTCTTTGGCGTTGGCAATGCTCACGGTGACTCATTTTTGCTTAAATGTTTAAAAATTCAGCCTCAGGCAGAGGCCCGACATGGAATATTTCGGCCCAAAGGGTTAAAGTTTGGCAATGTTATCTGCAGCTTAAAATAGGGGGTTATAATGGAAAATGTTATTCCACCTTAACTAGAGGCATCTCTACCAGTTCTGACTATCAATTGTCCTCTTTGTAACCTTTCTGATGGTCTATGTTCAGTTTCTACCCCCCAAAAAGATATTGAGGTAAAGTCACCCAGGACTCAGTGTCCTGCAGTTTCTCAGGATTTCTTGTTCTCTCCTCATTTCATGGGAGGAGTGGAGGTGACCTGGAGTAGCCGTGTCTCATATTTCTCCATTACCCTCAGCCTTCCCCAACGGTTTCTCCCACAACCACTTCCTGCCACTCTGACGCCCCCACCGCTGCCTGACGGCAAGACCATCTGCTCCTTCACCTGTCATAACGCCCCTAGGAAACCAGCGCAGGAAGCTGGCTGGGCTCAGGAGCCATGTGGGGTGGGGTTGGGGGGCGGTATTACTGGATACAAAAGCTGCCCCTATTGTCCCTTGGGGATTTTGCCTGGCGTCATCACTAGGGTGCCTGAGTACCCAGATGTAGGGTGAGAGGCAGGGCTGGCCTTACCATGAGGGGAACTGAAGCAGCCGCCTCAGACTGGGGGGAGGGGACATGCCACTAGGATCCCGGGTGTAGAAAATGGTGTCTGGTGCTGGTGCGTATGTATCCTCTCTGCTCTACATGCACCGAGATGGGGGAGTGCTGGGCTGGAGGGAGGAGGGCACAAGAGACGTAACAGGCAGGCAGGAGACATGGTGAGAGGGAAGAACAGGAAGCAGCAAGAGCTGCAGGGACAGAGAAGAAGAGGAGCCTCTTATATATCTCTCCAGCACCCCAGGAGCCTGGACTGATTAACACCAGCTTCTCAGAGAGCTTCCAGACTCCTGCTGCTTCCCTGCACCCATCTGAGGAGAACAGGCAGTCAACTGAAGTAGCAGGAGCCAGTTAGGCCCTTTAGACGCTGAGATCGTCCCACACTCAGGCCCTGCCACCAGCCTGCTTATTTGTCCCCTTCAACTGAGTGTTGAGAGCCACAAGAGCTGGCAAAGAACAGCGGTCGTGGGCAGCATTCAGAAAAAGCAAGCAAACAAAAGAAGCTTTTCTATCTCAGCAGGAAGGAGCTCCCCAGAGATACAGAGACACAAGTGTTCATGGTGAGCCTTCCGGCCCCCGTGAGGAGGTGAGTGGTGAGGAGATGCATGATCTTCCGGTCAGTCAGAGTGCAGGTGACCTGGCAGCTACTGCAGCATCCATATCTCCGTCTCAAATGGATGCAACCAGGCACATTCCTGCAGAAAAGTGTAGATTGCAGAAGAGTGTGATGAAGATACAAGAAACAGCTGCTGCTGAGTTTAGTTCCTTCAGTCTAGATGATCCAGGACTGTGGACTCACTTGAGCAGAAGCCTGAGGGACTTCCTTGTACTGCATGGGCCACAGCAAGTGAAAAACTTCATGTTCCCCAAAGACAATGAAAATAGACGTTTCCATCCAACTCATTACTGGTGTGAAATCCCCAATGGTGACAAAGTGGAGAGGCCAGGGCTTATGTACGCAAAAACCCAGAACGCTGCATACTGTTTTTGTTGCAAACTCTTCCAGTCTAACGCTCCAGCCACATTGGGTTCTACAGGAACAAAGGACTGGAAAAATCTGGCTAGAAATCTGGCGTGCCGTGAGAAGGTAGCAAATCACCAGAGAGCATCCATAGGTGGAAAGAGCTGGAGATGAGACTAAGGCTAAAGGCCACCAGAGATTTTCAGCATCAAGAGAAGATTGCATCAGCGTCTCTTTACTGGCAAAATGTTCTGAAAAGGCTCGTTGCCATTGTGAGAATGCTTCCAACCCCAAACCTAGCACTGCGTGGCACTGCTGATCAGCTGTATGTGCCAAACAACGGAAACTTCCTTAAAGTTGTGGAGCCGATGGCTGAGTTTGATGCTGTAGTCCGAGAGCATCTAAGAAGAGTCGCCGCCCAAGAAATGTGCACACACCACTACCTTGGGAAAACCATTCAAAGTGAGACCATACAGTTACTGGCAACAGAAGTCAAACAGAAGACTGTGGCAGCAGGATATTACCCTGTTATTCTGGACTGCACCTGACATCAGCCGTACAGAACAAATGACTTTAATGGAGCGTTCTGTAACAACACCAGAACCTAGTGAAAATGTCCCTGCAGTGGTGACTGTCAGAGCATTTTCTAGAATGTACTGACATTGATGATACGACAGGAGCTGGTTTGACAAATGTGCTTCTTAAAAAGCTGGAAGATGCGGGAATTGCGATAGCTGACATGAGAGGTCAGGGCTCCGATTATGGTGCCAACGTGAGAGCAAAGAACAGAGAAGCACAGACATGGATCCGAGAGTTAAACTCTCGAGCTTGTTTGTCCCAGTCAGTTCTCATTCACTGAGCTTGGTGGTCAGTGATGCAGCATCAGCTACTAGTGAGGCTGCTGCATTTTTTAATGTAATTCAAAGCATCTCTGTATTTTTCTCTGCATCAACTCATCAATGGCAAATTTTGAAGCAACGTCAGGGAACATCCCCTCTGACACTGAAATTACTGAGTGCCACACGATGGGAAAGTCGAGTGAAGCCTATGAAACACCAAACTGGGAAGACAGATGATGCCATAGTTGCCCTTATGGAGGATAATGCTATGACAGGAACTGTTCGTGGGAGAACAGTGGCAGAGGAAAATGGAATCACCAGAAACATACATAACTTTGCATTGCTGGGTGGCTTAGTGTTGTGACATGACATACGGTTTGAAATAAATGTTGTAAGCAAGAGACTCCAAGGTGTTGACCTTGATATATCTGGGGCAATGGAACAACCGGAGAAAGCAAAGTCAGACCTACAGTCTTACCGGTCAGATGAGGGATTTCAAAATGTTCTGTAGAGTGCACAGAAGTTGAGAGAGGAACATCACACTGAAGCTATTTTCCCACCCATTCAAGAATACAAGAGTCACCGAATAAGAAGACGACATTTTGATTACGAGGCACGGGCTAATCCCAGAAGAGACCCCACCCAACAATTCAAAGTTGAATTCTTTAACTGGGTGCTAGATTACGCAATACAGTCAGTTGAAGAACATTTCATGCAGTTCCACAGTGACACAGGAGAGGCTGGTCGGCCTTGCAGCCATCTCAACAGAGCATGAGCTGGCCCAGACTCTGGACCTTCCAGAAGCAGTTCAGAAGGCCTGGAAAGCACCACTTGGATTATTCAAACGGATACATATGCCAGTGTTTACTATGAGACAAGAAAAGTGACGTTCGCTGCTCAGGTGTTTGAAAGTTAAGTGTTACTCAAAATTTTCGAACAAGGCATTTTAAGTGGTTAGTTCTCCTTCACTGGGGTAGGGAGCAGAGCAGTACCAGGAGAGGAGTAGAATAGGAGGAAGGCAGAATTGACACTTTTCAGAGCTTGGCCCAAGTGAGGAACATGGGGGCCTCATTTGAGCTCCCTGCCTCAGGTGCGAAAATGTTGTGGGCCGGCCCTGGGGGGAGGGAGATTTTCTGCTTCTCTTCTCAGCTCTTGGGCAGGGACTGTTTCTCCTGTTAACGTGAACGGCACATGGGCACTGAGGGCACTAAGAGAGTACAACAAACAACAACGTCCCCAGGGACAGTGCACAGCCCATTGGGCTCCAGCAATGCCCTCGGTCAGAATCTCCTCTCAGCGATACCCACATTCTCGCCGCCCCGTCTCCCAGGCTCCTTGCAAGTCTGAGCAGAGGGTTCAGCAAGTCAGAGTCTGTGTGAGAACTTCCCTCCAGCTCCAAATGAGAGTATGTGAGGTTCAGCAAGACCCTAGGGAACTTTTCATTCCCCCTACCCCGAACGGCTCTAAAAGAGACACCAATCAATGAAATCCACCTGTCCGAAAACCTGGGACCAGCTTTTGTCCCGTGACTCTCTGATCACTGCCACTGAGACGGACTAAGAAAAGCCTTCACGTGCTTTCGTCTCTTTCCTTTAGGCACTTGCCAACACTCTGTGCAGTCTGATTGTTCCCTGGCCGCCTGGCAGAGTCAGCCAGCCACGGGGGCTCCTATGGCAACAGGGGGAAAACATTTTCGAAACCAGGAACCTGGAACTGTAAAGCCACAACAACGGCAGGCAAACAAGGGGCAAGTGTTCCCGCCCCGTCCTGCCTCCAGAAGGGAAGCCAGGCGGCCCTGTCCAACCAGGGCGCTCGTCTGGGCCCCTGCAGACATAGGATCACTGTGCAAGACACTGGTGAAGACACACCAGAACCACTGGGGCACTGTCTGCTGGTGACGTAGCTGACAGTCCTGTAGCCGCCGAGCCTGGGCGACCCTCCTCCCCGCCTTACCTGGGCCTCCTGGGAACGGCAAGCTGCTCCGCTCCTTGGCCAGCCCATTGCTTTTGGGGCTGGCGCTGGCGGCCGTGGTTGCTCTGGGGAGTCGCTTGCCAGGCACCTTCACTGTTGTTCTCAGCAGGTCTATTTCCTTGCCATGGACGTTCTGCATGTAATCCTACAGCCGAGAGAGAGCAGGGTCAGGCTCGGTGCAAGCCCCCCGCCTCCCTCCGCTCACACACTCTGCCCGGCAGCCATTGCCCCGCACAGCCGCAAGGCGGCCAGCAAGCAACATGGGATCATTTCAGAGCCCCGGATTCATTTCCCCTATTACAGCTCAAACACCCCCAGGCTCCTCTTGTGCTCCCCTGAGCTACGGTGAGAGGCTCCCTTTCCCGTTCCCAGGGCCAGCCATTGCTTGACATGAATCCCTGACCAGTCAGCCTCGGTTAGGATTAGAACTCGGTGCCCACAGCCCAGGCCCCTTCATCAGAGCACAGGGAGCGATGCTGAGTGGCAGGAGCAGCAGGCAGCCCCAGTCTTTCCTTCCTGTGAACCAAAAAATCTCCCCCAGCTCCCAGGATCCAACCCCAGGGGGTTCCCTGTGGTACATGCGCCAGCAGGACTTCCAATGATTCTAGACTCCGGGTTTCCACCTCTTCTCTTGGGAAACCATGACAGCACCCTCCCACCCCCAACTGCAAGGACCAGCCACCCACTTCACAGACAGACCCACTTCGCTCTTTCAGCCTCTCCCCATAACTCAGCCCCTCCAACCTGATGCACCCAGAAAGACGAGTCCACGTGTGATCCCCCACAGGAAGGGGCTGTCCCTCCTGCTCTGGGGCACAGGCCTCAGGCTGAGAGCAAGGTCCCAGGAGTGTGTGTGCGGGTGAGAAGGCTACAGAGAGTGGCTGTCCCCTCCCTGCTCTGGCCCAAGGCAGCTCTTGGGCCAGAGCAGGGAGGGAACAGCCTGCTGGCTCCCTGGGGGCTTGCTCTGTACCTGGCAGATGAGGGACAGCGGCAGGCCAGGACGAAGCTGCAGCTGCAGTTCTCTGTTCTGCAGGAAGCCCTGGGTTTGCTCCAGTTCACAAGGAGGTCACCCAAAAGAGGAAGTCAGAGCTGGTCCCTGTGTAAATCCTCTGCTTCTAAACTCCGGAAGGGAGAGCAACCAACAGGCCCCACCTAGGAGCCAGGGCTTCTCTGATGCCCCCCGGCTTATAGCGGCAGGTGGAGGAGGCTTGCATGGGTCACACTTCCATAGATGCCAGGGCGTGATGTGCAAGGACCTCCCTCGCTCCGACAGCGCCTCACCCTGGGGTCTAGGTCCCAGCCAACGCACTTCACACCACGCACCCTCCCCACGCACTGGGCTCCGAGGGGGCCAGGACTCAACCCGAGCAGAGCGGCCAAGCCAGCAGACAGCCCTGGGCGTCCCAAGCATTCCGCAGCTCTACAGCTCCTTACGGCTCCTCCAAGCCCCGCCGGGCTGAGTGGGAGACTGGAGAAGCCCCTGGGCAGGGAATCTCAGAGGGGCTGGAGGATTTTCCCTAGCTCAGCACAATGGCTGTGCTAGCCGACTGCCTGCCGGAGAGAGCGGTCACCAGCACGCTGCTTTTATTACATGCTATAAAAGAGCAATTTCTTCCCCAAGCCTCCTCACTAATTACCCAGCCAGTTCTCTCATTTCATTTTATTACTGGAATTAACAACGAGTTCAAAGCGTGGAAAGCTATTAAGATGTGTGATTAAGCCACATTCAATTAGTTTCTACAAACAATTTAATTGATGTTGCAGATAGAATTAACAGAAGGTGATTGTGTGAATGGCTCCACTGGCTGCAAAATGGGAGATGCTTTCTCTCCGGCGCAGCTCCGCGCAGCCTGGCCAGGCCGAGCCATGTGCTTTCCACAGGAGCAGAGACACTGGCTCTCCAAGGCTTTGGGGAAGTGACTTGAAACTGCCGTGGCCTTTTCCTGAAATCTGCTCTTTCCCTCGCCTGGAACAAACTCGGTCCCCAAGGAAGGGAAAAGAGGCCAAGAGGACGTGAAAAGCTGTGCCAGAGACCTGGGACCCAGTCTGCAGAGCCCTCCTGTCTATCCAGCTCAGGACCCGCCTCAGCCCAACGCCCAGAGCTGGGGAAAACCCACAGTCAATGAACACAGATTCCAGGGAAAGCAGAGCGGAGACACCAGCTGTGGGCTGCAAGACAAGGGAGACAGCAGCAGGTTCAGGCGACCAAGGGTCCCCTGACCAGTACAGCCCAGCGGTAAAGGGCACTTAACTCCAGGGTTGAACCAGGTCTTATGGGAGTGTTGTTTAATCCCTGGAGACAGTGAAGAGCCTGGGGAAGGGGTGGGGTGGAGGGTTGTTTCCATTGCTGGGGCTGGAGGTGCCAAGAGCTGAACTTACTGATCAGTGAATCCCAATGAAACCAAACCATAGAAACTCAGGGTTGGAAGAGACCTCATGAGGTCCAACCCCAGCATCCATCAAATAACTCTCAGGAGTCCAGCGAGAAGAAATACAAATGCAACTCAACGGGGGCAGCGCAGCTTCTACACCTAGGGCAGCTGGGGCCAGAGTGGGGTGGAAGACAGCAGTGGGCAGCAGGGGTCATGGGGGCAGCGCACAGAGGCCTCTGCACCGTAGGAAGACCCGGCCGGGAGAACTGGACTCTGCAGCTGAGCCGCAGTTCATCCAAGCTGGAGGGGATGTTGGCGGTACAACGCATCTCCCAACGAAGGGAAGGGAGCTGTGAGCCCCCTGTAGTGGGGCGGCTGCCCCACTCCCCCTAAAAGGGGCTTAAACAGCCCAGGGAAGAGTTGTGGCTGGGAGCAAGCAAGCTCCCAGGCTGATTGGGCAGAACAGCCACAGCTGTGGCTGCATCAATTAGGGCCCAGCTGTCCCTGATAAAAGGGCCTAGAGTTTGGTGGAGAGAGAGTCTCCTCTAGCTGCAGAGGCAGACAGGCCTGGCTGCTGGGAGTTTGAGCAAGGTACCTAGAGGGAAGCAGGGCTGGGTCAAGGCAAGAGGAGCTGGGGGAGCTCTGGCCTGGAAACCCCCAGGCTGCAGGGCCTAGGAGATGGCCCAACAAGGGGTACTGGGGTTGCATGTGGCAGCCCTTGGTTAGTTATAGAGGCAGCAGGCCCAACCCCCCTTGCCAGTGATGAATGGCAATGACACTGCAGTCTGCCCCAGAGAACGGGGGCAAGTGGTGACTGGCAGTTGCCTAGACTGAGGCAAGGTGGGGATAGGAGGTGGGGATTCCCCAGGGAGGGGAGACCCAGTGTGAGACTGGGGGGGTACTGAAGGAGTGCAGCACCCCAGGGAAGAGGGCACCGGGGTCCGGGGCGGGACACAGGGCCGAGCAGCAAGCGGGACTACGGCCTGCAGAGGGCACACCGGATGCTGGAAGAGCTAATTCGCGGACAGACCAGCGGGAGGTGCCGCAGGGGTGAGTCACCGCTTCGCTACACCCCCTCAGATGAGAGTTACACACCCTGACCTTTCATAGAATCACCGAGTCTCGGGGTGGGAAGGGACCTCAGGAGGTTCTAGTCCAACCCCCTGCTCAAAGCAGGACCAACCCCAACTAAATCACCCCAGCCAGGGCTTTGTCAAGCCTGACCTTAAAAACCTCTAAGGAAGGAGATTCCACCACCTCCCTAGGGAACCCATTCCAGTGCTTCACCACCCTCCCAGGTGTCACGGAGTCCCCGGGGCGATGGTCTGGACCTGCTCCTTAAGAAGCCAGTCAGGACTCTGGGGGGAAGCTTCTTCTCCGTAAACAGCCTGTCTCCAAGGCTAGGAGCTTCACAGCTTCCACCTTCCTGGGTCTCACCTCGGAGCATCCAGCACCTTCTGCCCCTCCGTGCGCTTCCCCCAGTGAGCCCAGCCAGGCAGGATCCTGGGGAAGCCTGTGGGTCCTGCCCCCCAACTCCACAGTCAGACGTGACTCTCAGCCAGTAAAACAGAGGTTTTTAGTCAACAGAAACATGATCTAACACAGAGCTTGTGGATAGAATGAACCAGACCCCTCAGCTGGATCCATTTCAGGGGTTCAGGGAGGCCAGACTCTATCTGGACCTCTCTGCTCTTCCTTAGCCAGACCCAGACTGAAACTCACTCCCCAGATCCTCCCCTGCTTCCTTTGTCTCCTTCCTGGGCAGGAGGTCAGGTGACCTCTTCCTCCCACCTGGAGTCAAGTTACAGCTTCAGGCATGGACACCTTCACACAGCAGTCAGAGGAGCCATCGAGAGCATTTCTATTCCCTCACACTAAGGAAACAGTGTTTCCTAATATTCACCCTAAACCTCTCCAATTGCAACTTGGGACCACTACTCCTTGTTCTGTCGTCTGGTACCACTGAGAACAGTCTAGATCCATCCTCTTTGGAACCCCCCTTCCAGCTATCAAATCTCCCCTCACTCGTCTCTTCTGCAAACTAAACAATCCCAGTTCTCTCAGCCTCTCCTCATAAGTCAGGTGCTCCAGGCCCCTAATCATTTTTGTTGCCCTCCTCTGGACTCTTTCCAATTTATCCACATCCTCCTTGTAGTGTGGGCCCCAAAAACTGGACACAGTACTGCAGATGAGGCCTCACCAATGCTGAATAGAGGGGAACAATCACGTCCCTCGATCTGCTGGCAATGCCCCTACTTATACAGTCCAAAATGCCATTAGCCTTCTTGGCAACAAGGGCACCCTGTTGACTCATATCCAGCTTCTTGTCCACTGTAACCCCTAGGTCCTTTTCTACAGAACTGCTGCCTGGCCATTCGGTCCCTAGTGTGTAGCAGTGCATGGGATTCTTCCATCCTGAGTGCAGGACTCTGCAGTTGTCCTTGTTGAACCTTATCAGATTTCTTCTGGCCCAATCCTCTAATTTGTCTAGGTCCCTCTGTATCCTGTCCCTACCCTCCAGCGTATCTACCACTCCTCCCAGGTTAGTGTCATCCATAAACTTGTGAGGGTGCAGTCCATGCCATCCTCCAGATCATTAATGAAGATATTGAACAAAACCAGCCCCAGGACCGACCCTTGGGGCCTCCACTTGATACCGGCTGCCAAAGAGACGTGGAGCCATTGATCACCGCCCGTTGAGCCTGACGATCCAGCCAGCTTTCTATCCACCTTATGGTCCATTTATCCAGCCCAGACTTCTTTAACTTGCTGGCAAGAATACTGTGGGAGACTGGATCAAAAGCTTTGCTAAAGTCAATGCTGACTGTTCCTGATCACTTTCCTCTCCTCCAAGTGCTTCAAAATGGTTTCCTTGAGAACCTGCTTCATGATTTTTCCAGGGACTGAGGTGAGGCTGACTGGCCTGTAGTTCCCCGGATCCTCCTCCTTCCCTTTTTTTAAAGATGGGCACTACATTAGCCTTTTTCCAGTCATCCGGGACCTCCCCCGATCACCAGGAGTTTTCAGAGATAATGGCCAACGGCTCTGCAATCACCTCCGCCAACTCCTTTAGCACCCTCGGATGCAGCACATCCACCCCCATGGACTTGTGCTCGTCCAGCTTTTCTAAACAATCCCAAACCACTTCTTTCTCCACAGAGGGCTGGTCACCTCCTCCCCATGCTGTGCTGCCCAGTGCAGTAGTCTGGGAGCTGACCTTGTCTGTGAAAATCAAGGCCAAAAAAAAACCTAACATCCTCTCTCACTGGGTTGCTGATCCCCCATTCAGCAAGGGGCCCACACTTTCCCTGACCACCTTGTTGCTAACATACCTGAAGAAACCCTTCTTGTTACACTTCACATCCCTTGCTAGCTGCAACTCCAAGTGTGCTTTGGCCTTCCTGATTACACCTCTGCTTGTTCCAGCAATATTTTTATATTCCCCCCATGTCATCTGACCAAGTTTCCACGTCTTGTCAGCTTCCTTTTCGGGTTTAAGTTCACTGAAGATTTCATTGTTAACTCAAGCTGGTCGCCTGACACATTTGCTATTCTTTCTGCACATCAGAATGGTTTGTCCCTGCGCTCTCTGTAAGGATTCTTTCAAATCCAGCCAGCTCTCCTGGACTCCTTTTCCCCCTCAGATTAGCCTCCCAAGGGATCCTGCCCATCAGTTCCCTGAGGGAGTCAAAGTCGGCTTTTCTGGAGTCCAGGGTCCGTATTCTGCTGCTCTCCTTTCTTCGTGGGCCTGCTAGACCCGTGCTGCCGCTGTGGTCCTTCCTTTGGGATCCGGCCCTCGCTTTTCAGCCAGGCTGTTCTAGTGTCACGTGCTCGCTGCCGGCGACCCTGGGGGATGCACGGGAACGCCTCCGGTGCTCTCCTGGGAGTGGCTCCGTGCTCCCTGCATGGTAGTGCCTCCTGCTGTGCTCTGGAGGGCAGGGCACGAGCGGTGAGGACTGCCTGTGACCCCTGCGTAGGGCTCCCTTCCCCTCCCTGTGCCGTGTGGCTCCCCCCGGCCCCAGAGCAGGCGGCAGGCCAGTCTGCAAGGGGCACGCGGTCATTCATGCCTGCTCAGAGCCCACCAAACCCTCAGTCTGCCAGCCTGCCCGAAGCAATACAATGTGGAGGTGCCCAGTGGGGCTCCCGGGGAGATGGTGTCTGGGTGGGGAGGAGACGGACACCCTTTGCCCTGCAGGGAGTTAGCGGGGGAGATGGGCCAGAGAGGGCTCCCAGCATGGTGCCTGCCCGGCAGGCCTTATTACTCCCCTTACTTCCCTGCTCAGCGCTGTGACGAGCAGGGAGGAGGGTGGACATAATCTCAAAAGTTTCACTGGAGAGGGGAGGCTTTTCTGAAGGGAGATACCTGGAGATGTAACCTGAGATGAGAAGGGGGAGGGGAGTTGACACCTACCCGGGAAGTGAACAAAGGAAGGCAGACAGGTGGAGGATTTGAAGTCAGGTAGAAGCTGTCTGGGAAAGAGGTGGGGAGCCTGGATTTGGGGTCTCATCTCCCTGCCCCCTAGAAGGGCCTGACTAAGGGAGCCTGTTTGTACTGACAAGCTCGGAGTTGGATCGTGTTCCTGGCATCTCCAATAAACCTTCTGATCTACTGGCTGGCTACGAATCACTGGGAATCCCAGGAAGTGGGGGGTGTGGGAATGGGACTCTCCCACCCCCAGTGACAACTAAGGTTCCTCTATGATGGGCAAAGGCCTCAAAGCCGCTTTCCCCTTGTCCAGCCTTCCCCACCCGCTGGCAGGGGTCACAGGATCGGCAGTACTGTCGGACTGCTGTAAAGACCCCAGGCCAGTAAAAGTTCTGTAGCAGCCTCTGCCTGGTGCGCTGGATTCCCTGGTGCCCTGCGAGAGGGATGTCATGGGCCAGGTACAGTAACTTGCGGCGATACTTCTGGGGGACCACCAGCTGTCTCCTGATCCCCCATGACTCCACTTCCCTGGGGGGAGCCCATTCTCGGTACAGGAACCCCTTCTCCCACAGGAACCTCTTCTGGCAGCCTCTCCCCATGCTCCATACCTCGCTAAGGCCGGCCAGGTCCCTGAACTTCCGCAAGGAGGGATCTCTCTGCAACTCGGCCTGGAACTCAGCAGCTGGGGAAGGGACGCGGCCCGGCTCCCTCGTGCTTGCTGAGTCTGAGGCTGCAGCCTCGTTGAGCCCGGTCCCTGGACACCCCCTCCCGGCTGGGGCAGCATCCTGCACCCCCGGTACGGTACCCTCTCCACGGTCAGGGTGCAGTGCCCCTTGCTGGTTCTGGCTACGGGTCACGACCAGGGCGCCTGGGGGTTTGCTTGACCAGTTCTCTAGCCTCCCCCCCAGCCCCATCAACAGCTCCGTGGGCAAATGAGGGTGCACCCCCACGTCCTTGGGGCTCTCCTTGTCCCCCCACTTCAGATGCACCCTTGCCACGGGCACCTTAAACGGGGTCCCACCCACCCCCATCAGGGTCAGGTAGGTGTTGGGCACCATCCGATCTGGGGCCACCACTTCGGGCCGGACCAGTGTCACCTCAGCACCCGTATCCCAGTATCCATAGACCTTCCTCCTGTCCACCTCCAGGGGAACAAGGCACTCGCTCTGCAGGGACAGCCCTGCGCCCACCCTGTAAACTGAGAACCTAGAGTCCTGAGTGTCCAGCCCCCCAGAGGAGTTGGTCTGGGGCACTCCTCCTTCCTGAGCAGGTGGTAAGCTGCCAGCCCCCCTTACCTGGGCAGTCTGCCCCTCGTCGGGCTGGGTCCGTACCCAGTTAACCCTGTGGGGGTTCGGTCTGCTCAGGCTGTCCTTGAGCTTGGGGCACTGAGCCCGTATGTGGCCTCTCCGGCCACAGTTATAGCAGCTCATGTCCCATTGGTCCCCTTGAGAGGGGCGGTCGGTCCTGATGCTGGACATTCCCCTTTTGAGGGAATTCTCCATATTCCTCCTTTGGGAGGTCCTGTGGTGACTGACTCGCTGCATCGTGGTGGGTCTGTTCCTTTGGGACTCCTCCCGGCCACCTCTTGGCCGGCTCTTCACAAACTCGTTGGCCAGCCGTCCGGCATGTCGCGGGTTCTCTGGCTTCTGTTCCTCCAACCACAGCCTTAGGTTGGATGGGCACCGCTTATACAGTTGCTCCAGCACAATCATTTTAACCAGGTCCTCCTTCGTCCGGGCCGCATCTGCCCATCTGCGGGCATACCCCTCCATGCGAATGGCCAGTTCTAGATATGTGCCCTCAGGGGTTTTATCCTGCCTCCGGAACCTTTCCCGGTACATCTCGGGAGTCAGCCCAAACTCGTGTAGCAGGGCCTTTCTGAACAGTTCATAGTTCCCTTTCTCTGCTGCTTCCATTCGGCCGTACACCGCCACGGCTTTGGGGTCTAGTAAGAGTATGAGACACCAGAGCCTGTCTGCAGGGTCAACCCTGCGCACATCAAAGGCCGTCAGGAATTCATCTATATCCTCCCCTTCCTTACGCGGGGCCATGATGCCCTTATCAAAGCTCCTCCTCGCAGGCTTGGATCCCCCGTCACCCACCGCAGCCGAGGCCTCACTGCTCCTCAGCCTGGCCAGCTCCATCTCATGCTGCCGCTGTTTTTCCCTCTCCTCCATCTCATGCTGACGCTGCTTCTCTCGGTCTTCCAACTCTCAGTCATATCCAAAGTGCCTCCGCTCCAGGGCTGGGGAACCCCGCTGGGAGGATCCCCTGCTGGCTGCCGGGGTCCGGGTGCCCTCGGTATTTGCGGGGCTTCCCCCAACGCCACCCCTAGGCATAGGTGAGAGGGGCATCGGGATGTTCTCGGCAGCAGTCTGCCCCCTCCCCATCGGGTCAGGCACCGGGGCTGGTGCTCTGTCTGCCTGGCGGCTCCCCTCAGAGGCAGGGCTCGGTGCATCCACACGATCCTTCTCCTCCAGCTGCGCTATCAGCTGGTCTTTGGTCAGCCTCGCAATGCGCAGTCCCTGCTGCTGGCACAGCTCCACCAGGTCGCTCTGAAGGCGCTTGGCATACATCTTCCTGCTGGCCACTCGCAGGACTGTGCTCTCAGCTTCCCACGGTTTCCAGGAGGAACCCCCTTGTGTGCCAGCCCTTCTCACCACCACTCTCCCAGGGTCGAGCTGCCACTCTTCACCCCTAAGACTGCTCACCGCAGTGCCCAAGGGGACCCCGCTGCTGCAACAGACCTTCTCGCTGGTCACACACTCTCGGGTTAAGCATAGCTCCTCCGCTCCCCCACCCCGAAACCGCTTCTCCCTGGATCTTCAGCACACCTGGTTCCCGTCAAGCCCCCGTCCTTATACTGCTCCCCAATCACTTACTGCAGGAAGTGCCGTTCACGGGGTGCAGTAGATCTCACCTCTGCCACCAGTTGTCACTGGGGGTGGGAGAGTCCCATTCCCACACACACACCCCACTTCCTGGAATTCCCAGTGATTCGTAGCCAGCCAGTAGATCAGAAGGTTTATTGGAGATGCCAGGAACACGATCCAACTCAGAGCTTGTCAGTACAAACAGGACCCCTTAGTCAGGCCCTTCTGGGGGGCAGGGAGATGAGACCCCGAATCCAGGCTCCCCACCTCTCTTTCCCAGACAGCTTCTACCTGACTTCAAACGCTCCACCCGTCTGCCTTCCTTTGTTCACTTCCCAGGTAGGTGTCAACTCCCCTCCCCCTTCTCATCTCAGGTTACAGCTCCAGGTATCTCCCTTCAGAAAAGCCTCCCCCCTCCAGTGAAACTTTTGAGATCATGTCCACCCTCCTCCCTGCTTGTCACAAGCGTGCCAGTGGAAAGTCCTGTAGGGGAGGCAGTGACCGTGACATGTACGTTCCTGGGTCCAGCAGCACTGGGCGGATGGGCCCCGGGGCCAGCGCTGGGCAGAACCATAATGTTGCCCCATGACGCTAGGGGAAGAGATGGCGGGGAAGCGAGGGACCTCCCAGAGGGATCCTCCACCCTCAGCAGCGGGGCTGTCGCTGACCCACACACACGGGCACAGACACATAGCCAATGGCAGCTCCCGCCCAGTCTCCAGGGTCCAAGGCTATGGGAGGGGGAGTCGGGGCAGAGAACCGGGGGGTTGGAAGAGGAGTTGGATGGCACAGCAGAGCTAGGAGGAGGAGACTGGGTTTTACGGTCCCATGACTTAAGGCAGTGGGACGGCAGGTGGCGCCCAGGGTGAATGGACTGCAGGAGAGGGCACAAACCGGGGCACACGGGGCTACACGAGCTGAGGAGCAGGGTGAAGCCGCTCTGGGCATTAGAACACTTGGGTTCCGAGGCATTCGGGGCTCTGAGCATGGAGCAGCTCACTCCTCCAGCCCCGGCTCAGGGACCCACTGCGTACTGGCTGCCTTGTGCCCCCATGAAGGGATCCCTGCGGTCCAGAGGGTCCCGCGGTCTGCAGGGCCACAGGTGTGTCTGTGGCCACGGTTCACTGTCTTAGCAGCAAACTGTGCTCAAGAGGGAACGGGAGAGAAGCCATTAGCCCCACAGTAGGGAGGCGACAGAGATAGATGGCAGAGGCAGCCGGGAGCCCGCCGCAAAGAGGATTGTAGATGTACCGAGTGACAGCTCAGCTGGGCAGGCTCCGCATGGCACCTCCTCTCTGTTACCCCAAAGCGAACAGCCAGGAACCCCACGCCAGCCGCAAGGAGCTTCGGCCTTGTCTCTCGGGCCAGGGCCCCTGCCTGATGGGACTGGCCAGGGAAGCAGGAAAAGGAAGGGAGACGTTTACTTGGCATGCTTGTCCTGCAGAACCCTTCCTCAGCCAGACGCTCCCCAGCTCCGGAGGGGGCGAGAGGCGCTGCCCTGGCCTGCCTGGTTCTCATTCTGTGCAGAGGCTGGAGTCCTGGCTCTCCCCAGCCTGAGGAGCTCCCCACCGCTCCCCACTCCTGGCCTGGTGCTTTGGGGGTCACGACAGAGTCCACCTGGTGCCTCCCCCCGCCAGCCCGAGGTCACTCACGTGCAGGCTGGGGTGGTAGGTGAGGACCCCGTTATCGCACAGCGTCACGTACTTCTTCTTCCACTCCTTGTTAAGGGACTTGCCACTGCGCTTCAGGAGAACGCCCTGCGGGAGAGGAGTCGAGAACCTCAAACCCTGGCCTGGCCTGGGACGCGGTCCCCGCCGCCCCGGGAGCACCCCTCACGGGGGAACGTCCCTGGCACTGCCCCAGGAATGTCCCTCACGGGGCACCACCCTGCCCCTGCCATGCTGGGAGTGCCCCTCATGGGACACCGTCCCTGGCACCACCCTGCCCCGCCACGTTGGGTGCGCCCCTCGCGGGACCCCGCCCCTGCCATGTCAGGTGTGCCCCTCACAGGACACCATCCCTGGCACCACCCCGCCCCTGCCACATCGGGAGCGCCCCTCGTGGGACACTGTCCCATCTCTACCACCTCGGGAGCATCCCTCGCGGGACACCGTCCATGACACCGCCCAGCCCCTGCCGCACCGTGAGTGCCCCTCGTGGGGCACCGTCCCGCCCCTTCTGGCCCGGGAGCACCAGGCCGCCCCCTTTCCCCTGCCTGATGAGGTATCCACCCTGCCCCAAGCCCGAGGGCTTCGTTCAGCCCATGAATGGCCTAGCTGGCTGCTTGGGGAGAGGAGCTGAGCTGGGGTCGTAAAGTCAGGTGGCTGCAGTCACTCCCTGGGAGCATGGAGGCTTGAGGGGAGCAGGGGAGTCCACCGTTACTCCCTGAGAGGGGGAGCCAGGAAGGTAGGAGAAGGCGCAGGGGAAACGCAGCACGGGAGGACAGTGCAGACCGTGGCTGTGATCGCAGGGACCTGGAGTGGGAACCCGGAGTAGAGGGCAGGCCTGGGCTCCCCTACCGGCCAGGCGGAGCACAGCTGACTGCCTGGGATGGTTACATCCTCCCCCACCCGTCCAGAAGGGGACCTGGCTGGAGGGTGAGTGGCGCAGAGGAGGGGGCAGTTCCTGCAGGAGGGGTGCAGAGACTGCCAGAGGAGGGCACGTCTGGCAAGGCTAATCCCCAAGATGGCCAGGAGGAGATGCCATGTCTGCACCACCGCGCTGTAGCTGTGTGTCGTAGCCCAGGAGCGTAGAAGTACACTAGAGCGACTGTTGCTATAGTAACTCCACCTCCCCAAGCAAGGGTGGTTCTCTCCCTCCGACGGAGCCGTTTTCACATCCCTGAGTGCTGGGGCCGTGTTTTAACGCAGCCCAGACGTGAGCCCCTGGGCTCAAGCATGAGCAGCTAAAGGAACGAAAACCATGGACACGAGCTGCTAGGGGAGGGAGATGGGAGCCGGAGCCTGCTCTGCAGACAGAGAGCACGGAGGGCCGCCCGGGTGGGGCTGCAGCCAATTCAGAGGAGTGCTCAGCACCTCCCAGCATGGGAGGCCGGGAGAGACCTGGGAAACACAAACAAGAATGGAAAATGGAGACAAAGCTGGATCTAGCTCATTGTTGGCCCAAATGCCACTGCCTGACTGTACCTAGCACACCCAAACATCTGGACCCCCAACAGCACTGGGAAAACCTGGATCCAAGCCCTCCGGACCGCTAGATCGAGCCACCTTCGGGACCCGGTCCCACTGCGCAAACTCCATCACAAAGAGCCAACATCTGGTGCCTCCTGGGGCAGCAGTGGAACCATCATTGAAAAACTGCCAACGTGACCCAGGACAGGCAGGAGTGTTCGGTAAATTGTTCTGTCCGGTATTTGGATGATTTACTCACTGCTCACAATGACGGGGAAATACTTCCTATTCTCACAGGAACCAGGGAGGATGTTAAACAGAAACTGCTGAAGCGAAACATCTTCAGATCTTCTGGCGCAGATCACTTGTGCCCAGTAGTTCGAAGAGAATTTGCTGAGGTGGTTTCCGAGCCATTAACGTTGATTTTTAACAAATCCTGGGATACCCTAGAAGTCCCAGAGGACCGGAAAAATGTGAACTTTGTGCCAGTATTTATAAAGGGTGAAAGGGAAAGCCCCGGTGGCTACGGGCCACATCGCCTGACACAGATATGGGCAAAATCATGAAAAGGCCAGTATGGAAAGAAATCAGTTAAGAATTAAAGGACTGCAGCATAATTAATGCCGATCAAGAGTGTTTTATGGAAAACAGGTCTTGTCAGACAAGCCTGATACTATTTTTGATGAGATCATGAGTTTGGCTGAGAAAGTTAACTGTGCTGACACCATGCGTAGACCTCTGCAAGGAACTTGTTACCGCAGGACATTCTGATTTAAAAATCACTACTATAGAAAATCAACATAGCTGATAAAAAATGGAGTAAAAACCGGTTCCATGAGAGATCACAAAAAGTAACTCTAAACAGTGAATCATTATCCAACAACAGTCTTTCTACAGGTGTCCCACATGGATCAGCATCTGGCCTAAATCCATTCAATATCTTTATCAGTGGTCTGGAAAAACATATAAAACGATGCTGCTAAAATCTGAAGAGGACACAAAATTGGTGGAATGGTAAATGATGGTTGGGCCAGGTCAGTTATACAAACCTATCTGTATCACCCAATGCAAGGTCATACATCTAGGAAGAAAGAAGACAGTCTGAATGTACAAGGCAAGGGAGCAGGTCTCCCGGGATTGCAGTGACACTGAAAAAAAAAAGTATGGATCATGGTGGAAACTGAGTGAACATCCGTGCTCCGTGCGATGCTGAGGCTAAAAAGATGAATGCAATCCAGGGATATCTACGCATGGGAATATCAAGTGGGAGTATGAAGATGATACTGACTCCGCGCAAGGCATTAGTGCGACATGACCGGATACCGTGTTCAATTTTGGTGTCCACACTTCAAAAGGACGTTGACAAATAAGAAAGAGCCACAAGAATCCTTTGAGGCCTGGAAAACCTGCCTTATCATGAGAGACTGAAGGAGCTCAATGTAGTTTATCTAAGATAAGAGTGACTTGATCATGGGGTCTCCGATAGCCAAGAATTCTTTGATCTGTCAGACAAAGGCAGAATGAGATCCGATGGCTGGAAGCTGACGCAAGACACATTCAGACTAGGAACAGTGCACCCCACATTTACAGTGAGGGCTTTTACCATGGGAACAAGTGACCGAGGGCTGTAGTGAATTCTCCATCGCGTGGAGTCTGTAAATCAAAGCCGGATTTCTTTCTAATAGCTCAGCTGGACATTATGGGCTTGACTCAGGAACTCCTGGCCAAGATTCCCTCTCAGCTATGTAGGAGGGCCAGAATGGCCCCTGCTGGCTTTTTAAAATCTGACTCCTCCAATCAGATCCTGCTAATATTTGCTACAAACCAAAAATTCTACCCTGTAAACAGAGGCCAAGTGTAACTCCCCCGGTTCTCCTTGAAAAGTCTGGATCCTGAGGTGTCTGGGTGCAACAGCATTGCAAACAGATTAGAGTACTGATATCCTGCTACCCCTCGCCAATTCTGGTCTCAAACCCCCAAACTGTACTGTCTAGACTAGAGACAGTGAATGCAGCTGCTCCTAATCCACTATGCAAATCAGGACCACGACAAATCCTGGCACACAAGAAGGCAGGTATTGGTGTCGTGTTTTTCCAAGATTATTTAGCCAGGATGCCCCAGTTTCCAGCTATTTCTAGTGGCGTTTGCATCGGCTGGACTTGCTCTTGATTTAGATTGTACACATTGAGGATTCTGGGCCAAATCTCTGCAAGCTCCATATAGATCCAGATTTTTCCAGCATGGCGGGGTAGGGACACATGGGGGTCCAGGCATTTCTGGGGCAGTGGAAGCAGGCAGATTTGTTCTGTACTGAGGTATTAGAAACTGAGGGTTGGAGAAAGAAGCAGGAGGGAGCAAGGGCTGGATCCAGGTTTTTGGGACCCTGCAGTGGGGCTTGCATCAGGGCTCACTGTTGTGTGCCTGGACTTGTTCTCTGTTGTGGTGATTCAGAGTCGGGGCTGGACCTAGAGAGATCCAGCTTTCCCATTTCCTGAGAAATGGAGCAAAATCCCAGCACCACACAGGAAAAGAAACAAGGAGACGAGGAGAGAAAGGAGGGAGGAGAAGGACAAAGCCGAGGTGAGATGCAGCAGCCACATGAGAACCAGGGGCAGAACCCTCACAAATGGGGGGGTCCCCCGCAGAGGGCTGGAGACCTGTGTGTTAGCACCCCCCAACTCATGTGCATGCTCTGTGCACACAATGCCCCAGCTCCCCCAAAAGAATCCCCAACCCACAAACACACACACTCCACACTAATCCTGCGTGTTCCCAATGGCCCCACACAGCCACACCCCTAACCTCATCTACCCTGGCCCTCCCCTGAGGAGTCTGGTACGCTCCGAACCCGCCGCTAGCTCCTTTTCCTGAGTGTGAATGTCATGGGAGGGAAGAACGACAGGCTGGCCCACTGCGCCGAGGCGCCTCCCCTGCCCCGCGAGGCAGCCGGGTGACGTCTCGGCGTGTTGTCTTCGGATTGGGTGGTACACAGTAAAAGCAGCAGCAATATGCAGTGTAATGAGGCAGGGAGCCGCGATAGCCCCCAAAGGACTCGTTCCCTCCACAAATCTCCCTTCCACTCACTTTTCGCTAAGAATTTTAACACCAAACTTAATTGTAAAGTCGTGTATTGATTGGAAAATGCAAATGGCAATTTAAATGTAATCTCAGCTCCCAGCATGATCCCGGATCCCGAGGAGGAGTCGTCCCCGGCTTTGGGCCCCACTACAGCCGGCCCAGGGACCCCAGGCCCTCAGGGCTGGGTGACTGCTCACTCCACAGCAGCATCTGCAGGAGGAAGGGGACCAGTGTGTCCGTTCCAGTAACCGACCGGCAGCCTCCCAGCCCAGCGAGTCCAGTTCTTAGTGACGAGCGTCCAGCCACAAAGATCCTCTCCCCACCCAGTGCGGGCCTGGGCCTGCCGAGACCATAGGACGGGCACCGGAGGGGGCGGGGGGGCTGGAGCCTCCCATGGACCCCCCCCCCCGCACCAGCGGGAGGCCGTATGTGCCCCACGAGTCAGGAGAAGGGCCAGTACAGGGCGGCTGGGCTCCTTTGTCTCACACGGGGGCCATGGGAGTTGGGTGCCTCTGGCTCTCGGGTCTGTGACTGGTTTGGGGGAAAGGAACATCGGCTGGCTAGCAGCACGTTCTGGGGGTGCTGCAATGGGCAGGGCCCAGCGGCTGTCACCAGCTTCCTGCAGGGCAGCGCTGCTCTCCGCTCCAGCAGCCTCCCCCAGACGCCTTCCTTCCGGGATTCTCTTCCCCCGCGTCGGCTCTGAGCCTGCAGCCCGCTCAGACAGGACCCTGGGGCTCTGCCGCCGGAGCTGGGGATGAATTCAGCCCCCGCGCTGGAATCCTCTCCCCACGGGACCCGGAAAGGTCACCCGGCAGAGCGGACTAAGAAGAAGGGAAGTCACCTACGAGGAGCCGGATTTCCCCAGTGCACTGGCCGTGCATGCCGGACAGCCACCTCACTTACCCATAGCCCTGCTCAGTCCCGCTGCGCCAGTGGGGGGCGTTAGCACCCCCGCAGTCACACAGCCCGCCGGTCCCACGAACTGTGATGCTCTGGAGAGGCGGGGATCACGGAGACCCCCACTCCCCTCGGAAGAAACAAACCCAGGAGAGCTGAGCAGTGGGTACAAGGTTTGCACTTCTCAGCTCCCTTACGAAGCAGGAGGATAGCTTCCGAAGCCTGGCCGCTGTTCTGCATTTGGAATACTGGGCCTCCTCCGCAGGGAGCCTGGAGCCAGAGTGCGGAGCAAGACTCGACCCGACGCCCCAGCTAGGGCCGTGAGGCTCTTGCACCCTCTCACTGCAGGCTCCTGGCCGGCGTCTCACCACAGACGCTGAAGAACAGCTCTTAGCCTCCTCCCTTTTGGAATAAACTCCTCTGCTTTTGCGTGGCTCTGGCCATAGTCCCCTTGCTAGCAGCAGCAGGGTGGTGATTTCCCAGCGCGGTCATCCCTGTGGGGCGGGGAGAGCTGCATTCTACCATCCCTGGGGCCATCAGTTCATTGGGATGCAACTCCAGGCAGAAATAAAATGGGAGTGCGGTCCTCAGCGCCGCAGGGACAGGACCCCTATGAGCACCTGCTGGTCCCCACCTCTCTGCAGACATCACAAATGCTGCTTCCCAGGGCTCAGGGTGTCCTCTGCCTAGCAGGCCTCTGGCAGCTGCCAGCGTTTGACTCGGGAGAGGTGTCCAAGGGTGGCACCTGGAGAAGGGGTGGCCCAGGGGTGGGGCTGGTCCCTGCGTTCGGGTCCCTGTTTGGCCAGTGACTCCCAGGGCGAGTGCCTCTGGGGCTGTGGGCCAGTTCCCTGACGGCGGCTCTGGCCTGCCTACCGTGGGGGGAACGCAGTGACTCTATCGGAGTGGGAGGCACTCCACGCTACCGTGCCAGGGCCAGAGAGACAAGAGGAAAGTAGCTGCTGCCATTCCCCAGCCTGGCTGCTGCCCAGGGCCTGTCAAAGCCTCCCAGGGCTCTGCGGACACCACTCTGAAGAGACAGGGAGCCAGCCCCGTGAAAGGCAGCCTGCCACGCGAGCAGAGCCGGCCTGGCCCAGCTGGGAAAGCCCAGCGGGAGCTGTAACTGGCATGCCCGGGCCAGGGATCTGAGTCACCCCACGAGGCTTGACCCAGGGAGCCATCACAGCTCTGAGAGCTGAAGGCCTGGTAGAAGCTCCTGGAAGGACGGGACCCACTGGAAGTGAAGCAAGGCCCTGGTCCAAGCCACGGGTGCTGCACCCCGAGGGGTCTGTGGGCACCTGACCAGAGATCGCTTTGCGCTCTGTGCACGAGGGCAGGCCGGCGCTCGTGCACCCTGTGGGACTGAGGCAACCAAAGACTCTAAAGCTTCCCATCCAAGCACGCCAGGCCCTGCAGCACAGCAAGACCACGGAGGCATCGCTCGCTCCGGGCTCTCAGGGCAAAAGCCATGCAGGCCGAACGTCCCTGGGCTCCTGTGGGGGCAGTCGGTTCCTCCCCACTGGGACACCCCAGAAGACCAGGCACATCCTGGTGCCACACGCAGGATCTGTCCTCCCAGCAGTTCAAACTCCCGCTCCCCATCCTACCTGAGCCTCCCTGACTGACCACAGCCTGCACTGCCCCTTGGCAATGGGCCCAAGTCCCACAATACTCCTTGGGCCAGGGACTGCCTGGGTTATGTTTGTACAGGGCCCGGCACAACAGGGCCCCAGCCTCTGCATCCCACCAGAGTCGCCAATGTTTCTGGAGTACTTGGTGCTTCTCCGAAAGCTCCAGCTTCTGGAGCCCAGTGATCATGGAAAATGGCAACTTTCTGAGGCCAGTCTTGGGGGCTGACTTGTGACTAGAGTGAGGGTACAGCCTTGTCCCTACACACTACCTCTGTCCCTACACTGTGCTTCAGCCCCTCCCGCCTGGCCAGGTGTGGAGGCACAGCACACGAACCCACTAACCCTAATCCAGCCCCCCGACCTGACACGGATTCTAAAAGGTGGGCAGGAGGAGGGGGTAGATCGGCTCTAAGACAGCTCTAGCTGGAGGGCAGGTCTGTGGCCTGCATTACACCAGGGGTCTGACGAGATGGTCACATGACCCTCTTCCAGTTTGAGTTGGCAGCAAGAAGGGCCAGGTGCCAAATCTCAGGCTTCCTCTTCAGCAATACAACACAAAACCGCCTCCAGCCCGACCCAGTGACCTGGGACAATTACACCCCCCACAGCGCCTCTCGCAAGCACGAGGGTCACTGCCTGTGGGAAGAGATGGTGCCAGGGCGGCAGTGGGGCTGGGTCAATGTTCACCCGCTGGGAGAGCCAGGCCACACACCACCCCTGCAGTGGGACCCGGGGGCAGCCAGCCCCCCAAGAGAGGAAAAACGAGGAGAAGGGGAAGGGATGGCCACACGCCCCCACCTCACAGAAACGGGCTTAAACGGCCCACGGGGACCTCAGGCTGAGCTCCACTTTGGTGGGGAGGGAAGGACTCGATGAGCAGGACCCACCCCAAGGAGAAATGGGGGCAAGATCTGGGGGTGCAGCTTATCTGTCCCCCTTACGCCCCAGAGTCTGAGACGCACGAGCATCCCTGCCTTCAACCTGCTGTGCTAGAGGCAACCAGATCCCTCCCCCTGGCCCCAGAGCCAACCGCAGACCCTCCCCCTGGCCCCAGAGCCAACCGCAGACCCCTCCCCCTGGCCC